>KE372986.1:0-10651 GCA_000418225.1 Zizania latifolia | reverse complement strand
TTTTCTCTGCAGATATACTTCATGTGTTCTCTTCTTTGCCAAGAAATCTTAATTTTATAGAACACATGCAAATATCTGGGTGGAAAATGTAAGATTCTTCAGGTGTTTCTCAGTTGGTTCTCTTTTTCTCCTTCTGATTATACTCGTTCCTCTTTCTGATACATATGTGATTTTTTCACAGGATTCAAAGGGGAAAACCTATTGTTCTGGACCCAGGGCTCTATCTATCAAAAAAATTTGACCTTACGATGACTACTGAGCGGCGGGAATTGCCAACGTCTTTCAAATTATATACTGGTAGGCATGTTTCTGACTTTACTGTGTCTCACTTGTCATATTGGAAAACTATTCTATGATTCTAGCCACAAGGTAGTGAGTGATACATTCATGCAGTTATTCGCTCAAGTACAGACACCAAATATTCAAGATATTACTTTCCATACTAGATCAAGCTTTAAACTCAGCTGGTCTGTAAGTCATTCTTCATGGTAGCTGATGATAACATCAAATAGTTGTTTGACCACCATAGCATTGCAATTTCTTGATGGATCTTGAGCTCATAATGGTGGAGTTTAGTAATTGTCTTATGATGTCCTTGGGAGGACAATTGATATCATCAACATAAGTGTGTCTCCTCATCCTTTTCGCTATGTCCCCATGTCCTCCTAAGGTAGGCAGTACCAATAACCTCCCCTTTCAATGTAACTAAGGAGTTCTCTTGTTAAAAAAATGTTACACTGTTTGCCGACTGTTCTATTGAAGTATCTATTCAGACATCAGAATTATAAAATTGTTCAAAGCAAGTCCTTACGGTTTAGATTGCACGGGATGTTTTGAAATGAGCTACTTTTCTTGTTGATTATGCATACGACTTCATTGCCTGCTTGTTTCCCTTTCTGTCATATTTCTTGTTGGCCTAGAACTGTTATTCCCATGAAATGGTGGATCCGTGGATCAAATCTTCCATTAGCATTGACAAAATAAGTAGACATCACTCTGTTCAACATGCCTAGGGGTGATACAGAATAAATATGTTCCGTATGTAAGGTGTAATGGTGTGATGCACTTGTTAAAAAGCATATTTGTATTTCAGTTGTGAAATCGAAACATTGTTATTGAATGTTTTATTAGTACCCATTTATACAGGAAATACATCCTGGTTGTTCTATCGTGTATGTACTCTATGTTTCCTGATACATAACAGGCAAAAATCTTAATGTACTTTTAGTTCTTACACCCGAGTTCTCTTTTTGATCCACAGGTTCTGCTTGGATAATGCTTACAAAAACCTTCCTTGAGTACTGCATATGGGGTTGGGATAATCTCCCGAGGACACTCCTGATGTACTATGTTAACTTCATCTCCTCTCCAGAAGGCTATTTTCATACTGTTATCTGCAACTCGGATGAGTTTCGGGGCACGGCAGTTGGCCATGACCTGCACTACATTGCCTGGGACTACCCTCCAAAGCAGCATCCACTGGTCCTCTCCTTGAGGGACTTCAACAGAATGGTCAAGAGTGGCGCACCATTTGCGCGGAAGTTTCCCAAGGATGACAAGGTCCTGGACAAGATAGACAGCGAGCTTCTGCGCCGCTCTGAAGGCCAGTTCACCCCTGGAGCATGGTGTGACGGGAGCTCTGAAGGCGGGGCTGATCCATGTTCCTCTAGGGGTGAAGATTCTGTTTTTGAGCCTGGCCCTGGTGCCGAGAGGTTGCGAGGCCTGATGAAGAAGGTGCTTTCGTGGGATTACCGCAACGGGAGTTGTTCATCACTCGCATACAATCAGACGAAAAGAGATTGGTATGTTCCAAAACGTAGAGGATAGCATGCATTGACGTCCTGGTATGGTACCCTTTCTTGTAAATGCAGATAGCAGCAGAACTTGACCCCTCCTTCCTTTGAAACGAACAAAGCTGATGATGAATGCAAAACATTCTGACCAAGAAAATGTTGACATATTGCTGTCTGTACATGTTTGAACTACCATGCATACGATTGGTCATCTTATGAAAGCTTGCAATGATGGATGACTTTATGTTCATTTTTGCAATGGTGCTCTGTTACTTATGTACGACTTTATGGACAATTGAAATATCTCTTTTTAAAAAAATTATATCTAGCCCAGTAGCAACCTACTATTTCTACTACTGCTTCTATTACTTTTGTTATTGTGTGTTGAACCTACGGTTTTTCCGTAAGGTTTAGGGTACTTGACGAGTTGAGATATGGATTTAGTTTGAAATACATAAGTTTCGTGAAATGAGATCATCTGCCGTCAGGGAAGTTGACGGTAGAGTGCAGTCGATGAATCTCAGTCGTTTCGCTGAGATCCGATGGTGTGGAGCGGTCGTTGAGGTCCACTTCGTAGCAGTCGGAGTCCACTTCGCAGCAGTCGGGCAGTCGAAGGTGGGACTTTGTGATGGCTGAGGTGGCTTCGGACCGTCGGATCCTAGCGGAATGGCTGCGATCTCAACTGCTCCCTAATGTTGGGCTCTCTGACGTCAAAGGAGCTGGTTCTAAGTTTCATAGACGAGTTTACTCTAAGTTTCGTAGATGAGTATACTTTACGGCTAGATTTTTAGAACATGTGGGTTTTGTGTCCATTGACATCCTGTACACGCAAAATTTCGCTCAAATTGGTTGGCAGAGTTGAATCACATGACCTGAATCTGATCTGCACAATCTGTCACTCCAAACAAAATCTTTCCTCGGTTTCCCAAGACGTGTGAAACAAAAAAAAATTAGCAGTCTTTTCTCCTCGATCACACTTGCCACAATGCCAACGTGTGAAACAAATCGAAGTTTAGAAAATAAACAGAAGAGAGAGAGAGAGCTGCGTACGCGGCGCTTCGACGTCACGACGTGGATGGTTGTATCAGACACGAGAATCATGCGCGTTCAATGGCTGTAGCTTTCAGACTTAAGAGGGAAAAAAAGGAATACGTATTCGTAAAGTGGAGGCGTCAAATAAGTTTGGAGGATCTCCATGGCCATTGGCTCTCTACCTTGCTAGTGATTGATGCATTGCATGCAAGTTTAGAGGATCACTGGATTCAAAGAGAATAAATTTTATCAAGTTTCTTGGCAGCAAAATTTGTGCAGCTTTTGTGCTGCAAAAATTGCTCAACACAAGTGTAAATGACATTATATTTACATGACAAATAACACATAGGGTTAATAAAGTGTGGCATACTATGAGTATGTTTAGGGAGTTGAAGATTTCGCTAATCAGTTACTCTGAGTATCTAGCTGATTGTTTGTAATAGATAGCTAGTTTCAGTTCCAGCTGGTTTGACTAGCTGACGTATTTGGTAAACTAGTTTTTAGATGGCTAGCTAGCTACTGCTCTAACAGTATGTCTGAAATGTTTAAAATACTGTTAAAGTAATTGATTTCCTAATTATGTGCTGAGTAGTAATTTATATAAATATTGTTAAATTTTAACACTTTATAAGATTATTTTGTGATGAAAAAATAGATATATTATATTTTATAGTAATAAATTAAAATCGTCAATGACATAGCGGGTAATTTTACATTACTAAGAGAATCTAAAAAATCTAAAGAAGCTAAGGTGATTGTTTAAGGGGGCTTTCCGCTGCTTGGAGTATTTAAGTCAACCTAAAATCTCTTCAAAGTACAGTCTATATAAACAACGACACTGTACACAATTGTCAGTAAAAGTCAAATTGTACTAATTCAAGTGTGGCAAATTGTGGATATTGGACGGACAAACTCTGTACGCCACAATAATTAATTAAATAGCACATAATACACAACTACTACTAGCATCAATTCAGACATATCCACAATGTGTCAAGTTTTAATTTGCATCTAATGACGTATCATCACAATCTATAGCATAGTAGCTTCCCAAACATTTCACGCAGCAAATGCAATTCTACCTCGTGCTGACTTTAAAATTGTCAAACACGTTCTTTTTTGGGGGGTTTAGATAGAAAGGAGTACACGGTTCACACATCCATTTGTTGGCCGATCGATCATGTGCACATTAGGCAGATTTTGATTAATTGGAGCCATTAAAATCACTACATGCGAGTCAAAACTCGAAGCAATCTTAACAAGATTTTTCACTCCGATTTGCGGAAAGGCACAAAGATACGACGTCCGCATGCTGTGATTTTGCGCGTCCGGTTTGGCTCCTAACCATGGAATTCGAGCCCAAATTCACATCCTTTTTTTTAAAATTTAGCATAGTTTAAAGTTTACAAATTTTAACTGCACATTTCAACCGCATCCTACGACGTTCCATATATCTCAATATAAGTCTTTGAAATTTTAACTTTTCTAAGTTTAATCAAGTTTAAATAAAAATATATTAACATTTACAATGTAAAATAAATACAATATTAAGAAAATTTTTATCGATTTAATAAAACTATTTTAATGGTATAATTATTGATCTATATTTTTAACAAAATTAATCAAAATTTAGAATGTTTAACTTATTAAAAAGTCAAAAACGATTTAAGTGAATATATCAATCTTGTTCTGCCAGTTAACAGCAAATATTGTTCAGGCACTCGTTTTATTTTCGTTTCTCTTTTCCAAAATCAACGGGAAAATAAACGCCTCTCTTATTTTCTTTCAGAAGAAAAACTCGTGTCAGAAATTTCTTACGACCTTCAGTTGTAACCACCGGCTTGACTCACTTGCCGAGCTTGCTTGTTCACGTCAGCTCTTTACACCTTCCAACTCTGAAATCTCTCATCTCTCGCCGCTGACTTTCTTCCAGCGAATTGTTTATCTGCATCTCTCTGCTTGTTTTTCTTCGGCTCCGTGTCTCACTTTCGGATGCAGCACGATCGAGCACGGCGCGTGATTCTCTTAGTTTTTAGTCCTTTTTTAAGTCCAAATCTACACTGAATTTTGTATTCAACTCTCCGATCCTTTTCGGTTTTCTTTAGGACGATGCATGTCTGACGATTGTTAGTTTAATGAAGAGTTAGTTGACATTGCCTGTCATTCTAGACGTGCTTTCTCACTGTTAATTAATTCAGGGTGATGTAGTGCTATTATTCTAGGAAATTAAGAGTACAACCATACCGTATTTAGTAGGGACGAATTGAGGATTTTAGGTCAATTACTATAAATTTGTCATCATGGATTATACCATAGTTAGTAGGGACTAATTCAGGATTTTAGGTCAATTACTATAAATTTGTCATCCTGATTCAAGAATTTATGTGAAGTATTGAAGTTATTGGGTAGACCAGACTATTATCATTGATACTGAATTAAAGATGAGTATTCAGATCAATCAGAGAGGCATTGTTGTCATGTGACAGCAATACTTCTATACTAATCCGTATATGTATTCGTAGCAAGAATTAAACCCCCCTTTATCCCATAAAGACCTTATTTTAAAGATGAAATTAATAAATTGGTACTAACGGTAAAATATTAAACTGCCCCTTGTTAATATGAATGTAATATTTTGAAATAACATGTAAAAACTAGATAAGGGATATCGAAAGAATAAAACTTATTGATTTACTAGATAAGTAATTAAAAAACAAAGTCTATTTGGGATAAAATTGAAGAGAAATAAAAATCTTTTTTGGACAGAGAGAGTATTTTTTTTAAGACTATCACATGAGGAGGAGCCATGAACCTGCCTTTGATCTGGAAGGCGTGGAAATGTCAGCTTCTGTTGCCATCATGTTGAAGACAGCATATATGTAAGCGTACATGTTACGTACTTAAGGTGTACAACTCTAGATTAAATTCAGTTTAAACATCTACAAATAAAAAACATTGTAGAAAAGATGATCACCAATTCACCATCGATGCTTTCGGTGTTGGAAACTCTTCACTTGTCATGCACCACGAAATTTAGCAAAATATCATAGAGGTTCGTGTGAGGGACGATTATAGTTGTAGGGTCTTTTAAACTGTCAAAAAAACCTAGATTATAGTTGTCAGAGGTAAGATTAAGTAGACATAGTAAACTAGAACTAACCAAGAACACATAACTTAATCCTGATAGGGTAGATATTCATAGGGTTTGGGTTGGGCAGCTGGCTCCATAAAACCAACTGAGAGGGGAAAAAGATGGTATCTCTGGTAGTCGTTTTAAAACTTATAGTTGAATAAATAGTACTCATCTTATAAATAAATGGTTCATCTCTTACGATGCAAAATAAATGAGAGGTAATAAAGTCATTTGAATTGATTTCTTATAAATAGGCCCCCTTCTAGAGAGTCTAGCTTTATTTATAAGCTAGCTTAAGCTTAATATTCTAAATATGTTGTTGTCAAAAAAAGTTCTGAGAATCTCGATGCCATATTATAAACGGCTTCTAAAATATGATTTTATTGTCTATATAATATGATGAAAAATAATATTGTATTATTTTTAGGCTTGTTTTATTTAGTGTTTAATCGATAATACCATTGTTTAGCTTTTTTTAATATTAGGTGAAATGATCTAAATAATCTCAGTTAATTTCAAAACACGAGCTTTTTTCTACCAATAAAATCCAATGTACGCTTATGTCTTATCTGGACAATAAATTTTAAATTGTAGACGGCTTATAACTTTTTCAAGTCATAAACTGTCTAGAAGTATGCTAATGTTGTGACATTTCTAATTTCCACTTGCAACACATTCAGAAGATGTCTACCTGATTCAGAAGAAAAAAGGCAGGCTAGCTAACTAATCAGTCATTAGCACACTTTCCAAGGCAATGATCTAGTCTGCAGGTACACAAATCTTCTCAACTAACAGGCCTCTGATTCGCAGACAGCCTCTGTTCTTCCACAAGCCCTGCCCTAGAATATGCGCAAATTCCAAATCAAAGATTATTTATGCTCCAGTTTGGCAAATCTTTCCAAACCATTTCTAAATGGAATTGATACCCCCAACTTTAGTTCTTCATGAGTGATACATTTATAAGACTATTCATTGACTACTGGAGCTACATTATATTCAGCATTAGTCCGAGCAAGATGCCATGGGCAGCTGAGTGAGTGATTATTATTCATTAATTTCCATTGAAAAATTCAAACACATTAGAACAGATGTGGATATGTTCACTTAATGATGTCTTGATCCCATCATGGATATTAATTGAGCCCAATTAACTACAATGCTCAAAGAGAACACCACATTAATCAATTTCTGTCAAACCTGTTAATAGGCTGTCAAATTTAATCACATCTCCTCTTTTTTATTTTTCCTTTTAATTTTCTAGCTCTAAAACGTTTTAGATGTGTGTAAACCGAAGATATAAACCATTTCTATTATCTAAACCAATGCATGACTCAAAGCCATTTGGTAGGGTCATCAAGTCAACATGCTGGCTGGTACGGTTGACCTAGAATTTTGTCCTTCTTTATTCAATTTGGAGATCAAAATACGTCTACGTACGTATGTACGTAACGTACGTACACTGATTAAGAAATGGCGGCTAGTAGGTTTAGTTTAATTGAACTTGAACTGACCAGAGATGATAAGTGCATATGGTAGGTGTTGAAACATGTGCATGATCTTAATTTGTTAAACACTTGACCATAGTCCAATTTGGTATAACTTTAATTCAAGACATTTTAGAGCTGGTTTAATTCAAGATATTTTAAAGCTGGTGAAACTAACTCTAAGAAATATTGAATTTGAAGCTATATCTGGATTAAGAATATCATATAGTTTTTTATTTTAAACTAAAAATAAAAGTTTAACTCACTCTATTCTATCTTACGAACTATTAATCTAATATAAATCTTAAAGTTGGAGCTGCACCGGATATACCTTATTTTAATAGATTGGTTTATGTACTTGGTCAAGCTAAGATTAGCATGTCTGTTTTGTTTTGAAGGTTGACATTGGCAAGAGATCAGTGTTTGTGTATGACCTATCCATATGAACAGTCTTTACACCAGTGTGAAGCCCCACAATTGTATAAAAAGATTATGCAGAGTTAACAAAGTCTTCTACCGGCCAGCTTCATGATTAAGGTCTTAAAGAAGAAATGTTCTGGATTAATTAACAAAAGTTTGCTGTAATGGCTGGGTGCTGTAAATCTGTAATGCTTATTAGTGTTCACTGTAATTTTCTCCGATGAAGGCAGCTGAAGGGTGTCGTCATATGATACAATATCTTATCAGTTGACCTAAATATTATTTTTAATTAAGTATTGATAATAGTAGTCTAGTATACCTGTTAATCTTAATGCTCTATTAAGAAGTGATTGTTAGTTGATAAATTTGTAGTGACCTCAAATCACAAATGCCCCGTGCTAGGAAAGGGCATTAGTTTCAACGTTTATTATATCTAGACTCCCATGTTAAATTGTAGAGAGGAGAAAGATGAATAATAGATTAGATTGGATGTGAGATGTATTACATTGAGTCTCAGGTGACAGTATATGTGAAGAGATAAGGCAGCCAATTTATAGATAAAGCAAGAGGAGATATAATCTGATTCTAACTAATCTTATCTCTAAGATATACTCTAACATAAACTAGAATAAAAATTGTGATGCCTAAACTATCTTGTACTAGGAAAATATTAGAGGATATCCATAATGATGTCATGGCGCATTAGGAGATTGGTTTTTAGAGGGAATACATTATTGAAATGAATATTGATGCTAATAATTTGAGTAAAATTCAACAAAATAGAACCAAGCAAGCAAGTTCATGTATTAATCTCATATTAGCTGCAAAGGCAATGGAAGTGCCATGGCCGTGAAAGTAAAGAATTCTTTTGTAAGCCAAGTTGTTGTAATTACCTCCGAATTTGAGAGATATTTTGAAAAGTATCAAGTGACTAGTAGAATTTGACAAATCTCTGTTTAATTAGCTGTCAACAAGTAAAGTTGACTGCAGGCATAGTGGTCATTTAGTCCGATAAGAATCAACTACTCACTAATAGAGATATATGACCTGTTTTTAGTACGGTTTCAACTCTGAGATTTATACTGGATCTAGATTTATATAGTATAATAAAATAATTTAAACTTTTATTTATAGTCTAAAATAAAAACTAGATCACTTAACTAAGTACCATCAATCTATCCTGAGCTTCAGATCTAGGATTTCTTAAAGTTAGGTTAAATTAGCTCTAAAAAATTATAGATATGGAACTGAGTCAAACAAGTCATGATTTTACCAGTCTATCAATACCGTTTAGACACCGAGCAGGACTGACAATTACATATACTCGTTCAACGGGCAGCTCACCGAAACTACTCAAGATCACACAGCAAAGTTACTGCACAAGATTCAGCATGAACAATATCAAGCTATAAATTAGCAGCCGTTCTTGTGTATCAGCTGAAAACCTGGTCAAGATGTCATATCCAAATGCTTAATGAGCATTGATCACATCCTAGCAGCCTTCAGAAGTCAAAGCAGGGATAATGAGTACATACTGATGACATGTCCAGCTCTACAAGCTTCTATACATTTACAATTATATTTTGTGAATTAATGAGCTAATTTAACACGCATAACTGAGAATTGAGGTTGAGTCAATGCAACAAGCTCTATGGTGGTTGGTTAAAAACTCTAGTACATTACAATGATGCGATTGTAATATAACATTATTCTCGTGTTTGAAAATGGAAATTTTATAGTATTTTTTGTTGGAATTTCATCTTTGAACATGAAAATTTAAAGAGATTTGATGGTTTTTTTTCTAAGCCCTCGGTTAGAAAATAATTCTTCTATTTAGTGCTATCAATCATCCTCACTTTTTTGCACCGCGGAGGCGAATTTTTTAATCTATAGAGAAAGATTGGATTATGTACTCTTTCTTTAAAAAAAAATTGATCATTTATCTTTCACATTTTAATGATACATGTGATCATCTTAGATCAATGATGTGCAGCTGGAGGATAAATTTTTGGTTTCTATCTAAATAGAGTGTATATGATCAAAATTTTTATCTCTAGATGATACTGTCATGATACACTAATGTCTTATTGATTATCTCTATTATTATTATTTTTAATTTATTATTAATAATATAAAACTGATTTTTCTAGTGAACTTAATACCCACCAAAATATTACTTCTCAAAAATTCAGTGTTAGGGACATCGTGATTACGTGTACGATGTACGCGTACTTAGCGGTGTATGCGTGCGTACTGCTACGTAGTATATGTGCATGACGTCAGCTTAGTCAACGACCCATAAAGACAAGGAAGCTTCGCCGTTGAGCCGTTGACGACGCCGACCCCGAGATTTTCCTCCGTCTTGTTCCCACCGCCTATAAAAAGGCTCCGCCGCGTCGTCAACCTCTCCGATCGATCATTTCTCCTGCCGCTCGCTCGCTGCCGGAAGCTCGATTGCATGCCGCTCCGTTGGCCCGCCCACTACCGCTGTCTTGCATGACCACCGCCGCGGCGCCGCCGGCATCATCCCTGCTCCGGCCGGCGGTGAAAACCACCACCCAGGCCGCTGGTGGCAACAGGGTGCATCTCAAGAACCTCGAGCATCTCTTCCGGAACCGCGGCGCCGTTCAGAGTGGGAGCGGCGACGGTGCGGGTGCTGCGCCGGTGCAGCCGGTGACGAAGAGGAAGCAGCAGGCGCCGCTGCTGCGGCTGCCGTCGTTTATTGCGCTGGCCAGGGGAGAGGTGAAGGAGGAGGAGCCCAACGTGTCGCCGAGGAGGCTCGAGCGCGT
>KE372985.1:281137-307526 GCA_000418225.1 Zizania latifolia | reverse complement strand
AAAATATTCTAGATCAGTAGATGGCCAGAAGGTATGGGCCAGCCCAAAGCACGGAATTTTGGAATGGCTCAAGCACTGTCAGGCCCGGCCCATCTATCATCGGGCCTGTGTCGGCACGACCTGTATCCATGTGACATGTTTGGGCTTTGTGACATGTTTGGGCTTTTTCATTGGCCTATAGTGTCAGCCCAAGCACAATCTGTTAATATAAAATATTTGATGATTTATCGTTCCTAAAAAAATTAATCTGGTTAGCCTACTAGTCTCGTCCTAATATAAACTCGTCGTGCTCCTTCCTCTGCTCCCTCGCGGCTGCCTCCGCGTCAGCGTCCTTCCTACGCCACCGCGTCGCCATCGCCGTCTACCTTTCCGATGAGTCCGTCTTCGCCGTCAAGTGGGGCGTGCAGAACTACCTCTGCCCCGTCGACACCGTCATGCTCCTTCATGTTCGCCCGACCTCCAACTGGGGATCCATCCCCGTCTCCGTTGACGGCGAGGATGCCGATGCCTTGGCCAACGCCCTGCATGACGAGCGTTGAAAATATAGGCTCCAGTTTAGCAGTGACACGAACAAATTCTGCACAAACATTCTAAAGCATCCATCTCTTCGTCGTGACGATAGGGAATTCCTTTGATTTAAAACTTCGAAAGGTAGCAAAATCAACTGGTAATATAAGCCGTTTACGAATGTCACAGTCGAAGTGTTGTGGCACTGGCATATCTAGGTTTGAAATATCGATATATGAA
The DNA here is from genome assembly GCA_000418225.1 of Zizania latifolia. Taxonomy (NCBI): domain Eukaryota; kingdom Viridiplantae; phylum Streptophyta; class Magnoliopsida; order Poales; family Poaceae; genus Zizania; species Zizania latifolia. The sequence goes on along the minus strand of KE372985.1, from coordinate 306,779 downwards.
ATTATGAATACAAACGGCAGAAACTGCCATCAATAGAGCAAACTCGATATTTTGAAACAGATGGTAGGAACACGACGAAGATGCTGATACGATGCAAATTCTCCTTACTCCAAAAGTGTCTCCAGCTCTCCACTCTTTTCCATCTCAAGAACAATGTCACATCCCCCTATCAGTTCTGATTTGCAATACAGCTGAGGAAAGGTAGGCCAGTTCGAGTATGTCTTCAGACCTTGCCTAACTTCTTCATCAGACAGAATGTCAAAGGATCCGAAGCTGATTCCTGCCTGCTTCAATGCATTCACAACCTTCGAGCTAAAGCCACAACGAGGAGCATCAGGGGTGCCTTTCATGAACAGCATCACTGGAGCAGATGAAATCAGGGCCTTCAGTCGGTCTTCTAGGCTTTCTTTTGGAATAACCCCTTTATCAGATAGAACCTTCTTCAGCTCCCCACTCTTGTGCATCTCCATAACTATGTCTGAACCACCAACCAGTTCACCCTTTATGTAAACTTGAGGGTAACTAGGCCAGTTTGAGAGAACCTTTAGACCCTGCCGAACCTCATCATCCGTAAGAATGTCAAAACTTGAGAAAGGGATTTTCTCTTGCTTAAGAATGTGAACAACTTTTCCACTGAATCCACACTTGGGCTCCTCTGGTGAACCTTTTATAAATACCATCACTGGGCTGGAATTAACAAGGCTTTCCAAACGGTCTTTCTGAGCTGCTGTAAGCCCAACCGGCTCAGGAACGGCACCACTCTTTTCAGTAGCTGGCTCAGCTTTAACTGCCTCCTCATTTTTGTGTCCCTGTGGTTGGAGAGGAATGTTGTGCTCCTTAAAGACATCCTTCAGTTCACCGCTTTCATGCATAGCAATCACAATATCACATCCACCAAGCAGCTCACCTTTGCAGTACAGCTGAGGAAAAGTTGGCCAATTTGAGAACTTCTTCATTCCTTCACGTACATCATTATCTGTGAGGATGTCAAAGCTCCCAAATTCAACTCCTTCCTGCTTCAAAACGTCAACTACTTTTCGGCTGAAACCACACCTTGGTTGCTCAGGAGATCCTTTCATAAATAAGAAGACAGGATGGGAATTGACAACCTGCTCCAATCTCTTGTTCAAAGCATCTTCCATGTTGCCAGAGTGTGTACTTCCAGTAGCAGAAGCTCCATTTTGCTGCGCCATCTCTTGGACCTTTTCAAGTACAGCAGGCCCAGCAGCCACTCCCAGGCTAGCAGGTACAGCAGACTCAGCAACATTGGCGGGCCCAGCTAATTTTGCAACCTTATCAGCCAGGCTGGCCGGATTTGCACCCTCCAGGGTATCAACAGTTTTGCCTTCCTGCAAACCAAAAAAGAGAAGGTTGCAAAGAAAACCTCTTAAGTAAAAAGCATCACACTAACCTTTCAAAAAATTCAGCAACAAATATTAGGGACTATATTAAAGGAACCATGCATGCAGACTTCATAGTAACAACCACATTACGAAGTGCATCGGTACAACAACATAATTCACAGTTCATACAACACTCAACTGCATGAATTTCAGAGAGCCTCTTGTCACATCATCTGACAATGCCCCTCACCAGAAGTCGTAAGACCATTGTACATTCATATGAAATCTCTAGTGCAGACAGTTACGGTGCACTAAATAACACAACAATGTGGAATCTTTACAGCACCCTGAAAAAATGGGAATATTTACTGTAGGCAGCCAAAGTTTGGCGAAGTGCCTATCCAAAGTCTTTATTCCGCAATATATGAGCAATCCAATTTAATCAATGTTTTGTAGTCATGGTTAGAAGGTTGAAATTGTGGGTTGACCCTCTCATCATGTTGGCAGAACACATGAAATTTATTCAGCATTATAGCCATACTAGCATCGTTCAAGACTAGAAATCATGCATATGAACTTCAGTAAGGAAGAGTACCATGGTCCTATCAAAAGTTATCATGCAAAAATGTGTGAACAATGTGAAAACGTTCATGTTACATAAAATTATATTAAGGCAGTTGTAAATACCTTGCAGAAAACAAAATATGGCACTGCTGTAACTCCATATGCCTCTGAAATTTCTGGTTGCTCCTCAGCTTCAACCTGATAAAATTACCGATGTAAGAAAAAAAGCAAAGGTTTAGATGTCAAGAGCACCATTCTACAATGGCAAAAATTATTTGATAGACTAATGACACGTAAGAAATTTCCAAAGAACAATGTCACAAAGGAGAGAAATTGAATTGACCAGAATTTACTACTCAACACTCAGTTTGATGGCATCATTCAGTGAAACTACTGAATAAACCAGTAGCAAAAATGTTTGTAACTGTACAATTGAAAATTTTTATATTTCATCACATACTCAGATATTATTGAGTCTTGACAGACTTCAGAGTCTACTGCGAAACAAAAAAGTTTGCAGGCTGTATCTTAGAAGGCGCCAGGCACTAGGTCAATAGGTGGCAGCAGCATGATAGCATCTAGCCACTCACTAGTTGGGGACATGGGGTAGGCAATGACCAGGTGAGATAAACAGTGACTAGTTGCTAAGAAGGAAGGTGATGATTAGCACCTAGCCATGTTGACCGGCTGCCTCTTTAGATGAGTTGTCGGTAAGAACATGGGCAGCATTCAGTAATTTCAGCCAGTAAATCAACTGATACGTGTAACAAGATAGATCAGCAATCAACAAGTTGTACTTATCACATCTCTACATGATACTAAATAAAGTAGTAAACATTACACTGGTAGTTACTAATCAGACAAAGAAGCGTGAAGATTAGATAGCATTTGTTCTACACAGAACATAGAAGAAATAATCACTGATAACTTGACATACTACAAAGAACTCCAGGCTCCAGGGTAGTATCAAATACCAACCTCTCAATTTATATACCTAGGAGCAGATTGGAATTACTTCAGCAACCAAAGCAGTCAGTTTGAAATGCACTCAAGGAAGCGGGATTCACAACTCTGCATAGTTGTTACGGCGACGTGGTGAAGCATGGCGACCTCCCACCTTCACAACTTTACAGCACTTATGACGTACGACGTAGCGTCGCCATAGACACATTGGCGTGACGAACAATATAGAAAAATAGCTTATAGAATTTAGAAAAATATATCAATATATAAGTAGTAAATTACAAATAACAATAGCAATATAGTATGATAAAAATAGCAATACAATATCAAGTTACAATATTGTCACTTTATATACATTATAAGATAAAAAATATATAATTAAAATTTCAATAACACATTTAAAATTATGTCTAATATTATATTTAAAGTTCAGTTAATAATCTATTTATATGAATATGATCAAACAGTCTATTTATAGCACAACCCATTTAAAGCCCATTAGGGTTTTTCATTTCTTAACCCTAGCTTCTCTCCCATTCCCCTCTCCCTCTCTCAGCTCCCTCTTCCAGCCACCGCACCCCTCTTCCCCTCCTCTTCCGCACCAGCGCTCCCGGCCTCGCTGCACACCGCTCGTGCCTGGCTGCGCCGCACCGCGACCGGCCCCGCCGCGCCGCGCCGGATCTGGCCTCTGCCCGGCACCCTGTGTGCCCGGCACAGATCGCCCACGTTGTGGCATCGTATGGCAAATAACAGAATCACGCCACAGCGATATGGCGATGATATATATCGTCACCATAACAACTATGCAACTTAGTATTGGAAACAAAAATGTTGGCTCGTTGCTGTGTAACCATGCTTTCGAATAAATCAGTGATATCATCACGCGCACAGATAAATCTGCTAAAACAAATGGGAGGAACAGGAAACACAGTACAGCCACTGAAACCTTTGCTCCGCCTTACTACTACAACAGAACCCTAAACGAATCGAGCATTCGAACCCCCTAAAGAGGGCCAGAACGCCCAAAGGAATTCATCCGTTGGAGACCAAAGCGGACCAACAGCCCAAATCTACCGTGATCGGGGAGGAGCACATACCCGGAGGAAGACCGCGTGCGGGAAGTCGACGGCGAGGTGGGCGAAGACCTCGTCCATGTGCTTGGACGCCTCGCACCACTCCGCCCAGAAGTGCACCGCCGCGGCCCGCGCGCCGCCCACCGCCGCCTCCAGCTCCGCCTTGGACCCCACCTTCCTCACCGCCCCGCCGCTCGCCATCACCGCCCTACCTCGCTCGCTCGCGCCCGACCGTCCCCTCCCTCTCTTCCCGCACCAGACGAAGCGAACGAAAGATGCGCGGCCGCCGCAGAAGCGACCAGATTGCAGCAGCAGCAGGAGGAGGAGGAGACGACTCGCGCGGTGGTGCTGCGACCTGGGGTTCTCCTCCGCCTTGAGCCGTCCGATCGGGTGGGATGCGATGGCGACGGAAGATTCCAGAAGGGATTGGGTGGCGCGTCGCGTTGGCTGCGGAGGAGAGAATGCATAAAAACTCGACAAATCTTTCGAAGTTGACCGACTGACTTCGTAAAAATATCTTGCACATTTGCATATTTGCATTTTTGTCATTTTCACAGTTAATGTGGTTTCTTGTTTTTTTCTATTTTACCATAATTCTCGAACGGTTATGCATCTAAAATTTTAATATTAGCTCATATGTTGCCACCACGCAGTCGAGTTAAAGAGGGATTGAGATCCTCTAATGTTAGAGGAAAGTTATGAGATGGTAGCCGCTTCGCTGTGATCCGACAGTTTGGACGGTGGCACGATAAGAGCACAGGCCGAGGATGGAAAGGAGACGTGAAGCGGTGTCCAACGGTCGGGGCATATAGAGATGAACACGAGCACCATCGGATTGTAGCTGAACAGCTACGATCGATTTTTCTCTGATATCGAGTTGGAAGATCTCTATTCGTTAAAGAGCGACAACAATGATAATACGGTCTGATAAAGTTACGGTGCCCAGTGAGTGGGGAGGGAGCGACCGTAGCAGAGTAGGTTTATGTTTAGGGTTTCTCGGGATAAAATTATCCAAAAGTGTGAGAAATATAAAAAATGGAAATTCGTATTAATTATAAAAAATGGCAAAAATATAAAAAACAATTAAGTATAAGGTGTTTTTATAAAGTCGCCGCTGTGGGCCGGAAAATCTCGCGGCTTCTGGGCCGTTTCGTGCGAGCCCGGTACACTTTTTCCTTTTCAAGATAAAAAATAGAAAAAATGGCCGGTGCGCGCGGCGGCGGTGGGGGCAAGCCGCCGTCCGGCGCGGCGAGTGAGGCTATAAATCGGAGGGCAGAAACCCTAGTCGCCAAAGCAGGCGCCATTCCGCCGCAGCTCGCGATAGATTCATTCCGCTCTCCTTCTGCAGCTAGATCTATCTAGCCCTCTCTCTCCCTGAGCAGTCGGGCAGCTCAGATCTGCTCGTTTTTTCTTGGGCATCAAAGGGTGATGCATCGTGATTCAGGAGGTATTACCCGTGTGTGCGCGCGCGCTTGCTTTAGGTTTTTCTTATGAGATTTGATTTGTGTTTGGGTGTGTGCTTTTGCTGAATCAAGTGGATCGATGATGCTGTTCAAGAAACACTGCGTTATCTTCCTGATTAGATCATGTGAGGCTGTGATCTGATCATGGCCTTCTGATGACACGATTATCATGCTGAGATCCAAGTCGCGGTAACCTTGCCCTTTTTTTCTTTCTGTCGCATATTTTTCTTGGTTTTTGAGGATTTTTTTTGTTCATTTTCTTTCTCCTCCTGTGGATGATCCGTTTATCAGAGATTTGTTCAGTGTTTTAGGTTGATCAAATCAAAAAAAATTGGGATCTAGAACTGGGGATTGAGGGTATTTATAGTATACAATTCCAGCTCTGAATATTTATGTTACATTTGACATTTTATTTTGGTCTAAAATAAAACCATTTAATTTAGCCGAATACTCTTAATTTATTCACACCTGTAGATCCTAAAAATTTCTTAGATTTAGTTTAACCAACTTCAAAAAAATTGAGTTTAAATCATTTTTTATCGTAAAAATTTAAATCTAGTATGGATTTTTTATCCTACAAAATTCAAATCTTGGATCTTGAAGTTGCAATAGTTCATCAAGGCTAACTTATACACGCCGTTCCTGGATATAACCATTCTCACACAGGAAATTAACGGGACGTTTAACTGTCAAATGCGAACCTGTGACTAATCTCCTATGAACAGATTGCGAGTTTGTATCTTTGCACAGTGTAACATTCACTCAAACCATTATTCAGTTATTCACCGCCGTCTCTTCTTAAATACTGATGCTGAGCACCAAAAAACTGTAGCTTGCGAATTCTGGGAAGCACCGGAATTGTTCCTCGAATCCAGAATCATTGTTCAGAAATGTTGCACACTTGCACTGACAGTCTGATGTAAACATGAACTTGTTTAACACAATATAGGGGCAATACATGTAGGGTTACAAGACCCAGTCTTGCACAGTTTTTTTGCTGTCTGGAGTGACCAACTACTGGCTGTCATTGTGTCTGACGGACAGACAGGTTAACATAGGTACAACACGATTACAAAAGCTGGGAGACGAACGCATGCTACGCCGAAGCTAACTAACTACACTGTCAGCACCTCTAACAAGCACGGTTTCCCAGTATTGTCATGCAGGCTTAGTTACAGCTGCACTAGTAATTTACAACGTCCCTAGCAGAATCCCTCTCGTTTCTGGCAGCAACGACGACGCACACACACAGAGTCCATGATTTTACCCTAATACGAAATGTGACCTTTTTTATCCATCAGCTGCATAGAAAGCAAGCGACTTGAGTGGCAACACCTGCTCCTGCAACCAACCAAGGTGCCGTTAGTGAGCTCCAATCGTATTTCACACCAAACAAGTAGGAATTCTGCCCGCCTCTGAAACTACCTCGGAGTTCTCTATAGGTTCTGTGGGGAAATGAAGTCCAGTGGAACAGTTCTCAAGCATTTCAGGACTCTTCATCCATGCTTTGTGTGCCTCAATGGCTTTCAGCTTGTAGCGAAACATCTGCCAGATAAATCTAAAGTTCAGGATGGCCAAATTTTACTCGCACAAGAAAGAATTAAAAGAAACTCCTCTGATAGAAAACTAGCAGACAAGAATGACACTCCAAACCTCAGATAAAGAAATGGTTGGCTTTTCCAGTTCATCTCCCTCAACATGGATTCCTGTACCCTGGCATTCTGGGCAAAGGATGGATGTTATTTTCTTCTTAGGTGCAATTTTTGCCTTTCTTCCTCGATTGCTTTTTCCCTTGTTTGCGATTTTGTCAGCCAGCACCTCATATTGGCACAAAATGGTCCAGTGTACAAGGCAGGAAGTGTGAAACAGATGAAAAGCCTGAAAAAAAACATGTGTAGCGAAGTCATTGCAGGTTGCAGCACTGTACTTAAAATTCGAAAGGGGGAAATTATCTACTTTCTACGTTTGGCTCGAAACAAATTGAACCCGCATTTCTTTTGTAAGAACTTTGCATCATTGGGTTCAGAAAATCTGGTTGGTCAATTGAACTTGCTTCGATTACAACAGTGAAGAAAGTATAACTAACAATTGAAAATTTGTCAAAGATCTATCTTTTTCTAGGTGTGTTTTAATTATTCATCAGAGAAAAAGTAAGCATGTCCTGTGTTGCTATCTTCAAGAAATACTGAGAAACTGAAAGAGCAAATAATGTTTGAAATAACTCACCCCACTTGAGTTTCTACTGCTGCAAGCTAGGTTTCCTGTCTTGTGGTTCAGCAAGGTGGCTACATCCTTCTCAGGAAGCATTGGTCGCCCACAAATATCGCAAACTTTCTCAGCAGCGAGGCGCTTCTGCTTCCGCAACTCTCTCCTCATAGATTTGCTGGATAAGAGGCCAACTTGAAGATTGTGTGAGGCACCTGTAGGGGAACCTGTTATGATAGCTTGGCTTTTGTCAAGGGCAGAGCTGCTCTGCCCATTCGACTCTTCTGAAGATGCTTCTTGATCCGAAAATGACTTCCTCCTTCTCTTTCCCCGATGTCCAGCATCATCAATTACAAAGAAAGATCCAGAAGAGATGGGAAGGTCCTGATCATCAGAAGACCACTTCCTGCCCAACTCATATGTATAAGAGAAGTTGACAATGGCAAAGTCAGATTGCTCATAAGTGTGACACCCATCTAAGCCATGGGAGCCATCCTGCCCTGCCCAAGCACACCATATCTTGCTGATCTTTTGACAGCCATGGCTAGCTTCCCAGATCCTGTATGCAATATTTCCATACCCCAAAAGATGCACCGGCAAATCCGAAACAACATCCTTTAGCAATACACCAGGAATAACGAGAGGACCATCAGCTGCACCATGGTTTGACAACACATGGCCTTCAGATGTAGAAGACTTTCTGCCATTAGCACGCGCATTTGCACCGCGGCGTGCGCCTCTAGTGCCATTGTGAGAGGCAGCACCATCTCGCAACCTCGAAGTCACCTCAGTGTCGTTTGCTGCTGAGAGCTCAGGCTGGGGAACCAGAGCCAGCTCTCTGGTGTTCTGTGAACTTGAGTCCAGCAGGAGTGGATCCTTCTCACGCGAGTTGTTGAAGAAGAGCACACCATCGTTGAACGGCCATGGCATGGGCCCAAACAGGGTGACCTTAGCCTCCGCATACCGCCGGGAGTGCAGGTTCCCCTTCAGGTGATCAAACAGCACAGTATCACTGAAGCATTCAGTGAGGCAGATGGTGCAGAAGAAGATGACACGCCTCCCAACACGGCGGAGCTCCACGTAGGTGTGCCCATTCTGCCGGACCTCCCGAAGCGTCGCCTTGGCAGCAATCTCACGGATGTCCACAGGGCCATTCTTCCGCAGCACCAATTCCTTCCCCACCATGGAGAGATTCCTCACTTGCCAAAGCTCCTCCTCTTCTGCTTACAGATCCCTCAAATTACACACCAAAACTACCCCCAAATGTTTTCAGAATCAAACTGCTGTTACTACTGCACCACGCATAACAAAAACAGGGAAGAAATCGGCGTGTTAATTGGAGGGAAACTAAAACCAGTGCAGAGTCCGGACGGAATCCCTAATCCACGCCACGCCGGCTCACGAAGCGGCGCGGCGAAGGCGGATGAGGAGAAGGGAGGGAGGGAGAGCGACGAGACAAAAGCATCAGTACCTTCAATTCGACTCGAGCCGAGGCGGAGCCCGGTGGGACGGGCCCGGCCGCGCCGTCGCCCCTCCAGAACATGCTCGCCGGGCCGTGCGCACGGGGCAGCCGCACAGGAGAGAGAGAGAGAGAGAGAAGGCTAGGGCGCCCGCCGGTCGGGGGACGAGAGGAAGGCCGTACGCACCGTGCCTCCGGTGCTGTCCGCCGGCCGCGCGCGCGACAGGTGGCGAGGCGTGGGGGCAGACCGGCCGCGGCTCCGCCGGAGAGAGAGATGGAGAGAGAGAGAGACGGAGAGAGAGAAGAGGCGTGGAGGAGAGGGATGGAGGGATGAGCGCATGGGCGCCTCCTGTCCGTCGTTAGTAAGTTTCGCGTGGGTGTAATGAACTTGAAATTAAAACTGGTGAAAGGATAAGATTAACGAGATTTTAACTGTTTTTTATAATTATTTGTTCCCTGCTCCTTTTATTCACAAATATTTCAAATATTTGTCGGTTTTGATTTAATTCAATGATGCTTTGACCAATAATATATTTTAAATAATTAAATTGTGTATGTTTTTTCGATTACATAAAAAGAGACAAACAATCACAAACACACAACAATGACATTATTTTTGTAGCATATGCTCAATATTTAAACCCTAGTAGATTAAGTTATATTTCATAACGGGCGAAGCTTCAATTTTATGCTAAAAATGTATAGTGTTTTTATAAATTTTGCAAAATATATAATTAAAATTAGCACAATAAACTAAGAAAATTACTCAAAATGGGACTATGTGACTATGTGAGCATACCTGACGCCACGTGTTCCGGGTTCCAGTTATTAGAATGATACACGCTAAAACTTCTATATATATTTTTACTTATAACGGTGCTAAAGTTAAAATAAAAAAAATACAAACCCTTGATATAATATCAATACTTTGGTATAATTTTTTAGAAAAAAAGAAAGAAAATAAGCACACGTGGTATTCCAGACTTCCAGTTCAACTCTACAATGAACTGTTCAGACGATGGGAATATGCCAAGAAACTCTACCCCGATGCCAACTTCTGAAGTGACGCGTGACCTGCGCCGACACGACACCACCTACCGAATTGAAGGAAAACATTACTGTATTTCTTTTCGCTAAACAGAGAGCGGTCCGCCGTCCACGTCCGTCCCCAAACAGAAAATGATTCTCACGATGATCCGCAACAACATGGTGATCCCGGATCCCATAGCATATATAAATATTGTGAAAATTGTGAAGATGCAAGAGCATATCCCAATTATTTTCAGGGCAATCACGATGTTTAGTAAAATAGTACATAAGGAATAAAGAATGCTTTTAATATATTTATAAACATTATGGAACTAATCACAAAAAAATAGATTCAGGTATCCATAGTAGTATAGATTACCCATATAAAATAAAAAAATATTTTATCTTTTCTTTCTTTCTTCTCTTACTTGTGCTCTTACCTATTCTATTTTATTTACCATTGTATATATTTCAACAACTAAATACTAGTTATTTTTAACTCACCCAGTCTAGATACATTAAAGCTACTCTCTCATAACCGATTTGATTACCGTAGTACCGAACCGGTTACAGACAGTAACCATAAACTGTAAACTGTAGTAATCAGTATAGTTTGATGCTTATTGTCTAATTACCACAAACCATCAGCCAACATGAATAACCGCCGATACCAGTTTAACGGTCATTGTCTAATTACCGCAAACCACCGACATGACAAGACCGAAAACCGTGGTAATCAGCCTGGTTTGAGCAGACTGCAGAATCACAGTCCTTACCCATATTTGCATGCAAGTATTGTATCTAGAGGCTGGAGACAATGGATCAAATACATTAAAAGTAAACAAATAATGCTGCCAAAAACAAACACAAGAGCTACTATGAGTCTGTCTCAGTCGTTGACTCGTTGGTCCCTTCGTCGCAGAACTGAGCAATCATTGAAGAGTAAATGGACTTACTGTTTCTGCCACAAACAATCGTTAACGGAAGGACCGGATCTCATATGGGTCATTTCATGCTAATGTTAGGTAGGGCACATGATCTCCAACCTGGGGACTAGCAAGCCAGAAATGTTTGCAGATCATGTCACAACAAGAGACCAGGGTACCAGTGTACATAACATGCGAAATTCTACAATTTATTGATAAGCATATCCCTTGAAAATTCTTATGCATTCTCCAAATCAGGCACGTCCTCATCAAGCACAGCGCCCACATCCTCACCAGGCACAGTGCCCACATCCTCATCAGGCACACCGTCCTTCTGCTCCACAAAGTCCTTCTGCTCCACAAAGTCGTCACCATACTCTTCATCTGAAAGAACCTCCTCCGCAGTTCTGCCAAAGATGAATGGTCTTCTACCCATGGTTGTGAAAGGCATCAGCCCCAATGCACGGGCCGTTTTAATCTCTCTTGCAACCTTACGCTGAGCTTTCGCACTTATACGAGTCTGAAAAGCAGGCCAGTAAGTTAGAAACCATGGCAAGCATTTATCAATACAGAATTATGTGTGATTCTGTGAACTGATCCATACAGAAAAACATGAAGGTATTCTCTTAAAAAAACTAAACAAGATAGCACACAAAACACTATGCGGAAAGTTGGCGAGGAGAGATGACGCTACATGACACCTTAAAGTATTGTATTGCTTTAGAACTAAGCACTGAAAAGACCCACAAGGAACAACAAAGACACCTCATTTAACATCATTATCAGCAATGCAGGTTGCAGGAATTATTCTAGCCAAGGTTTCCTTGTTTTTTGATCGAGAGTTACATTTAGGACATTGAAAACTGTCCATGTCCCTATACAAACAATGAAGAACAATAACTGTTTGAACTCTAGCAATCCCTACTTTGAGAGATCATTCAACTCCAAATATGCAAGATTAACAAATTAAAAGATACCTAACAAAACATGTTGAATTCCAACCATATACCAGGAATGTGTTCTCGAAAGTTTCTGTCAACGAAAGGGGAAAAGTTTCTAATTACCTGACTCCTCTTGATTATAATGCCAGCTTCTGTAAGAAAGTTGGATAGGAATCTAACATTCTGCAAGAAACAATTCCATGTAGTCACAAACCACAACTATAAAAATCCAGGCAAGGTCACAGTTAGTTACAGCATCATTCACACACAAACTATGTTCCTTCTGCATTCAGAGTTGTACATTTTCAAAACATGCACATTCGGTGTTACATTGCACATGTTGAAACTTGACATGCATGTCTACATAACATCTCAACAATTTCTGCTTTTGATTCATACTGAGTTACTGTGTTCCAATATTTGCATTTAAATCATATTAGAATAATATGAGGCAATAGTTCAAATAAGTAGGCTAACAAGTAGGGATGAAAACGGATCGGATACGGACGGATATCAGTGATATCATATCCTTTTTCATATTTTTTTTTGGATTCGGATTCGAATTGGGATACTCCGGATGCGGATACGGAACCGGATATTATCGGATACGAATACGGAGCGGATACAGAGGGGATACGAATACGGTTATGGATATTTACCGGATATCATCAGTAATATAATTCTTGATTCACAATCACAACACACAAGTGACAAGTAATAGTTCACATCACACAAATCACCATGAATATAGAAGCCCACATATGAGTTCACATTATACAAATCACCACAAATAGAGTTATGAATAACTTGGTAAACCTAAAAGAACCTATGCGATATTTGTAACTTGGTTTGAGCTTGAAAATTTTTCTACACTCAAAATACAACATATCTTATTCCATGTAAAAATTTTGCATTTTTCTAGATCTGTTTGCTATTTTTAATTCATTAAGTATGTTTCTAGGATTTAAATTGAAATAGGTGAAATTTGAACTGCAAGTGCTTGAAATAATGAACCAAAATTTATAGAAAAATCATATTTATGTTTTTAGGTCCATTTTTAGTTCTTATCCACTAAATTGAACGAAATTTTAAAAAATCTAGGTTATGACATTCGATCGGTAACGTGGAGCTTAATGGTTTTTTAATTTAAAAAAATCAAATGAAGTCTGAAAAACACGAGACCTGTCATGGTGTTATGATATGATACATAGATACTGTGATAAAATTTTAAAAATATTTCGAGAAAGTTGTCACGTACGATGCTAAGAAAGTCAGAGATTCTCCAAGAATAAATTAGGATTTAAAGAAGGAATAGGTTGAGTTTAAAAGTAAATCGATGGTTAAATCTTCGTTTGAACTTGAAACTTTTTCTACGATCAAAATACAACATAGCTTATCTCATGTAAAAATTTGGTATTTTTCTAGATCAGTTTACTATTTTTAATGCATTAAGTGTGTTTCTAGGATTTATATTGAAATATGTCAAATTTGAACTGCAAGTGCATAAAATAATGAACCAAAAATTGTAGAAAAATCATATTCATATTTTTGAGTCCATTTATAGGCCGTACCCACTAAATGGAAAGAAATTTTGAAAAATCTAGGTTACGACACTCGATCAGCAACGTGGAGCTTAATAGTTTTTAAATTCTAAAAAAATCAAATAAAGTCTAAAAAACACGAGACATGTCATGGTATTATGATATGATATGTAGATGCTATGATAAAAATTTAAAAATATTTCAAAAAAGTTGTCATGTAGTATGTTAAGAAAGCCGCAGATTCTTCGAGGACGAATTAGGATTTAAAAAAGGAATGATTTGGGTTTGAAAGCAAATCATCGGTTAAATTCTCGTTTAAACTTGAAACTTTTTCTACAATCAAAATACAATGTATCTTATCTCATGAAAAAAATTAGCATTTTTCTAAGTTAGTTAGCTATTTTTAGTTAATTAATCCTGTTTCTAGGATTTAAATTGAAACAAGTTAAATTTGAACTGCAAGTACATGAAATAATAAACCTATGATATTAAGGAAAATAAAAATATAGATTATATGCTAGAGACCAAGTAATCTTAAAGAATCTATATATTTCAAAAAAAAACTTTCTTCTTTTATTTTTCTCTTTTTTCTTTTCTTTTCTTTCTTTCTTCTACCTTTCACGGCCGGTCCAGCCTGCCAGAGTGCCAGGCAACGGCGCACTGCGCGAAAATGAGCAAAAAAATTGCCCTCGCTGGAATCGAACATCGAACCTGCGGGCTGCGGTTCAAAGAGAATAACCATATTGCTACAACAGTTTTGTGATTAACTTTTGTTTGGAATCCGTGATATTTGGGCGGGAGTTTCCGTTACCGGCCTGGTGAGTGCGCGTCGCGCGAGACGCTGGGATCGCTTAGTACCACCTCGTTTGTTTGGGAGAAGTGAGAGCCGAAGGCTGGCTATAAAAAGAGGGCGAGAGATGTCGGTGGTGAACAGCAAAACTAGTGTTTTACATTAGTATAGATAAAAGATATTTGGTATGCATCTTAAAGCTAATTTAATGGTTATAGATAACTAGGCTGAATGGGCCTGTAAATTCGGATATCCGAATAAGATTTATCCGGATTATCCAAATCCGAATTCGTATCCGTCGGATACCATCAATGTCATATTCGTTTTCGTATCCGAAAAAAAAAAATCGTATCCGAATCAAAAAAATCCAGATCCGAATCCGTTTTTTCGGATACGGTCGAAAACTATCCGAATCACTTTCATCCCTACTAACAAGCAACATGACAGCCCACTAAACTATTTTAATAATTGTTAAAACTCAAACACAACAACAGGAAGTATCACAAGGAAAATGACAGATTCTCAAATGTAATATATTTCTAGGACAGAAAGTACATCACATGCTATCATTAATTAATCATCTAGGCTATGACTTCTTCAAAAAACAAAATAATGTGTCATGCTTAAAATTAGCAATAGCAAACCATTATTATGTTACTGAACTCTATGCTGGCTAAGCGTTCTAGAGTTTACAAGGTGCCAAAGTAATGCAAAGCTTATAATTCTAGTAAAAGTTAAATAATAAACTGGAGACAATTTACATAGTTTGCAAAGCAGATGTACTCACCCTAAAATCGGCTTTCCTTAAAACCTCCGCTGTAGTTGTTTCAAACTGTGGTCTAGGAGGGTTTTTTGCGGCTGCAGGTCTTGTAAGGTCAAGATCCTGTGTGCAGTAGACAGAAATAAAATCTGGTGTTAGAAGAGCCATACCGCTACACTATGTCCTTGGAATAAGCAAACAAATATAAAAGGGCAAACCAGAAATTTAAAATACTAAAAGATTTAACCTTTTCAGTTGTTTAGGAATTAGTAGATCATAATAGGAATTTCTTTCTGTTTTGACAAGCATGTATCCAGAAATATATGCAAATTTGTGTGTACATGTACAGCATAGCACTATCAGTCCTAGCTCACACATTTAGAGCTGAGTTCCAGAATGCTTATTCAGGACAATATAATCCTCAATAGTGCACAAGACATGTGATCTCAGTATGCTTCAACAATGATGTGAAAAAAAAAGAAATCCCTCTTACCCTGACATTATAAGTTGAGCCTAGCCTGAAGTTCACGTCTGGCCTGTATTCATAGTTCTCGTCCTCATACTCCTCCGTTACGTGAAAGGTGCGCGATGCATCATCCAACATCTCGTCCATGCCATCGTCTAAGGAAGTGAAGCCCCCACCCAATTCATCCATGACGCTGCTAGAGTTACCCCTGTCACGAGACCCACCCATCCCTCCCCGCTGGTATCTTCCACGGGAATTCTCAAACCCATCTAGCTGCCGAAAGAAGGGACCATTTTCCGAGCCCATCATCCTCTTCTCAAATTCTTCCACGCTCTCTGTCTCCCCTGCGCAGGGAGAAGCCAGCCAAACAAGCATGAAAAAACTATCATTACTGAGACATTTTTTAGGAATCAACTCCTAAAACAATCACGCAGTGATCGTTACAACACGATGGGGATTTGCACGCGAAAGCTAGACAGCAGATTTGATTTAAACCTAGATCCCTCCAGCCATTCGATTCAAATCCGATGGAAAATTTCCCCGGGATGGAGAGGGTGTGAGCAAGCATGACAGATGGGATGCCGCATAAAGGTATAGTAAATATTGCATGGAAACGTCTGAGAGAGGCGCGGATCAGAGGCGGCGGCGAAGGTAGGGGTGCTCACCGGACCGGAACGAGCGCCGGAAGGCCGCCACCGCGGCGGCGGAGGAGGAGGAGGAGGAGGAGGAGGGCGGAGGGCTCGAAGGGAGGAGCCGTCGAAGCGAACTTCCCCGCGGAAGGGATCGTCTCAGAGCCGAGCTCGCCATCGCGCTCGCTGGCTCGCCCGCGCCGCCGCAACAGAGGAGGCACCAGCGACAGAGAGGAGCGAGGGGTTTAGGGGTAAAGACGGGAATGGATAATTACCCCCACTAGGGCACGCGTATGGGTTAATTCGTCCACTGTAGTTCTGTTAATACAAAAATTACCGAATGATTTAAATACAGGAATAGGAAAAAGTTGAATTGGAATATTTTATATAGATGATTCCTACAAGAATTTATAACACATGAAAATAAAAAATGATGTGTTTGAATGTGTCGGGAATATGATCTCGGGCTATCACACGAGTGGTTTTAAGTCGATCCGTCAATGGTTAAAGCCAGTCAGGAGGATAATAATTGGGATCTGAAGGCATCCGAGACCAGCACTCGGGAAAAAAAAAGCCCTCCCGACCAGCAGTATTCGGACGGTCACTATTAAGAGCCAGACCGTCATTAATCTCCACAATCCCGCAGTTATTAGCGCGGTTATCCTTTGAGTTATTACCCACGATCTGACCGTTTATGTCATTAATAGGTTACTAGTGGAGATTTATTCATCATTTGTAACCCCCGATCTCTCCCGTATAAAGGGATCGGTGAGAGCCTGAAAGGGAAAAAAGACGGATACAATCTGAAGCATTCATACGCTAGAGGTTATTCACGCCCAAAGTTCATACCACACACATGATTAGAGTTATTATTCTCCGGGAGACCCGAACCTGTCTAAAATCCCTTGTCTCTGTCCCTGCGATTGAGATAATCATTAGACCATGGCACCGCACTTCCCTTAGCCTAAACAAAAACCTCTCTGCAGGCACCCCTGTAGGGTACTATTGTCTTACACAACAACAGCTGGCGCGCCAGGTAGGGGAGGTGCGTTTGTGTTTTTTTTCAACTGATCCAGTGGCTGTTGTCTGCAAAATCGGCATTCAGGTTCCCGTTGGAACTGTGATCACTTTCGGAAGTCTACCTTTAGTTGGTGATTGTATGTGTCAATTGGTGCCGACTACTGCCGCCCCGATGAGGGCGAAATCTTCACGCACTGCGATAGTGCGTTCTCCGGTCCCTAAGGCGTCCGAGCGCCTAGCTCAGCCCAGGGCACCTGTTACGACCCTTCGGGCATCCAAGTGCCCTGCTCCGTCCAGGGTTCGTCTACATCACGCCGCCGATTTGCCCGCCGACTTCATCATCTTCGTTGGACCAGAAGGACGAACGGTCCAGCGGCGTCAATTCACCAAGGTCGTTTCCAAGCGACCTCGCCGTCAGGCTGTATCGGTTAAACCGATGCCTTCTCCAAACGTCATCATGACGGTCACGGGGGCTGTCTCCGATGACGAGCCTTCTAACTCCGCTGAGTCTAGCACTCACCGACGCCAGCGCCACGAGCGCAATGCTGCTCGTTCAGCACGTCGCGCGAGGGTCCGTGCTACGGCCGGTGCCTCTCGCCAAGGCGCCTCAGATGCCTACACCATGGACTTCGAAGGTCGCCGACCGCGAATCTCCTCGTCATCGAAAGGGCGCTAGCTGCCCTCCTCGACTCGTCTGAGCTCCAAAGGGCTCGGGCAATGACCCAGGCTGCCGCTACTCAGATTACTGAAGTGGCGCCGCCCGCACGGTCAAGATAGCTAAGGCCGTCTCCATGGTCGAGGCGTTTGCCGGCCAGATCCTGATCCCCGGACCAAAGGTCGATATCCCGATCGCTCCGGAGGTCGGAACGTTCGCCGGCTAGATCCCAGTCTCCGGACCAGAGGTCAGCGTCCCGACCGTCCCGGCGGTCGGAGCATTCGCCGACCAGATCATGGTATCTAGACCGCAGGTCGACTCCCCGATCGCTCCGGCGGTCAATGCGTTCGCATCTGCGCGAGCGTCTTGGGAGTTCCTACTTAGGGGACGCCCAAGAATACATCAACCAAGCGCGGGATGCGCGTAACACCATTTCTCGCCGCCGCGGTGAACGCGAGCGCCGCGAGCTTCGTCGTCGAGATCTATTCGACCTGAGTTATGGTACGCTTGGGGCTAACCGACCTGACACTGACATTTCGCGTCACTATGGCTTTCCAGCCTTTTCCGAGCGCCTTCGTCGAGTGGGGTGGCCCCGAAATTTCTGCCCGACGGGAGTTGTGCCGTACGACGGCAAAACCGACCCCTCACAGTGGCTACGGCTGTATTACACGGCCATTCGCGCAGCCAGAGGGGATCAGGACATCATGGCTAATTATCTCCCCGTGATGTTGACTTCGGCCGCCATCAGCTGGCTGACCGGGCTCCCGGAGAATTCTATAAACTCCTGGGAAGAGTTGTGTGATGCTTTTATCGCTAACTACCAAGGAACTTGGCAAAGACCGGTCTCGCGTCATGACCTACGCCAAGTACGCCAAAAGGACGGCTAGTCCCTAAGGGACTACATCTGTCGCTTCTTCGAGCGCCGGAACGCCGTCGCTAGCATCTCCAACACCGACGTAATGTCCATATTTCAAGATGGTTTGCGGAAGCCCTCGGAGTTATTTCGCTATCTGATGACGCACGAGCCAAGCGACCCTAGGGCGATGATCACCATCGCCGAATAATTCGCCAACGCCGAGGATGTTGAGCGGGAGCAATTGCACCCGAAAGCTCAAGAGTTCGACAAGGCGAAGAAGAAGAAGGATCGCTGCCAGTCGCCCTCATGCGATGATCGGGATAAGCCCGATTCCTCCTTTCGCAATCGGAACAAAAAGAGGAAGGGCAAGGAGATCATGGTCGCTGACAAGAATTCTCGACCATCTGGTCGAAATAACTCTGTATTGCAGGAGGTATTAGATAAACCCTGCATAATTCATCCTAACAGCAACCACACCACCCGCCGGTATTATCAGCTACAGAATCAGATGGTGAAAGAGGCGGAAGCAAATCCCTGGTAAGACAAGCATCGCCGGGATGACAAGAAAAAGAAGTCCAAAAAGGACAATGAAGACGCCGAAGCATCTCCGACGGCAAACGACTTCCAGGAGCCCGCCCGAATGGTCTCCATGATTTTTGGTGGCTCAATCGCTGCCGAAACCAAGCGTTAACAGAAGCTACTGGCCCGCCGCGTCAACGCCATCAGCACCGAGCCGACTGAGCGCCTACGGTGGTCGGAGATCCCGATCTCTTTCAGCCGCGAGGATCAGTGGACGGACGTCCTCAAGCCAGGACGCTTCCCTCTGGTCGTCAACCCGGTCATCCTCAAGGTCCGCCTCAAGAGGGTGTTGATTGATGGCGGCAGCGGCCTCGACGTTCTGTTCAAAGGGACGCTGGCCGCACTTGGCATCACCGAATCCTCTCTTCAGAAGACGGATACGCCCTTCTATGGGATCGTCTCAGGGAAGGCCTCCATACCACTCGGCACTATCACTCTGCCGGTCACGTTTGGTACTCGAGACAATTACAGGACCGAGCATATCAAGTTTTACGTCGCCAACTTCGAGACAGCCTACCACGCCATTCTTGGGCGGCCGTCCCTCGCCAAATTTATGGCGGTACCCCACTACGCATATCTGGTCCTTAAAATTCCTGGACTAGGTGGAGCCTTCTCCGTGAAGGGGGATGTTGCCACTTCGCATGCCAGTGAGCGGGATAGTCTCGCCTTGGGGGAGGCCACGGACATTTCTGTTTAGATGGAGGAGATGGTCGAAGACGCCAAGACGACGCCGACCATAAGTATGGAGCTCCCGACCGCCATCTACATCAAGCTTGGCGCCCTCGCCTGCTGAGTACAAGAGTATTCAGCTCTCGGACGCCGACCACTCCAAGAAGGCACTGATCGGGACAGCACTAGATCGTAAATAGGAAAGCGCACTCGTCAGCTTTCTCCGCTCCAAATTGACATCTTCGCCTGGCAGCCATCTAACATGCCTGGCGTACCTCGGCAGCTAATCGAGAATGAACTCCATGTTTACCCGACCGCCCAGCCGGTCAAACAAAAGATGCGCAGATTTGCTCAAGATCGCAAAAAAGCCATCAAAGAAGAAATCGCACGCCTGTTAGCAGCAGGATTTATAAAAGAGATGTATCATCCCAACTGGGTAGCAAACCCGATCCTTGTAAAAATGAAAAATAGAAAATAGAGAATGTGCATTGACTACACCGATCTCAATAAGCGATGCCCTAAAGATCCGTTCTCGCTGCCGCGCATTGATCAAGTGGTCGACTCTACTGTCGGTAGTGCCCTTTTATGCTTCTTGGATTGCTACTCGGGCTACCATCAGATCAGCCTGAAGGAGGAAGATCAAGAGAAGACATCATTTATCACCCCATTCAGTGCCTACTGCTATACATCAATGCCTTTTGGACTGAAGAATGCAGAGGCTACGTACCAGCGGGCCATTCAGCGCTGTCTGGCTGATCAGATCGGACGCAACGTTGAGGCATATGTGGATGATGTCATCATCAAGTCCAAAAGGCCAAAAGATCTCATCGCCGACCTTCAAGAGACTGTAGACAACCTCCATAAATTCCGATGGCGGCTCAACCTGGAGAAATGTGTATTCGGAGTGCCGACCGGAAAGCTGCTCGGGTTCATCGTCAGCAATCGAGGAATTGAAGCCAATCCCGAGAAGATCTCCGCAATTTTGAACATGGACAAGCCTAGCAGCATCAAGCATATCCAGCGCCTTACAGGCTGCATGACATCACTTGGTCGGTTCATTTCCCGACTAGGTGAGCACGGAATGCCCTTCTTCAAGTTGCTAAAAAAAGAAGGTGATTGTGCCTAGACACCGGAGGCCGACCAAGCATTCGCCGACCTCAAGAAGTTTTTATCTTCTCCGCCTGTCTTGGTTACACCGACTCCTGGTGAAACACTCATCCTCTACATCGTCGCCACGACCCATGTGGCCAGCACCGCCATAGTTGCCGAGCATCCGGAGGAAGGATATGCCTATCCGGTCTTTAAAGATCGGTATATTTCATATTTGAGGTGCTCGGACCATCTAAAGTCCGGTACCCCCAATTCCAAAAGCTGTTGTACGCCATCCTCAATACCGCCTAGAAGCTCAAGCATTATTTTCAAGCTCACTCGGTGGAGATGATCACTGAATTTCCATTCGATGATATTTTACGGAACTGAGATGCGACTGGTCGGATCGTGAAGTGAGCCATTGAGTTGGGAGAATACACTCTCGACTTCAAGCCCCGCACTGCCATCAAGTCCCTAGCTCTCGCCGACTTCGTAGCCGAGTGGACCGAGATTTAACTCCCACCTGCAAGTGATCTCTAAGAGCATTGGGTCCTGTATTTTGATAGATCGCTCAGCATTGATGGAGCAGGAGCTGGAATTCTTCCCATATCCCCTCAAGGTAAAAAGTTAAAATATACTCTCCAGCTATTATTCGTGGCGTTTAACAATGCAGCCGAATACGAAGCTCTCCTTAATGGTCTGCGCATCGCCGTTTCCCTCGAGGTTAAAAGATTAATGGTGTATGGAGATTCTAAATTAGTTATTAGTCAAGTCAATAAAGATTGGTCTTATACTAGCGAGAAGATGGATGCTTATTGTCAAGAGATCCGCAAGCTAGAGGGAAAGTTTAGTGGCCTTGAGTTCCATCATGTCCCCCGAGACGAGAACTCGGCTACTGACTTCTTGGCAAAGCTAGGCTTGTCTAGAGCCCCTATGCCGAGTGGTGTTTTCTTCCAATAACTCCATAAGCCATCAATTCAACTTAATGAAGATCAGCCTTCGGAGACCCAGCAAGCCCCATCAGTTTTGGTCATCATCGACAATGAAGAAGACTGGCGAAAGCCAATCATCGATTTCATCCTCACTGCCAAGGCTCCTGAAGATAAAGATGCAGCAATTCGCCTGTCTAGAAGGAGCAAACAATATGTTGTAGTGAGATCAAAGTTGTATAAGAGAATAGCTTCAACCCGAGTACTCGTAAAGTGCATCAGCAAAACAGAAGGCTCAGAAATTCTCAAAGAAATCCACTCGGGCATCTGCGGAAATCATGCCGGTACTCAGACTTTGGTCAGCAAGGCTTTCAGGTCAGGTTTTTATTGGCCGACTGCTAATGAAGATGCCAAGCTACTAGTTCGCAGCTGCCGAGGTTATTAATTTTTCGCCAAGCAGCATTATCTCCCTGCTCAAGCACTCCAGACCATCCCGGCCTCATGGTCGTTTGCTTGTTGGGCGCTCGATCTGGTTGGACCTTTTCCAAAACCTCTCTGCAAAACCTCTCTGCAGGCACCCCTGTAGGGTACTGTTGTCTTACACAACGACAGAATAATTCATAGAAAATAAACATAGGAACTTGGAGTGAGAGACAAAGAGAGAATATGTATTGGACTTTCTAAACAAAAAATAAAATGAGGTTTAAGCTCATGTTATAGTTTTCTATTGAATGGAGTGGAGAAAAGCAATTCATAGAAATTTTGAAACTCCAATCTTATGTTCCAAATAGCATACTCCCTCCGTCCCATAATATAGTAATCTAGTATCAGATAGGATATTTCGGCGTCTAGATTTATTGTACTATAAAATATCACATCCGGTACTAGATTGCTATATTATGGGATGAAAAGAGTAGATAGAAAATTTTCCAAAGGATTTAAATACTTTAAAGATTTAAATAGTTTAAAATTCTTTCAATCCAAAGAGCCCTTGATATGTATAAATATAACATACTCCTTCGTCCGAAGACTTAGCAATCCTTGGGATTAGACACATGCATTAAGAAGATGTAAAAAAAACTATAATATCCTATATGTGAGTAAAGACCCAAGAGTGATTGGATAGAGTAATAAGTACTAAAGTACAAAGGTAGTATAGGTAATTTAGAAGTAAAAGTAAAGTACTAGTTTTATATTTGAGATAAATTTTGAACTCTAAAAATATTATATTTTACTATATTTTAGAACGGATGTAGTAATAAACATCTATATATATTATCTGCATGTTAATCTCAGCCTAATTACTTAACCAAATTTTTTAATAGTACTAGTTATTACATTTGAGATAAATTTTAAACTCTAAAAACGTTAAATTTTAGAACGGATGTAGTAATAAATATCTATATATATTATCGGCGTGTTAATCTCAGCCCAATTACTTAACCAAATTAGGTCTAAAACAGATATATTGCCTAGCCTAATTACTAACAAATAAAATAGGAAAACAGGAAGCACGGGTATTTTTCTATGATCAACGAGAACCTACAAATAACAATGCTTTCATTCAAAGCATTGATTAAAACAATTTTACCGCATGCTGAATTCTTGATTCATGGTGTTCCAATCTAAAATCTTTTTACGTATATTTCACCAAAGATTCAAATCATATGAAACAGTTTTCATCATTTCTGAATCTAACCAGCACTGTGTTTGTGTTGGTGTACCATAATTACCCATGCTTGCATGCAAATTACTCCAGAGTGCCACACACACACACACAGAGCTTAATAAAAAAAACATTGGTACGACAAGCAGAGAGAGCTTCATGATAATTCTAGACTAACCAGCTGTGGCTGCTTTGAAACAGATTGCCTGATCTGAGAACAAGATTGGATAATCTAATCAATCAAATGTTCTTCTCATCTTGTGCCCATGCTTGATACATGCTGTTTCTTTCTCACAGCCTTCTTAATTTTCACATGTTTCCAGGACAAATTGATGCTTCATTTTGAAGTGGAATGAAGCCAAAATGGAAGAAAAGGAGACACTGTTGTTGCTGATCTCTGCACTGTATGAGCATGACAACCAAATTTTCTCAACATTTCATATGCAATAGAGATCTTTTGACAGGTGAATTCAGCATAGGTACAATGGGCAAGAAACTAAACCAATCCACTCTCAACAGCAGGGAATTCTGTTGCATCAAATTCTATATCTGAACTTACCCATCTTTCTTACACCTTTTACCTATCTCTTTTACTTTTTGAAAAAGAACTTACTCATGTCTTTTACACTTCCATTACCTTTCAATTCAACCCTCATCTGTTCTCTCTCTCTCTCTCTCTCTCTATTCAGAATAAGGAATCGTTGGTTAAATAGTAATACAAGACAAGAGGTAGAATACAGCAAAATAGACAGAGCAGTCATCATCACACGTTCAGTGCAAGGAGCAGTATTTATAAGCAGTGTGCCTCAGTGAATTCTTGAGCCCCTTTTGGAGACAAGCAAAGCAAAGCAAAAGATTTTATCTGATAAAGAGGAAGGAGGATTTCAGTGGTAAAACAGAGGCATGAAGAAGAAGGGGAAATGGTCCAAGGAAGAGGACGATTTGATCAAAAACCACATGGAGAAGTATGGCATTGGCCGTAGTTGGCAGGCACTGTCTGATGCTCTAGGTTTGGTTCTTCACCCTCCTCATGATGCATGCACAGATGTTTGAACGTTGGTATTGGACTGAACAACTGGTCTGTTCTGAATCTTCTGATACCTAAAGATGAACACAAAATACCTGCATTGTTGTGAAAATGT
This sequence comes from Zizania latifolia, assembly GCA_000418225.1. Classification (NCBI taxonomy): domain Eukaryota; kingdom Viridiplantae; phylum Streptophyta; class Magnoliopsida; order Poales; family Poaceae; genus Zizania; species Zizania latifolia. Next base: position 282,022 of record KE372985.1, on the reverse strand, counting down.
AATAACATTGTTTGTTCCTCTTGCAAATCATCTGCTGTTGTTGCATACATCAGCTGTTCTCATGTTTAGGATAATAGAGGCAGTACTGTAGTAGGCAGGTAACACTACTGTCTCCTTTGATGTTGTTTACTGTAAAAATGAAAGGCATGTGCAGTTACTTGGCTACAAAGATTTGTGCAGCTTTTATGATCTCATTAATTTATATTGGTTGCAGAAAACAGATGAAATTTGTTTCCTAGTAATCCCATTATTTGATTTGAGTTTGTCATCAGTTGTGTACAAGCAATGTTTCTGTCAGGAGTTACCTATTGTCTTTCTGTCCTCTGGCTGTTTCTTCAGAAAACCAACAGTGTATCCATTTGCTGATAGCTGACACGATCATGGCAATGTATGAGATAATGAAACAAGTTTTTTCCATGGATCGCAGGGCTACAGCGGTGTGGCCGGAGCTGCCGTTCCCGGTGGCTGAACTACCTCCGTCCGGGGCTGAAGCACGGCGACTTCTCGCCGGCCGAGGAGAGGGTCATCTGCAAGATGTACAGCAAGAGGGGAAGCAAGTGAGTTTTGACTGCTGTTCTTCAGAAGCTGAATTAAATCAGAGTTTTTACTGGCGTTGCCTGATTGATGCTTCATCATTCTTCAGATGCTAGTTTGATCTTGCAAGAACTGCACTGTATTACTAGTTTGCCAATTTTAGTTTGATCAAATTATCTGTGAATTTATGTATGAGAAGCTGCTTGCTTGTTGCCTCACTTGACATGTTGATCGAAACAGCTGGTCGGCCATCGCCGCGCAGCTTCCGGGGAGAACGGACCTCGCCGTCAAGAACTACTGGAACAGCACGCTCAAGAAGAGGTTCCCGGCGGCGGCGAGAGGCGCCGCCGC
>KE372985.1:252031-276593 GCA_000418225.1 Zizania latifolia | reverse complement strand
CAGCAGTTTTTGGTCTCCAAATCTTAGCAGGCTTCACTGGTCGCACTCTGCAGAAGAAAAGACTCTGTTTAGGATTTTGTCACAGCAATCGCAAGGTAAAGATGAGAACAGCGACGATGTTTTTGCTGGAGTACAATGAGACAGAAGTGAAAAATTATCACTGTTTGGGCATGGATGGAGTACAGTACAGTGCAGCCAATATGAAATGTGTGTTTCAGGATGTTTATCAGAGTTTAGGTATGTCATCACCTGCATTGTACTTGGCAAGAGTACTTGAGAAGATCAGGATGGTCATCTATCTGTCCACTGAAATTCACAGGGCATGTCATGTTCAGTTTTGAGCTATTGAATAAAGGTCTCTATTTTCAGAAGCACTTTTTTTTATGTTTTCTCAAAAGAACACAGTATGTGGCTATTTGCGAGTGTAGAGGCTTTGGCGGTTTTCATTTGGAAAAGCATGGATGCCCTCCACTTCTTTTTTCCCTAACCTGAAGCTTGGAAATGACATTCTGATTGCTGGACCCATCCACTTGTGTTTATGTGATCCTGTTGACACTTTTGCATGATTAGAAAGTGAAATAAAGCATTGAATGAACAAAGTGAAGCTTTAGAACTTCCAGTTCTGAGAGACTGGTAAGGTTAGGAAGTTGTCATCATGAAGACATTTGGAAGCCCAGATGTACTTGATATTCATCAGACATTTAAATCCCAGCAATGAAGTAAGATAAAAGTCATTTGATGAACTGTACTATGAAGTAGGCTTACTAATATAGCGTTTGGTTTCCACTCCGAAGAAGATACAATCTTTGAAACTCGGTCAATTGTAGCGAAAAGAGCTAGAGTAAGATTATTTTTACTCCAACAGATATTTCAGTGAAAAAGATCATGCATCATTGATGCATTAAGCAGATAAATTCCAACTCACCGGTAAGAGGTACACTAATGTTGCATAAATGCCTTATAGATGAGCCTTTGGTCTCCGAAATCTCGATCTCGTGGTCATTCCCTTGCTTGGAGATGGTCGAGCCCATCCCAAGCATGCTCAGGAAGCCGTTTGATTTCACCAATGGTTTATTTCTGAGTGCAGCAGCTTCAGTCTATCACAAAGAACAAATTTCATGCGATATAAATAAAGGTTACAAATGCAAACATTTGTCAAGGCTAATCGTGCAAGTACTCTGAAAGTCTGAATAATCTTTGCAGGCCTTCTTTCCCAAGTTTACCTGTGAGAATGTAGCAACATGACTTGGGAGCCCTACTTCCTACAGGAATGAGAATGGCACCGATCAGTCAGGGTAATCTTAGAAATGCAAATGGACAGAGCATCGCACACAAACTGGAGAGGGGATTCCGGTGGCACCTTGCGGCCGTGCCGACAGGCTTCGGTGCTGTTCACTAACACTCTAGCAGCCCACCTGTAAATGAGTTCAGACTTCAGACTTCAGACTTCATACCAAACCAACACAAACACACAGCTACAAGAACTTTTGATCAAAGAATTAGAGAGCATCACACTCCTGTCAAGCACCAAGCAACCCATCTCAGGCATCCCTGGGTATGGACTTGTGAAACACATTTGAGAAGAGTTACAGTTTTCACACTCCTGTCAAATTTGACTGCTTTTTGAGCTATGTGAAAAACATCAGTTTTGCCATATGATTGTGTTCCTTTCCACCGAGTAAAAAATGTAAGCTTTCTGCAGAGCAGCTCAGCTCAGCTCAGCTCAGCTCAGACCAGCAACTTGATCGTACCATACGGAGCAAGTACAGGGGAATCATGCAATCAGCCAATAATTAATTAAAGGGGCAACAGAATGGGGGGAGAATGCGTATGCAAAGGCTGTGTTCAAGTACAATCAACACTAATGAGTAATGAAGTAGAAGTTTTTTTATTGGCTTTTGGTAGGGATTCGAACCTGGCGCAGGCAAAGCTCGGTTTTTTTTTTCTAATGCAACTTGTGCAAGAACCCCCGAATCAAGCAAGGCAAGCACTAGCAGTGGACATCGAAGAGATTAAACTAGGCAGAAAGGTTGGGCAACTCACGCGCAAGAAGTCGGCGGGTTCCACACGATGCCGGCGATCACCACGAGCTGCAAAACAACGGCAGGAGGAAGAAGATGAACAAGAAATCCGTCAAGAAACGGAGGGGCGGGTCACCGGAGAAGAGGAAGACGGGCACCACCTCGTCGAACTTGCCGGCGGGGCTGTCGTCGTAGCGGGCGAGGAACATGCCGCCGAGCGTGTAGCCGAACGCCTCCACCAGGCGGAGCTCCTTGGGCACGAACGCCCTCGCCGTCGCCGCCTTCACCAAATGCAGCTGGTACAATGCGCTGCCCCCAAGACGACGCAACAACCAAGAAGAATCAGTCGCCGCCCACAGCCAAGAACGCGCACGAGGAGAGGGAGGAGAGATCGACAAGATCGAGGCCCTTGCCTTCCCCTGAACACCCATGGCGGCCCCTGCCTGTACCCTACTGCTGAGCTCCCCTCCCTGTCACTGCCAGCCTCCATCTCCGTGGGTGCAGCCGGAGCTGGAGTTCCAAGTTCCAACCTCACAATGGCCACTCCCCACTATCCTCCTCCTCCTGCTGCTGCCTCTGCAAGAATGCAGGCAGCCAAGAGGCAGTGTGGAGTGAGCTACTACCACCAACCAAGGCACCGTGGGTTGGATTCCATCAATAAAATACTCCTGCTCAACAGATGCGAGGAAGGAGAGGGGGACTGATGGATGGATGGATGCAAGAAGCACACGGAGAAGCAAATACTGCCTCCTGCAAAGCCAGGGGCGATGAATAGTGGATGATGCTGGGATGGATAACTGCCATGGTTTTTGTTTAAACAAAGTTTGTTGGGGTTCAATGGGATCCCAAAACCTTATCCAGTGTACAGAGGGCACTAGTTCACAGGTTGGGGGTGATGTCATCAGCATTGGGGGATGGGGTGGAGATCCTTGTGGGGCCCACCCCTGTTTGCGTAATCGTATGATTTGATTTGATTTGTGTGAGAGAGATGGATGGAGAAAATTTCCCTTTTTTGTCACATTCTTAAGGGGTGTTTAGTTTCATGATTAAAGTTTAGTCCGTATCACATCAGATGTTTGGGCATCAATTTAAAGAACTAAACGTGAACTAATTATAAAAATAATTACAGAATCAGATGATTATTCGGGAGATGAATCTATTAAGCCTAATTAATCCATGATTAGCAAATATTTACTGTAACATCACATTATCAAATCATGACTTAATTAGGCTCATTAGATTCGTCTCGCCAATAATCCACCAATTATGAATGAGTTTTGTAAATAGTTTATATTTAATACTCCAAAATAGTATCTAAACATTCGATGTGACGGGGGCTAAAGTTTAGCCCCCGGAACCAAACGGGGCCTAAGTGATGTTCTCTCTCTTTGTTCTCTCATATGAATGTTAATCTCCGGGTAAAAAGAGAACTCTACAAAAGAGACTTTAATTCTGGTACCTCAATTTTGTTTAAAAAAATCCGTTTATATCTCTTACAGTTTTATTATTTTAGTATCCTTTATATGTCTCTTACTATCACTTTACAATACTATTTTCGTATTAATAATACATACTTTAGTTTTACCCTCATTATTAATTTATCAGTTTTATCTTAAAAGTAAATCTTTGAAGACAAATTGAGAAATTTTCAGTGACAAAGAAGCTCTCCATATACAGACATACGTATACATATACATACATACACATATACACACACTGATATATGTATTGTTGTCTGTTTGCTGCTGCTGTGACCAAGGAAAGGGAAAGTGGAGCACTAGAGGTTACCGAGGTGTGATGCGCCAAAATTTTGCAGAGGTTTTTTGGACTTGGCTCTGTTTTGGAGGTTTAGATTATAATAAATAATTAATAAGTATCTAGCTGACTAGCGGTGTTAAGAATATGGAGAAATTAGGGTTCTTTTATGTCGCATCCGGAATTTCATAAAATTCCAAACAATGTATATTAATCCATGTCTCAGAAAAGGTATGGTATACATTAATAAAGTTGATAACAGAACAATGGTATAAACAATAAATACAAAATTTAATACAGAGGCACATAAAACCTTACACTCAAAAGCACGATAGTAGCAGAAAACAAGCGAAGCCTATGACACCATCTTCACAGGCTCTTGAGTGCGGACAAACCAGACCTTCCAACCCTTTCTTCTTTCTGCTAACTTCTGAAGGGGGAACAGCAAGACTGAGTACGGAGTACTCAACAAGCCACAGAAATACACATAATGCAAGGTATTGTCAAGGAGGGGTAAAGGGTTTCATTTGCATAAAATCAATTTTAACTTTAAAGCATGAATAACATTTAAAATGAGTAAATAACATAAATAAACAGGTTCTTGTTTAACAAAAGTCTCGAGTAGTGCACCAACACTCACTCGCCCTCTTGCCCGGACCAACCTACGCTTTAGCATTGATCCCACACCAGTGTACCAATGAACTACCAAAGCCGTAATCGTCCGGCACAAGGCCATAACCCAAAGTTCCATTCAAAACAGAGATTGGTAAACAAAGCTAACCGCGAAGAATACCGCTTGGCATGCCCATAACCGAGGGCGCGACTATTCGAATAATTTATACTCTGATCAGAGATGTACAGCTTTACCCACAAGATACACGTTCCACACACCAAAGTGTGCCGAAGTACCACCATGATACCTCGAAGAAACATATGCCAAAGCCCTTAGTACAACCCGCCCAACATGAGGTCACCACACTAGATTTCGTCGACGCTCCCTTAGAGTTTGATTCGAAAAGAATAGACAGGACCTCCAATGGGCCGCTCAGCCCCCATTGGTGCCACGCAGACGAGAACACCCGAGGCAGCCCTCGACAATAAATCTACAACACAAGGTACATTTCTCCTTGGGTTAGCAATCATGATGATCTCGCCCCCTCGCCACGGTGCCCCTATGCCAAACAAACTATATGCCGGACTAGGACTTACCCACTAGTCTTGTGGTTTGTACGATAAAGGATTTTGTGACAGATCTCGCGGATCGGTCCTTATAGTGCCTCGAGTGCGACCAACTCTCCACTAGCTTGCACCCGGAATCCACCCATTCAATACTTCAATCTTTAAACAACAATGCAACTCTTTTGGACAAGCAGCCAAAGAATGCCCTTTTGAATACCAGAGATGAGATCAAAATGATAGTGATAAGTCCCATTTTCAAGAAAACCTTACATTTGATTCTAAGCATGACTAAGCGTAATCTTCAACTAGCAGTACGCAAAGGAGTGGTACAACTAGTTGGTCTAAAGCTAGGTTTATCAAGGATTCACAAGCTCAATCATCAAATGGCTTACAAGGGCATGGCATAGCATAAATATTAAGCATCTAGTAAGTATGTGAAAACATGCATATACGGTTAAATTTCAAGTAGTTTAGAAAACTAGGTTCAATATGTTCAAGGTGAAAGTGACTTGCCTCTTGCGCTTCTGATTAACCTTTCAACTCTTGTACAGAAACTTTCGGGTCTTGCGTGAGGTCCTTAAAATCTTCGGGAGCACGAGGATCTACACGATTCTCAAAACGAGACAAAAACTCTAAGAAAAACCAAATAAACAACACAATAAAATATTATTATTAGTTAGAGTATTGCTTAAGGAGAATTACGCAACTCGAACAAAGTGAAACAGAATTAGGATGCAAAAGATATAAAATTTAGAAGTTCACATAAAATGATAAGACGCTTCTTGTGAATTTCCTCGAAATTGGACAGAGCGACCTCAAATGGTGTACGAGTAGTATAGACCAAGACACATTCGAGTAGAACATGATTTAGATGAATTTAGAAAGTTGAACAGATCAATTTGGACTTCAAACAAAAAAGTTATGAATTTTACAAGTTTGAATTCATTCATGATAGAATTCACAAAAGAAGGGAGATGATCGCGAGATTATTCCTTTAGATTAAATAAGACGGTCGATATATGATCGTGTTAGATTACGATCATCGAACGAACACGTTTATTTAGATAGAATGAAATGGAATGATTGAACTTGGGTTGAGCCATGGATGGGTCAACTCAAGTCGCAATCGACGAATGACACTTTCATTCGACCAATGAATAAAAGGTTAACCGAACACGGTGAACGACCGATAACAAAAGGGTACGGATGAACTTAGTCAAATGACCAAGATAGATTGTGGTCATGGAACAATCTGGCTCATTCGACTTCGGATAAGGAGACGATCGACTAAAGGTACGCGTAAAGGCTTAACCAATAGAGCCTTAGCGACCATATCGATGGGTTAAGATTGGATTGATGCGATCCGACGATGAGCAACGATGAACAACCGATGATCAATGATGATTGTTGGCATAATCAGAAAATACGCAATATGTTTTTAGTGCTTAGAACCTCGAAAGGTTCGAAGTGCAGACAGGGGTTCAAACACTGCCTAAGGCCTCCGAAAGGGATAATTGCCTTCGATCAGGAGTGGTATTGATTAACACTATAAGTGTTCACCGATTGGAGGGTATTTATAGGCATAGTTACAACAGGGTAATACTAAGTTACCCCCTACATCTAACCGTCTACTACAGTGTGAATAGTGAATTTACACAGAGATAGTTTAGTAACCCTCTGTGTAAATGGACCCAAACACCCATCTTATCGGAGGGGACAAGGAGCCCATGGTTTCGAAGTCACCATCAGGTGGTTTTGAGCCCCGGAGCCACACAGCCGAAGGGGGGCTTTAGCTTCGTCGAGTGGCTTCGAACTTTAGGTCCGCAAGGGGCTCCGAAATGACTCTGAACGAGACATCGACCTGCTTCTTCGAAGGGGCTTCGCTGCTGTTGTTATTAAAGCCCTGTTAGGGTAAAAGTAATTTCCCCCAACAGTAGCCCCTCGCACGTAGCCTTTCTTCCGAAGGGGTAAAGCGCATCCTCGGTGACTAATAACCTCGAGTAGCTCCCTTCGAAGCCCAGGGCTTCGGGGCCTGCCTTCAAGCCTGCCGTACCCCGAGCATTAAATGGCCGCGGAATTGATGGGACACCCTCGGAACTCCAAACGACGCCGAGCACGGCCAAAGACTTTGAAACGAACCATCGCGGGGTCGAGGCGCTCGGTCCTATTTTACCCTAGCCCCACCAATCATAGACTCCGGAAGACGCCTGCGGGGTGGTAAAAAACGGCTCCAGGCAGTACGCCGCGCACCTTTTACCGCCTATATAAGCCCCCTTATGCCCTGGGGCTCATAACGCACACAAGTACACTTCTGCCTTTGCTTCAGAGCTCGCCCCACGTAGTGCTCTCAGCCCTTAGCTCGCGGAGCCCTCAGCCTCCGAAGCCTCCCCTTCGTTTCTTTGCTAGGTCACGCATTAGTTTCACGAGAATGCCGAAGAAGGCTTCGGTGTCCAAGAGCCTTTCCTCCTCCGGTGGGTCTACCTCCATGCAGGTCTAGGTGGCGACTACAGCGACGGCGACTACGAAGGCCACCACGAAGCACTATGGGCCACATGATCTCTGGCCTTCGAAGGATAAGTTCGAACAGATCTTGGAGCTGAAAAAGACCAAGTCGACGCCAGAATTCGCCAATGATGCCTGCGTAGGGAAGGTCCTCTAGACTGTCACCCTCTGAGTGCTGAAGCGCGATGTGATCCCCGCACCGAAGGACGACGAAGCCGTTGTCTTCAAAGCCTTCTTCGAAGTTAGACTAGGGGTCCCTATAGCGAGATTGCTGGGTAAGGTACTGCAACTATACAACCTTGAGCTCCCCCAATTATCCCTGAACGCCGTGGCCCACCTCACCATCTTCGAGTGGGCCATGAGGGCAGAAGGGTGCTAGGGCCACGCGAATGTCTTTGTGGCTATGCACGACGCAAGCTGCCAACCAAAGAGGCGGACCTGTGAAGATGGTGTCGTCAGAGCCTTGGCATTCGGGAGCGTCAACTTCCAGCTTCGCCATGAATTCAGCGATGCCTTCCCGGCGAGGGCCTCGAACGACAGGTGGTACTCGAGGTGGGACTAAAATTGGTTTTACATCTTCGTCGAAGCGGACTCCCCCCTTCGCAGTACCAACGCCTTCATTTCTTACCGTCGCCAAGCTCAAGTGACGATAGACACCGTCGTAATTCAATCCAGGGTCTAGCTGCTACACATGGTGGCCCAAAGGATGAGTATGAGAGACCTCGTGGAGGAGTTCATCACCCTCCAGAGCAGCCCCTTGGGTCTTAAATGGCCGAAGGGCCTTTTTGTTGAATTCGTGCCCCTCTTCACATCAAGTACTTCGTTCCTGTCTTTACCCTTTTTTTCAGTACCGCCAAGAGGGTCAAACTAATGCTAGAGGAGGCGGTCAAGGTGGTGGAGTGTGTCTTGGGGGCTCCGATCGTGAATGAAAGAAGCCAGCGCCTCGCCTTAGTCGGATCCTGAGAGAGGTACAACCAGATATGGATCCGACTTAGTGCCGGCGAGGTCCTAGAGCTCCCGGAGCTCTCGGACCCTACCCCTTCGGAAGGGAAGAGGAAGAGGACGGATGACGACGAAGAGCCACAAGGTTCATCGCCACAGCGTCAGTAGGGCTCAATAGGCTCCGGAGAGCCATCCGGACCCCGCCCGTGGCCTTGACGGCCGGAGCCTCGGACGTGAGGCCACTGTCGCCCCGAAGCCTAGCCCTCCAAGTGGAGTCCGAAGAGGTCCCTCTAAGCGCGAACCAGGAGTCGAAGCCGGTGGCTCCATCAGTCCATCCGAAGATAGACTAGGGTGACCTTTTCATCCCCTCGGACTGCTCGGATCTCTCTCCAGTGATAGGGGAGGTCCAAGGTACTTGGCGGTACGGGTTTCTTTGTAGCCTTCGTCATTAGCTAGATCTTAACTTTTTTTGCAGATGCTGTAGCGGACGACGAGGTAGACCTTGGCGCCAATCAAGACGAAGTCGTCCAGGTGGCCGACGAAGCGAAGGGGTCGAGCAGCAGCAGCAGCGAAGAGGGCAGTGGGGAGTCCCGTGAGGGCTCCTCCGATGATGATGATGGCGACAAGGGGGCCGAAGACGATGTAGCCTATCAGGCTCCGTCAACAGGTGGGGTCAAAATCATTGACCGAAGCCCAGCCCCGGAGGGGGCAACAAGTAGGGTACCTTTGTTGTGGCCCTTCATCTCGTCGGGGGCACCAGTAGGAGACATGGTGTCCCAGTTTCTTTGGGGCAGTGAGGGCCTTGCGAGGAGTGACTTAGTGGCGGAGATGGGCCGCTACCGCCACGAGGACCTCACCGCAGCTGCCGAAGAGGCTCTGCTTCAGGTAATGAAGCCAAGGCCCGGTTCGCTAGCCCCTTATAATTTTCTCTTTGCTTCTAACAACCTTCTTCTATCGCAGGCTTTCGCTCTGCTCCACAGAGCCACCCTCACCACGGACCGCCAGGAGGACCTCGCTGCAAGGGATAACGAGAACCTTCGGTGGCAAGCTTCGGAGACCTCTCAACGTCATCAACAGGCCAAAGCGGCCGTCGAGGTGCTGAGGGCAGAAGCCTAGCAGGAGCGTGAGGCCAGAGCGGCGGTGGCCTCGGAGGTTGAAGAGCTCCAGCAGGTCAACAAGTCCCTGGAGGCCAAAGTTGAGAGGCTTCACGGCGCTAACCAGTTCTTGGAAGCTGAAAGGGCCGAAGCCACCCAGGAGACCGACAAGACCATCGCCACACTTAGTGGCGTTTTGGAGCGTTTGGGGACCAAATGCCGAACCCCAACCTTTGACGCCGGGGACCCCGTCCGGCTTCGCCTTGGGTTCCTTCAAGCCGCCGCTCGCATCATGGAGAACACCTTGGTGGGCTTCGCTCAGATGGCGAGAAGGGTGGCCGGCCAAGGGGTCCTCTAGATGCTCCATGAAGCCAGCTGTCAGTACCTCGTAGCAGCGACCTCTGTCGCGAAGATGTCCTTCGGCGGCCCATGGCTGACTTCGCCTGCTCTAAAGGTAGCCGCGGCCTGGCGCTCGCTCTAGGAGCCTTGGAAGGCCCAAGCGCGGGAGGCGGCCCTAGAGCTTCAGCAGTCCGCCCACCGTCGGCGCGTGGGGCAACACTCTCCGCCTGCGAGGCCGAACCCTCCTCATCTGAAGGTGTAGATTTTTAGGCCTCCCTGTAATACTTAGTGGCAGCATTACAATGTAATTTTCCCCAAGCTATTAATGAAATGCAGGGGCGTTTTGAACTTGTTCAGGCTCGAGCTACAAGCATTGATGTTGATGTCAAGGTACTTGAAGCCTCGGAGATGCTTCGTCATCAGTGGGTAGTGTATGAAGTAGCTAGATCCGAAGGCCACCCTCGATTCAAAATACCACGCGGCTCCTCGGGCGAAGTTCTACCCGACGTCGCCTGAGATTTATTGGCCTCCGTGAAGACAGAGCCCCTTCGCAGTTTATCTTCCTCCCCCGACCTAGGTGGCTTCGACGAAGCCAGCCCTAAGGCCAGAGGGGTCCAATCTCCGAGCGCACCAGATGCATGTAACGACGAGGCGCTTGACTTTTCGGCGTTCGATTCGGAGTTACCTACGACTCGGACTTGGGCTGACCTTTAGGAGGAGCGAAAGACTCTTCGAGCCACGAAGCGGGGGCATTCGTATAGAGACGAAGGTTCGTTGAGCCGAGGGGGCCCTCGCACTAAAAAGAGCAAGAAGAAACGAGGGTCTACTTTTTCAGCAACGCGTGCCCGCTGGTTATTAGGTTTCGATAGTGCTTTCTCGTAGTACTTGCAATCGAAGTGTCTCGACGTACTTCGCATTTGTAATTTGACTTCGTAGTTGTAATTTTGACTTTGTATTTGTAATTTGATTTCAGCATATTGTTCTATTCGAAGCATCGGCCTATGCCAAAGCGTACTCCGAACGCTTGCCTAGTTGTTGGTCCCCCTTGCTCGTGTTGGGTATGAGCTTTGGCAAATAGCCAGCGCGTGCAATGTTAATGCAACGTAGATGCGCTTTGTGAATGCGAAGTGTAGTGCTCGGACTATAGGCTTCGAGTTTTTTGTTCACTTCGGACCTATTGCTGATGCTTCGAGTATTGACTCGGAATCCTTAAATTTTTACCACTGCGGGCCCGGAGGCACTATGCAATCGTAATGGTGGAGCAGATCTCACTGATTTTTAGGGTCCAAAATGGAGCCCAAAGTCAGTACCGTTAGCTATACTCGGGGAGCGACCCTCGGGCATTGAGCTTCGGGCTTCACGGCAGAGTGCGGTACACTCATTGGTGTGTTAGACTTAATTTGTCTCGCGTTGAGCCGGTGGCTTCGTGTAGCTGAAATAAGTACGCATAGAACCTAGCCTTCGAAGCCTTATTATCGCCGTGATGCGTCCATCGCTACAACAATATGTTCGAAGGTAAGTAAAATGTGGACCTTATCCCCGAGGGGATCCGTATTACCTTGTAGACAAAATTGCCTCCGATTAGCTTTATTGGAAGGGACCTCTGCACAGGCACTTGCGATACAAACTAAGCATAGTATCGACGAAGGTGCTCCGTATGCCAACTATGCTTTAATTCTTTCCTTCAAGAGTGCTAAGCCTGAATGAACCCGGCCGATGAGAGCGGAGCACGATGTAGGGGCCTTCCCATTTGTTGCTCAACTTCCTGGGTGCCAGGACGCTTCGAAGTACTAGATGCCCGGGCTGTAGCACATTGGGCTTCACCTTAGGGTCATACCATAGCTTCGTTTGGTTCTAATACTTCAATAAATTTGCTACAGCCCAAAACCTTGTTTCTTCAGAGAGATCAAGCGAAGTCTCTCGTTCCTGGTTGTCTTGTGACAGTAACGTCCGTAGCGAGCCCTCCTTTAGCTCCGTCGGAGTCATAACTTCGTCGCTAAACAGTAGCCTGAACGTAGTGAACCCTATGGAGCGAGCTTGGGTGGTTCGAATGGACCACAAGATTTTGGGCAACTCGTCGACCCATAGCCCCTTGGCGAGGCCTACAATCCGACGGTTGAGTCTTGACAAGATGTTACCGTTGGCCCTTTCAATAGCTCCGTTGAGCTGTGGATGCCTAACTACGGTGAAGCATAATTCGATGCCGAGGCCTTCGTAGAATTCTCTAAAGGGTTTCGCATCAAACTACATGCCGTTGTCGATTATGAGCTACTTGGGTACTCCAAACCTGCAAATTATATTCTGCCAAAAGAACTTCTAGATTTTCTTCGAAGTGATTGCGGATAGGGGTTTGGCTTCGACCCACTTCGAGAAGTACTCGACGGCCACCACTGTGAACTTCAAGTTACCTTTGGCTTGTAGGAATGGTCCGATGAGGTCCATGCCCCATCGCGCGAGCGGCCTGTTGGGTTATGGGGAGGCTACGCTAGCATTAAATTCAGAATTTTTACCCCGTTCGCTTAGGAACCATGCGTGTAATGGGATCATGGATTATTACCTCTAGCCACGAAATACGCTAGGGCAGCGAAAGTAGAGTTGATGAAGTGTGTTCTCGATCTACTCTGCTAAGTTCCGTCTGTTCATCGGCGATGAAGACGACATAGTCCGATGACTTCCACGGGAAGATCAACACCACAGTAGCAGCGGTGCCTCTACGGTATCTACACGTACAGAGACGGGATCACTTCACGCCGGCACACTAGTACCACACGGGAAGTTAGGGGAGAGACGGCAACAACTGGTATAGTCAGGAGAGATGGTGGCTAGGGTTAGGTCGAAGCAACACCAGCCAGCAGCTTTTTCATCCCAGCCCCTCCTCTCCTTATATAGTGCCCTCTCATGGCCCTTTAATCAGTATTAAAGTCCAACAGATCTAATCTGTTCGTCTATCCCAGAAGTTCTGGTCCAGACCTGGAACTTTCAAAAATAACATTTTGTATCGAATTTATTTTGACCTGGAAGTTCCGGTTCCACCCAGAACTTTCGATTCGTCTAGAATTCCCCTTTCAGGCAGGCCTAGAACTTTCGGTTCATCCGGAATTTCTGGTTCCTCTAGAAATCAAAACTGGGGCTGATCCGGAACTTCCGGTCAAACCGCAACTTTCGGTTACACTAGAACCTGGAACTTCTGGCCTCAGGCCAGAACTTTCGGTTCCCCCAGAATTCTCTTAGGCATATTTCCATTAAGGCCATGCCGGAGCAATGACTTGCAGCGGAGTAAGTGGGTGATGACTCCGCCTTCCCATCCACTGGTAGCCTTGACATGTTCAGACTAGGGCCTTGGCATCGGCCATTATAGTTGGCCAATAAAGGCCTTAGCGAAGGGTCTTGCCTGCGAGCGCCCGTGGCGCAAGATGACTCCCATACAGCCCTTCGTGGATCTCCCAAAGTATATCCTGTCCTTCGCTTCTTGGAATGCAACGTAGCAAAGGCGAGCAAACGCCAGACTTATATAACAGGCCATCAACAAGGTGGTAGTTACAGACCCTTTGCTATAGCCTCATGAACTCGGGGCCTTCGTTGAGGATGCCCTCATCTTGGAGTATCGCCGTGATTGGACTTCGCTAGTCTTTGACTTGGACGCAAAGTACCTCACTTGACTCTGACTTCGTCACAGATGGAGTGTTCAACTCTTCGTAGAATGCCCCAGCAGGGAGTTCATGACCTCCGGCTGCTGCTTTAGCGAGGGTGTCGGCTTGCTGATTATTGCCCCTCAAAATGCTTCTGACGAAAATTCCCTTGAACGTCAGCTCAGCGAGGTCTGGATGTCGAGCCTGGAATCTCTTATCTACATGCCAAGCCATAATCTGGGAGTCTATTTTTACAATTACCTTGGCAACGCCTAGGGCTCGTGCTTTTCGAAGGCCTAACAAAACGCCCTCGTACTCGATCACATTATTTGTAGCTCTAAAATTGAGTATGACAGAATACAAGGCCTTTTGGCCGAATGGTAAAATTATTACAACTCCCGCGCCTGCTCCGGAGGCCTAAAAGGCTCTGTCAGAGTAGACAGTCCAAATACCTTCGCTTAGTGCTTCTAAAGACTAGACGGCCAGGGGGTCCACTCCGCGACAAAGTCCGTAATCACTTCGGACTTAATCGTGGTGTGGGCGGTAAAATCTATACCGAAGGGGGCCAATTTGACCGCCCACTTCCCTATCCTTTTAGTGGAATCTTTGCTTTGGAGCATATCGTCGAGGGGATATAACGTTGGCACAATAATATTATGTGCGAGAAAATAATACTGCAACTTCCTCGAAGACATGACGAGGGAGTAAGCAATTTTCTCAAGCTCCGTGTATCTCATTTTTGCTCCGAAGAGGGCCTTGAAAACAAAATATATTGGCCTCTGAAGCAACTTTCCTTCGAATTCTGCCTCGCGAACGAGGACCGCGCTAACGACGAAGCCCGTCGCTGCGAGGTACAGAAGCAGTCTGTCTCCTGGAAGTGGGATTGTGAGGGTCGCTAGATCAGCGAGGTATTCCTTGATGTCATCGAAGCTCTTTTGACATTCGGGCATCCAAACGAAGTCGTCGGATCCTTTCAACGCTTTGAAGATTGGTAGGCTTCATTCAGCTGACCGCGCAAGAAAACAGCTGAGGGCTGTGAGGCGACCTGCAAGCTTCTAGACCTGTTTCAAATTCTCTGGCGGAGCCATTCGTTGCAATGCACTAATCTGGGTAGGGCTAGCCTCGATACCTCGACTCGAGACTAGGTACCCTAGCAGCTTATCGGCCCGGGCTCCGAAAATACATTTTTCTGGATTTAGACGGACGCCTACCCTTCGAAGGCTTTTAAAGGTCTCCGCCAGATCTACGCTATGTTCGTGTTTTTTTTTACTTTTTATTACAATATCGTCCATGTAGGCTTCAATATTTCGTCCTATCTGGTGGCTGAGGACCTTAGCAATTAGCCTAGAAAAAGTTATCCCGGTATTTCTTAAATCGAAGGGCATTCGTACATAGCAATAGACTCCCGAAAGAGTAACGAAGCTAGCCTTGTCTTCGTCTTCGCGCTTCAACCACACTTTATGATATCTAGAGTAGGCGTCGAGGAAACTTAATAGTTCAGAGCCCGCAGTGGAGTCGACGAGCTGATCAATACGAGGCATGGGTACGGGTCACGGGGGCATGCTTTATTTAGCGAAGTGAAGTTGATACATATCCGCTATTTTCTCGTGTTCTTTTTTCTTACAAAAACGGGGTTCGACAACCACTTCGTGTGGCTGACTTCCCGTATGACCCCTGCCCGAAGCAGCTTCTCCACCTCCACCTGCGCTAAACTTGCGTGCTCAGCTGATAGCTTTTGCAGCCCCTAGCGTACTGGCCTCGCCCTAGGGTTCACCACTAGGGAGTGCTCGATGATGCTTTGGTCGATCCCCGGGATATCTTCGTCCGACCAAGCGAAGATGTCGAGGTTGCTTCGAATCGCCTCCTCCAGCGGAGCTAGCTCATCGGGCGTCATACCCACTCCGAACTGGATGGGGTACTCGAGCCCCCCTTTGATGAGTGTCTTGGTCAGCACCTCTCCGTCCGGACAGGGTTTGAGCACAGACTTCTTGAAGGATTCGGGGGGCGGCCTACTGCTTCTGGCTGGCATCGCACATTGTGCACTTTTCGAGATTCGAATGGGGGTATGGCCATATTCTACCCTTCACGCCACACTTTGATCACCCAGCACAGTGAGTACTCCCCCCTGCGTGGACAGCTTCATGCAGAGGTAGTTATGGTGTGCTATGGCATCGAACTGATTTAACGTACCCCTCTGGAAGATGGCGTTGTAGGCGTACAGAGCGTCGATAATGTCGAAGATGACCTCCTCCGACCTTGCAAGGGTACCTTCGCCGAAGGTGACTTCGAGGTCGATCTGGCCTATTACTTCGAGGGGTGGCCCCGTGAAGCCTTGCAAAGGCCTGACAGCCAGAAGGAGATGCTTGCGAGGGATACACAGTTAGTCAAAGGCATGAGCAAAGATAATATCCGCTGAGCTCCCTCTGTCAATGAGCACGCGGAGTACTTCGGTGCCTGCTATGTCAACGGAGATGACGAGGGGTCCACATGAGGGAATTTGACTCCGACGGCTTCTTCGGCTGTAAAAGAGATTGGCACATGAACCCACTTCGGCATCGCGGAGGCTGATGCTGAGATCCTAATATGCCCTACTTCACGAACATAATCACGCCTCTGACGTTTGGACAAATTTCCGAGAGCTTCGCTATCCGAGATGGGTAAGACTACCCTCTTCTGAGGTTTGGACCCGT
The DNA here is from genome assembly GCA_000418225.1 of Zizania latifolia. Lineage (NCBI taxonomy): Eukaryota > Viridiplantae > Streptophyta > Magnoliopsida > Poales > Poaceae > Zizania > Zizania latifolia. Next base: position 260,442 of record KE372985.1, on the reverse strand, counting down.
CTTCAACCTTCGGAGGTGGCATTAAATTCGCCACGGGGACTTAGGGAGGCTTCATTGGCCTCGTCTCAACCTACGGCCTGAACGCGCTCGGGGCGTGTGGCTTCGGGAGCTCGATCTGTCATCCCTCGACCATCGGTTCACTCGAGGTACTCTCCTCGCAAGGCCAGTATAGCCTTGCAAGTGTTGGTGTTGTGACTTCGATTCTCGCCGTGGATGTTGCAGAAGTAGGATTGGCCCGGGACGAAGGGTCCCGCGGATGGCCTCGCTCCGCCCGCTCGTCCTCTTCCTTAACCTTGCTGAAACTTCAGGGCCCTTGGTCCGGTAATATTTAACACTTCGGTACGGAAGTGTTTTCAGCTTCACCTTGATTCCGAAGGCCGATGCTCTACGTACGCCAGCTTTGGGGGGCTCAGGGTTCGGACTTCAGGGACTTGGGTTTGGGCGACAGCGGTAGTTCTTTGGAGCTGGCCTTCTTCGAAGCGAGTATACTTCTCGAAGTACGTCATGAACTGGGCCACCGAAGATATAGGCTTCCTATGAAGCTTATCCAGGAGGCCTAGATTGGTTACCCCTTTGCGAGCAGCGTCGACCACCGACGACGTGGAAATGCCTTTTATCTGGGACTTCGTAAAGGTGAAACGCTGTGAATATTGCCGCAGTATCTCTCTAGGTTGCTGCTTTACTTGGAACAGGCTCCCGGTTGACATGGGCGCCACGAAGGTCCCTTAAAAATTATTTGTGAATTTCTTACGTATGTATTCCCATGATCTTACGGAGCCAGGCTTTAGGAACCAGAACCACCAAAGAGCTATCCCTTCGAGGACCAGAGGGAAGCACTTCGTCATGGTATCTTTCGCCTCCGCTAGCTTCAATAGCGAGGGCGTAGGAGCGGGCAAATTCATCGGGGTCTGAGTCCCCGGAGTACTTAGGCAGCTTCGCAGCTCAGAACTTCGAGTGGAAGCGCACCATCTGCAAGTCTGGGTGTAGTGGTGACCCTTCGTCGAAAGAGGCGTTCTGTCTCCGCTCTTGGGGCTCCTGCTCGCCGTGGTCACTTATAGTGATGATGACCGGCACCCTTGGAGGGTCTTCGGGAGTGTGGACCTTGCTGGCCGTATTTTGCTGCCACCTCATGACTTCAGCCTTGAGCAAGGCCAGCTCGGAGGCCTGCACATCGCTAGCGGCTCCGCTTCCTCCAGAGTCTGGCCCTGGGTCTTGTGACCGAACATGGTCAGTCCGCAGCGCCCTCGAGGGCGGAGGCCTCGTGCTTCGAGGCTCTGTGGCTCCTGGCGGGGCGAACGAGAGGGGGGCTGCAGCTGGGCCTCCGGGCACGAAGTTGTTAGCCAAAGGGGGGACTGAGGTGCGCTCCTCGGCTCTGGGAAAGGTACCCTTCGCTAGGAGACCAGCAGCCTACTCCGCAACCTCCGGAGTGACATTTATGTCACGGAGGTCAGCGGGGAGTTCCGCAGCCCTTGAGCCCGAACCCCCCCTGGGGGTCCCTCTAAACCTAGCAGGTCCCGCGCACCGGACTTAGGAGGGGGAACCTCCGAGTGCAGTGAGGCCTGTGCTACTCGGAGGGATCTCCGAGTAGAAGCTTCGCTCTTGCTTTTCTTCGGAGACATGGCCCGAAGGTTGGTGGTAGAGAGGCTAGTCTTAAACTAGGATCCCTACAGACGACGCCAACTATTGGCGTAATCAGAAAATACGCAACAGGTTTTTAGTGCTTAGAACCTCAAAGGGTTCGAAGTGCAGACAGGGGTTCAAACTCTGCCTGAGGTCTCCGAAAGGGATAATAGCCTTCGATCAGGAGTGATATTGATTAACATTATAAGTGTTCGATCTCCTTTTACCCAACCGAGGGGAGGGTATTTATAGGCATAGTTACAACAGGGTAATACGAAGTTACCCCCTACATCTAACCATCTACTATAGTGTGAATAGTAAATTTACATAGGAATAATTTAGTAACCCTCCATGTGAACGGACCCAAACACCCATCTTGTCGGAGGGGACAAGGAGCCCATCGTTTCGAAGTTACCCTCAGGTGGTTTTGAGCCCTAGAGCCACACAACCGAAGGGAGGCTTCAGCTTTGCTAAGTGGCTTCGAACTTCAGGTCCGCAAGGGGCTCCGAAATGACTCTGAACGAGGCAACGACCTGCTTCTTCGAAGGCGACTTCGCTGCTGTTGTTATTAAAGCCCTGTTAGGGTAAAAGTAATTTTCCCAACAACGATCATCGACGAACGTCACAAATCTGACTACCAGACATCAAGCAAATCATGACCGATGGATTGGATCAAATAGAAGGGATCAAGGCGAAGTTCTACCACGATGAACAATGATGAACAGGAACTCCAGTTTATGAAACAAAACAGCGACGGACCACGGCGAACGACGTCTCACAGTAATCTATGACCTCCGGTACGGAACGCGGCGGAACAAGGGGAGCACCGCATGTTCTAGATTAAAGAGTCCTATTTTCGCTATTTGATGGATAAAAAGGAACTACTGCATAGATCGAGTTCAACAAACAATGGCTATGATGCACGCAATTTAATCAACAGGAACAAGGACAAAGAGACGAAAGGGATTGTGTTTTTACGGAGAGCGAAACGACGACGATGCAGCACCGGCTGCAAAGATCGGGAGATCGGGAGAGGTGCCGAGGAAAAATGAACAGGAACAGCGGCAAGCTGCAGCTTCTTCTCTGAATTTTGGGATGGGCAACAGGGGCAGCAAGGAATGCAACGGCCTGTGGCGAAGGATAAAATGAACAGGAACATGCGAGCTGCAGTTTCACTGGTTTGCTTCCCACCCTTTTCTTCTGCATTTCTGGTTAGGGGCCGTGCAGCAAGCAGCAACACGCAGGGAGCAGAGGGAGAGGCAGCAGGCTCAGTAGAAAAAGGAAAGAGGGAAAATGGAAACGTTCCATGCAGCAACGAATAGGAGAAATGGCGTGCAAATGCTTTGATGAAGGCATAGAACAAGATCGATAAACGATAACTAACCACATGACATGATAGGTCGGAATGAAACGATGAACCGAACGAACTTCGACAGTCAAAGCATACACAAAACGAATCGACGATGAACAACATGATGATAACAAGAAATAGGATTGGTGAACGATAACTAATCAACACTGCATGACCAATCGAAATGGAAGAACAATGATATGATACAACTACATAGAACTTATGAACAAATGTTAAGATATGATACAAAATTTAGAAAAAACAGGGAAAACGAGGGAGGTTCTCACAGAGAAGATGATGCAGCGTCGGACGTTTGACAGCAGGAGATTGGCAATGTCGAGGAAAAAGAACAGGAGCAGGTTTTTTCTCTGATTTTCTTTGCTTCTTTAGTTCTTTGTCCTGTTTCTCTCCTGTGTTTTGTTCTCTAGAACTTGGCTAGCAAGATGGAGTGACAGGAGGTGGTGCACAGGATCGGCAGTGCGGCGAAGTGCAGCAACGCCGGCAGAAGGTGCAGGCGCGTTGGGAGAGAGAGAGGACCAGGGCCTGGGGCGGCTGGGCACGGCGGTGGCTTGCGGAGGAAGGGGAGGCGGGGCTGTGCACTGGAAACAGGAGAGAAGGCAGGCAGCACAGGAAAAATCGAAGAAAGAAAGGGAGAAAAAAATGGCAGCGCGTGCATGAAACTGATGGCAGCAATTAGCACGGGAATTAAAGGGGTGCATGCAGCGATTAAGGGGAGGAAATGCAGGGAGGAGAGAGGAGAAGACGCCTGGGAGAGAGGGCTGCAGCCTGGAGCCAGGAGCTGATGCACGCAGGGAAGAAGAAAGGAAGGGAGGAAAAATAAAGAAGGGAAAAGGAAAGGGGGAGAAAGGAAGAAGAAAACGAGAGAAAAGAAAGGACAAGTAGGACTTTTCCGCAAAATTCTCTCCATTCAACTTTTGGGTTTTCGAACGAATTTCAAGGTTTAAAAGATTTCAAAAGAATGCCAAAGAGTATATCCGGAATATTCATTGGTTCAGAGAAATTAATAGTTTTTGTATTCGTATCAAAATTAGGAATTCCGATTTCAAACACAAAATTATTAATTTGGATTCTCCATGAGGTGTTCAAAAGAAAGGTGAAATCTTTCGAAAGATTTTGGAATTTGGAAAACTATGATGAAATTCAAGTTTCACCGTTGAATTCAAATTTCACGAACGAAAATAGATACTTGATTTCTCCCGGATTTACAACGGAAAAAGAGAAATTTGGACCGAAGAAGATGATCGGATTTGACCCAAAAGAGAAAGGATTTTGAACGGATTCCACAATTAAAATTATTTACTGAAATGTTATTAGTTTGCTATTCTAGTTGGAAAACCTTAATAGAATAAAATCAAAACCTAAATTGTTTTGAGGCAGGAGAAACTTATTAAAAATTCCTCTAGCCGAATTTGACTTGGTTTTACATTATTTTTAATTAAAATGATTTATCATATATTTTATTCAGACAACAATTCTTTTGAAATGTATTTTATTAATTTAAGTTTGAATTTGCGATGAAATTATATTAATTGTATTTATTATTTCCTTTGCGCCAAAAAATCTTGAAAAATTTTGGGACGCAATTTAGAGCAAAGAGAATTTTAAGAAAAATACTCCCGCTACGATATATTTTTGAACTAAATTTTTAAGTCCGTATTTTAGCTTCCTTGTTTATCACTTTATACTAAATCATTTTCTTGAAATTCATTTATTAATTGCTTTATTTTATTTTAACGCCAGATGAAAATCAAGGCGTTACATCTTAATAGTCTTTTACATACTAGTTTATTTTTAGATTCTACAACTATTGATTTTCACAATCTTAAGTGAAATCAGGATTATTAGCAGGGTGCTACAAACATATTTCAAGATAAACAAGACATAATAATTCCAGTAGATTAATATGAAATGGCCAAGTAGGATTCAAAATAATGTTTGTCATCTCCACATAAACCTCATTTAACTCTTGATAATTCCTGAAAAGAAGTAACAATTCAGTCTTCTTCTCGTAGCAGAATCTCTAATAATCAAGTACTGCATTTGATGGACACTGCTCTATCTTTTGACAGAAAAAAGTGCCAAACTAGTGGCACCCAACTACCCCCATGATTGAAATTAATAAAGCCCTCCTACTTTGATGCACAACACACAAATTCAGTTTGTGTAATGGTCAATTGCATACCTCCAAGAATTGCCCTAACAAAATTGTGGAGGGAGGAGATAAACTACATGTGCATATAGACATAGATTACCATAAAACAAATTTTCATATCAGAGATTTGAAGTGAATATATGAAGGATAAAAGATTGATCTTAGGCCCAGCACATATAACCAGTATTTTCATGATACAGGACTTCATGTCTCCAAGACTACAAGTGTATATTATTCAACAACAACAAAAAAGCTTTTGATGTGCATGAAACTCATCCAGCAAAAGTATACAGAACTACAGATTCATGAAGCTTGGTGAATTTCATGTCAATTGTCACTAAGTTCATGGCCATATTGAAAAACGGCCTCATCTTCGAGGATCATTCTAAACATAAGTATAAACTGATTTGTAAATGTTTCATATCCAGATGAATACCTTATAATGATAAGTATTTTAGTCAACACAAGTTTTAAGGCAAGTTAGAACATTCCATACAAAGCTTTAAAAAGTACCAAGATTTGAGACCTACAATATAATTTGGTTTATGTTCCTTCGCTGGAGTTCAGACAGTGTGTGACAAAAAAGAAGGGTTCTTCATACCAAGAACACAGCGCTTCACGAAAAAGGAGATCTCCACATCATGGAGCGGTCCAGAGTTTCTTCTCTGAATAATTAATTCTATGAGAAGACCAACAATGTCTCGTTACAATTCTGTAAATGCCTGCAGTTTCAGACAACCCTGGATTTCACAAAAGAATGATACTTTTCAGGGAGAAACTTCATATGCTTCTCATGCTTCCCCACTGAAACCAGCAACATTAGCAACTCATATGTGGAAGCTTCAAGAGAGAAGTTCTCAAGCTGCAAATCCATCACACATAGGTTCTGATACATCCGAAGTGCATCATCAATGTGATTATTATGGCAAAATCCTTGAAGATTTTTAGATTTTATGACCCTCCTCCATCATCAGCCATCATTTGGAGCAGCTCAAGAGCTTCTTGGCTTCTCTCATCACAGAGCCCCTTGAGAAGAATGCTGTAGGAGAAGACATTTGGCATGCAGCTGAGCTCGGCCATTCTGTGGAGCACTATGCCCACTGATAAATTTATTATATCACCCCTAACCTGAAATCTTAATCTTCAGTCATAAAATGTATGTTGTTTTGAAAATATTAAATTTTATAAATTTTGGTCAATGACTATTTAAATTACAAACAGATTTGGTGTATAAAAGTTATACCAACAGATTCATGTTTAAAATGGTTTTCTACTGTAGGTATTAAGTATAATATATTTTATAAGTAACTAATAATGAAAATCTTGTTCTGTAGACTTGATGGCATGATGTTAATTTAATTCGATCCTGTGTTTCGCAGAGTATGGTGTATATAAGATAATATATTTTGCACCATGGAATGGATTTTAGAAGACTAATTCCTCAAAATGTTGTAAACTGAAGCACAATTTAGAATTTCATGCAGCATGAAAAGCTCAATTCTGCTTTATTATGAAGGCATAACCAAAGTCTTAATTTGTTCATCAGTACGAGGCAAAGACAGAGACAACTTCGGAGTTTCAGAATCAGAATGCTTCAAAAATCAAAACCAACACTTCAAAAATGCTCACAGATCAAAACCAACTTGAGAGTTTCAATCCATTGATCACGGCCAAAAAAAACTCTTCTTGGTCGCCGCAGCTTCACTGCAGCTGATCCCGGAACACCATCAGCACGTCGACGAACATGACGATCCCGGCGAGGCGGCAGTCGTCGTCTTCGTCGAGCACCCACAGGTAGCTGGAGCGGTGCGCGAGCGCCTGCACCATGACGGCCACCAGCGAGCTCGCGGGGCTGCACACCACCGGCTCCTCCGTGGAGCGGCGCCCGTAGCTCCCCGACGATGGGCGCCGCCTCAGATGCGGGCGGCCGGTCTCCTCGTCGGACGAGGAGGAGGAGGAGGAGAACGAGGGCACCGTCTCGTTCTCCAGTAGCTCAACCATGGAGTCGAGGCCCTTGCTCTTCAGCCCGGTCTTGATCGCGCGAAGGATGTGCTCCGGCGGCGAGCCGAAGTAGTCGATGTAGGCCATGAGGTCGGCCACCGACAGCGTGGCGACGGCGGAGGCCGCGGCGGCCGTCTTGTCGCACGCCGCGAGCAGCGCCGGGGAGATCTCGCCGACGAGGTGCCCGTCATCGTTGACGACGGCGACTGCGGTCTCGGTGGCGATGGCGCGGCGGAGGAGGGGCACGGCGGACAGGGCTGCCTCGTGGGGCCGCACCGATAGGAAGTCTGCGCGCACGAGGCCGAGCGAGGAGACGGATCGGCCGGCGACATGGGAGAAGAGGGAGATGGAGTTGAGGAAGTAGCGCACGAGGTCCTCCTGCGTGAGCCAGCAGAAGTCGCCGCCGCCGGCGCCACCTCCGCCGACCTGCTTCCTACGGCCGCCGGAGCGGAGAGGGACGGCGAGCACCTGCGCGCCGCTCAAGACCGCATCAAGCGCATCCAACACACTGCAAGAAAGATCTCACTGATTAAATTAACCAACACGACACAACAAAATCTACGGCACGACTCGAAAAAACACGAAACAAAAAGTTAACCACGAGTCAAAGATAAGATCCCAAGAAGAACATTCCGCTCGCCTACCCCTGCATTAACCAAAATCCAACTTTTATCCCGAAATAAATTCAAGATCCTACTTCTATTAGAGATTCCACCAAAAGCGCCGTTTTTGAACCACACGAAGACCAAAAAATCTCCTGAATTGGAGCCTGGAGACTGGAGATAGATAGCTGATCCTATCAAGAATATAGGAAACTGCAAAGAGACAGGGATGCACGTCGCAATCTGTATAACGCCAAGCAGATCGCTACCATAAGATGATCCTGGATGAGTCCGACGATTTAATCTTAACCAGATTTCATCCACTTTTCCAAACGTTTTGGTCCTCGCATATTCCAATCAGAGAATGAAATTTCCAAGCAAACTATGATCAGGAATATTCAGGGATCAACTAATCACCCATCTTTTTCGAATCCCGAAAATAAGCATCAAGATCCAATTTTTTAATATATAGTTGTTCAATTTCCCCTAACTACATGAACATTTTACTAGTTTATTAATTGTATTTTATTAGGGGAATATTATTGTTTTATCGTAATTGTTTAAGCAACTTGAACATTTTTAATCAAAGATTTATCGCGGATTTTGGCCTAAATCGCGTTCTTTGCAACCTAAAGCCCAAAATCTAACAACTGAACATGGCAAA
>KE372985.1:240635-251931 GCA_000418225.1 Zizania latifolia | reverse complement strand
GGGGTGGGCGAGCGCCCCGGGGGCAGCGCAGAGGAAGCAGAGCACGTCCGCGAGGCCAAGCCGCCCTACGACGGCGCGCGCCGGCCCTGTGACACCGACGCAGGCGGCGGCTTGCGGCCCCCTCCGGAGCGTGGCGGCGAGATCGCCGGCGGCGGTGGAGAGCGGGAGCGAACTCACGGCCGGCTTGCCGATGCACAGGTCCGACACGTCATTTGCCAGAAGGCGCACTGCCATGCAATCGCGGGGCGAACCCTAGGCCGGTTTCGAGATCGAAACCTCACAAAGATTCGACGAGAACAACAAGAAGAAAAAACTTCGCAGCCGGAGTGGAGGCGGAGAAAGAGGAGCGCCCTCCTCGTATACCCCGAGCTTTTGCGACGGAGACGGAGACGGAGACGGAGACGACGGAGAGGGCTTCCGCTAGAGATAGGAGGATATATATAGGCTTTGGAGAGGAGGGGTGGGCTACGACGCGGTTCGGCTCATCCCCGCGTCGATGACAGGTTAGGCCCAGTCTGTCCGGGACCACCAGTCAGTTACAGGTGGGTATGCCACGTGTGGTCGGAGTCAGCTCCAGCCGTACCCGTGGTTTACTCTTCTGGTATAGCGGTATTTCCAGCCTGGGCCGTGCGACTCGACTTGGTTCTCGGCTTGGCTCGGATTGAGCTGAGCCGAACATGAGACGGTTCAGCGTTGTCTACTTCGTTTCGGCGTGTTTCTGAAGTGAATAATTATGAATTTTTCATATAAGCACGTGCCATTGTGACAAAGCATCAAACTGCACTTCGTTAGTGAGTGAAACATTAAAAAAGTCCCTAGTTTACAAAAACCATTTACAACATAGTAGTTGGTTCGTCGAAAAATCGATAATTTGTCGGTTTTAAAGCTATATTCTTAGTTATGTTACCACTTTGTAACAATACACATCTAATCATATAGTTTAATAATATATGGAGAGGTTAGGATGGCATATAATCAAGTTTATTTGATGGAGTGGCAAAACCGCAGGTTGTTCATAGCTGCTACAGTGGAAGGACATAAGAAGCGTTCAACACATTTTGCCAGATTTCAGGAATCGCCCATGATGACAATTGTCAGCAACTTAATTAACAATGGGGTTCTTCCAAAAATACTTAGACACCTACCTCTTTATTGTTCACAAATTAAGAGAAATATTTCTTCAACATTTTTTACCTATTATTTTCAAATATTATTATTCCTAAGCAACAAGCGATACTTTTAATTTTTTACTCTCACCACTAATTTATCAAACTTATCTAAAGTTCAACAAAAAGTACTCCATCGTACCAGAATGAACAAGGTTTAGAGTTTAGAATTTGTCCTAAATATAACAATCTAGTATTTATAAACATAATTTTATCTCTATAATACTCATACTATCCCAGGCTTAATTACTTATTAATTAACCTAAACACACACTCACACACTCTAAATATGTTTTAGTCTTCTTATTTATTTCCTTAAAATATATATATTTAAACCTGAAATTGTTATATTTTAAAACACACGAAGAAGTAAATTTGACCTAAAGCAAAACAGCAAATTATATATTATCCGTTCGAGAGAACGACGACATGAGGCGCATCTCAGAATGGATGCAATGCGATACGATACATCCGATTTTAGCTGTCAACTGAAAAATACTACAAATGGAGCCTCCAAAGTAGGCAGGCATCAGAAACCAGGGGAGAAGGCCCGGTTCGAACAGAATACACAATGCTACTAGTAGATTATTCATTCTATTTTAACGTAATTTGCTGTGTTTCGTGAAAAAAAAATGGCAAATCCAGGAAGGGGTCACTTTTAAATTAAGGGTAGAAGCCTGGTCTGTTTTCCTAGACTTGTTGTGTTCTCTGGTAGGCAGCCGTCCTGGCTGAACATGGAGCTGGAAACAGGCAGCAGCTAAGAGGTTATGCTTGGTCCACGTTGAGCTTTTGACTGTTGAAACAAAGTTTGACCGCCGTGATTGTCATGTGCTTCTTTTCCAGCTTGGCGGCAGTAGCAATTAGGGATGTCATGGGTAATGGGTAACCATTTCTATCCTCGATCAGAAGAGATCTTCTGATTTTTATATCTTCATCCATGTTTTCGTCAGCGGGAGAGGAATTTCTTATATTCATGTCCCGCGTGAGGAATAATATCCGATAGAATATCCGTTCCATATCAAAAATAACAATTTTAGAGAGGCTAGATGGCTGAGTTAGGCAATACGGTGGTTTAATCTCTAAGTTAAAATATATTGGTTGAGTGAAATCATAAATATTCAAGGCCCATAGGGAAATAGAGTTGAGGGATGAGAAACCATCCTCGTCCCGTTATATCTGATAGAAAACTTTTTTTCTCCGTTAAATACAACGGAAAATAATTGCCACGTCTTTATTTTCTAGCAGGGGAATTTCCCGTGGAGGAATGGAAGACCAGAACTATTAGCATCCTAGTAGCAATAGTATATTTATTTGATATTATTGATATTTATATGTATTTTTGAACTATGTCAAAAGCAGATACAACCATCTTAATATAATTAAACAGTTTTTAACGTGAGATGGACATAATAATATATAAAATATAAATGCAGCTTCCTCCTAGCTTGCTTTGTGGTTTTCATCACGTCTTCGAGAACTCGTGTGCAAGATGGTAGGTGCATCAAACGGGGCACGATGTGGTGACAATGACTTCGTTTTGGTTTTTGCACCGTTTTTCTACGCCGTTTTTTCGTCTCCGGCATCGTTCTCGTCTAGTCGTCTTCTTGATGTCCATCAAGATCAACGAAGTACATGCAGCTAGATCGTTCGTACAGGTGCAGGTGTCAATACAAAAAAATATAATGTCTCTCGTTAGCGAATACCTGTCGGTTTTGACGTAAAGAAGATATTCGTTCGTACAGGTGCAGGTGTCAATACAAAAAAATATAATGTCTCTCGTTAGCGAATACCTGTCGGTTTTGACGTAAAGAAGATATAATTTGGCCATTAATTCCAAGATAAGATTAAAAACAAATATTTTTGACTATAAGATATAAAATACTTTACTGAGTATTATGAATCTAATTATATATTCCTTCCTTCCTATAATATTAGGACTTATGATCGGATTTAATATGTCATAGTACAACGAATTTGGACATCATCTAGATTCGTTGTACTATAAAATATCAAATTCGATTCTAGTTATAATACTACGAGACTGAGGAGTAACTTTTATATGTAATTTGATTATATAAAAAAATTACTAGTTAAAACCACCAAGTATTCGTGAAAAGATTTATTTCTCATTTTACAAAATTCTACCAAATATCGCTTAAAAATATAAGAATTAAACGCTGGTTAAAGTATGTGCTCGTTTTACGAGTGATTTATTACTATAAGCATGAATGACGTGGCAGAGTTATTACGCGTTCGAGGGAAACAGGAACAGGATAGGCTCGAGGGATGAGCCGAGAGGCCGTGGGCTCGAGCCGTGTAGGCGTAGCCGAGCCGATTGGGGGCGGCGCGAGCGATCGGAAGGGCGACGTGGCGCCCGGCCCCACCACGTGGCCGCATGCGGCTCCCGCTGACCGCTGTACTACGCATGGGCCCCGCATCTGGACCTTCCGTGCCACGGCCACGGCCTCGGTCTACCGCTATTACTGCCACGATATGCTATCATCCCCTTAAAAAAACCCTTATATTTTTATATGATTTCTTCCTATTTAGTTTATATAATATAAATTACTTATACAGTCTAAATAAAAATTTAACATTAGAGAGAAATATTTATTAGATTGTTGATTTAAAGTGATAGATAAATACAGTTAATTTACTTTTAGACAGGTGATGCCAACCACGTTGATTTACTTTTACCTTCGTGCTAGTTATTTCTGTACACTCGATCTGATGCGTTGTTGTCTTTTTTCTATATATTTGTAACTAGTGTCGTAGTCTCTTTCTAATTTTTATATTTGTAAAGAAGAGATGTCATACACCCTATTATAAGCGTAGGGTTCCATAAAATTTTTTTCTGGTCAGGTGCGCCCACTCCTACCCCAGCTGCCTGCCTGCTTGGTTATCTCATATCTGCCATGCTGGCACGATCTGAAGCAGCCGGCAAACGAACACAGCTGTATTCGCACCCTGATTTCTCGTCCGATTTGCGTCGTAACGTTGGCTGGCTCCTCGCCGTGTGAAAGGCCACGTATGATTAATCCAAAGAGCTGCGTCGTTGAAAAAAAACGATCATCTGTTGATGGCGTTTGAATTGAAAGAGACCTGCGGTCTACTGCTCTGCTACTAATTCTCGTTCCAGCTTTCTGGTGGACCTGTAGCCTGTAGCCAGGTAGTGGTCTGGTATACTGGTAGCGTCCGTTGTCTCCTGGGTGCGGTCAAAGTCAAACACGGCGAGCCGTTCAATTCCTCCGCCTCACCCGCCCGCACGAACGAACGCACCCACCCACGCCATAATCTTCCCGTTCGAACGTTCAAACTAATCCTGAGTAAAATAAGTCTGTTTGAATACAGAGTAAATTCTTCGGTTTTCTGTTTGATTGCTAGCCACATTTTATCACATCTAAAATTAGATAAGTTTAACCAATTTAATAAGTATTTGATTATAGCTAGTTGCGATAAGATTCTCTTCCAATAAACTGGGTCACATATGTGAATGACTTAAAAAATATTGTAATATTTTCTTAACTTTACTAAGGTGTGATAAAGAATTTGAAAATCTTAACTTAAACAAGTGTGACAACTTTTATTGTTAAATGGTGACAAATTATAGCTAGCAACCAAACAGCCCCTAAGTTTATGAGTTAAACTGATCGGTGCATACAAAATACGGTATCAGAGCAAGAGATCTTAAATTTCAATTCTAATTAGCATGTAATTAAATAAAAAATATAACTCACTTCTATTTTATTCATAAGGTTTGATGAGCTTTCACGTGAAGTGAGTATTAGAATATAAAGTGAATTTTTTTTCGTTTAATCTTTGTATCTGTGTTTGTATCCACCGATAACCGAAATTAGATGAAAAACCTCGAGAGTTCGGTTAAATTTATCTAAGGTTTGTGAAGTTATAAATTATTAACCGGAATCCCCACTGCTGTTACGACCTGGCTGGCTGGATGCACGTTTCGGATATTGTTTGTTTTCATCTTTATCCTTGGATCCTACGGCTTGGTTTTTCTGAGACTTTTGTGGCTTTGTGCTGTTGCTCGAGTAACTTTGGTTCCGTGAAGCACCCACCGGCCACATGAAGGGACAGGTGGACCACATGCACAATAAGTAGCTAACTTTCGTCAGCCAGTAGCTCATACAGCCGACTGGACATGGTTATTCTAAGGAGATTTGATAATTTACTATTAAAAAATTTATACTATTTAATTATTTATTATTTATGTAGATGATATGTAGGATAATCTGAGTCTATAATTATGTACCAAAGTGATAAATAATTAAAATCACTTTTTAGAGGTGACAAATAATCAAATATTCCTTATTTCGGGTTGTTTACATTTCTAACTCTGAAATTTATACAATAAAATAGTTTAAACTTTTATTTTTAGTCTAAAATAAAAAGTAGATTACTCAACTAAATACTCTCAATTCATCAAAACTTCATATATAGATTTTGTTAGTGCTAAATTTGATCAGCTCTAAATAATATGGATATGAAGTTGTGCAAACGTGACCTTACACAAGTTCCTCCGGTGCCAAAATCTACCGAAGTCACGAGAAATTTGGCATAAGTAATTTTGATCTAAGTTAATATGCCTTCGTCAAACTTCGTACACCATGGCGGTAAAGAACTCGTGTGATCCGGAATTAAAACTTGGGCAAGATCAGAACAAGGCGCCTGAGGTATGAACTATTTAGCTTACGTTTGCTTGAATTATTCCAATTTAGCTTAACTATAGTGATTATAATAAGCTAGCTTATGCTAATCTTTAAAAATAAGCTATGAACTATTTAATAGTTTAGAATTATTGTATTTGGACCATAAAAAATGGTAATGCAAAGTATTCAAATAGAGGTGGATATAGATTTAAGTATACGATGACAGTGAATAATTTTTCACCACCGTATAACATGTATTTCATTCATTTACTAGAGTAATAAACTAAAAATCTAGATTTCATTGGCTTAATATATTACTATATATATTATAATAAGATATCAAAGAAGTAAATATTTATTTGTAATTTCAGCCAATAAATTAGACTATTGTAATTCCAAACCCAAAAAACCCCAAAATAATCCCAATCACGTGGCGGTCTCCCGGCCTCCGAAAGGAAGGGCACGGAGCAGCCGAGCAGCAGTTGCCGCATTATCTGGGCAGTGAGGCAGTGACAAGCTGCACGCACGCTCGAGCTCGACCGCACGGAACGCGACAGGTGAAAAACCACGCAAAGCGCGGCATCGAGCGCAGGATATGCATCGCGCTGCTGTGTGGCAGGTGCAGTTTTGGACTTTTGTTGTACGTGCCACGGTGTGAGCAGATCGACGACGACGAGCCGACGAGGCCATCAATGGAATCTGCAGCTGGTCCTCCTCCTGCTGCCAACTGCCAAGAGAGAGAGACAGACAGAGACAGAGAGAGGTGATCATTGCAGAGACAGCAGAGGTAGCAGGTGTGTGGGGGCTAGATTGTTTTTTGTAGGGCATCGATATGCATTGCATGGTGGTGGCACATGTACCCTGCCTGCTGCCACTATTGCTTCGGGTTTCGCATTGATCGAGTGGATGAGCAACGGGAGCAGCTATATAAGGGTGTGATTCTCGCTTATCATCATATTCAGATCTCTTATAAGAGTTTTGTCTTTATCATAGTGGAAATCAAAGTACTCCCTTCGAAAAAAATCTCCTACACATTTCTTTTTTTATTGAGAACAAAGAAAAAAAAGCAAATTATATTAAAAAATCTCCTACACATTTCTTTTTTTATTGAGAACAAGAAAAAAAGTAAATTATATTAGTTGCATTAAATAGTTGTATTGATCCTGATGCTTATGATTTAAAATGAGTTATGCATACAAGACTAATTAAGCTATGACTAGTCACATAATATTATTTTAATCTAGCTGCTAAATGAAATGGTATTACTTCTTATTCAAGATTTGCATACATATAAACTATAAATACACATAATTTTTTCTAGAAAAAAAAAGTCAGTCATCTGTTATAAACGGTGGTAATTGAACTATTTTGCTGATAGCCGATTTGGTTATCGTGGTTATTAGTCTGATTTAGCCTAACAACCAATTAAAACGAAAACCGTGGTTCATGCTATAATTATAAAATTTTTACAGCCTAGATTCTAGAATTCTGGGACGATGGGCATCATTGCTGCCAGTGAGCGCACAGGAGTAGAGTAGAGAAGATGCATGGCACTAGGCCACTAATGGCAGGCGAGGAACTGCACACGCATGGTGATTTTTTATCTTAAGCAATTATAACAGTTACTTATTTAATTTTATATTTCTCTTTAATCTTTTTGAAAATTTTCAGAATATTTATATTTGGAGACGCAGGTAGCATTCCTAAGCTATTTTTACCAGAGTATATTTAACATTCTACGCGAAGTTTGTTCGTCAGCGTCCGGTTGATTTATCACATCGCATGGTAAGTAGCTCTGACAATGTGACCCTGATGTACCCAAGTTTGCTGTGCTTGGTGACCAGACCATGATCAACAAAACCAATTTAGCTGATTACGTGGTAAATTAAAATCAGCTATAAAATTATTTAAATAGATGACTAGTTTCTATTCTTATAAAAGAAAATACTAATTTAGTCGTGACATTTTGACGTTCCTCTAGTTACAAACGATAGGAAATATTGTAGGGTGCTGCTTTCGAGTAGCTGCCTCGGATAGGAATGCACGCTATTGGTAGCGATGCTATGACTATGACTCAGGGAGAAAGCCCATCGTTCCGATCATATCCACCCCACCCCTGTTTAGTACAGATTTTGTAAATTTTCTTTAGAATTAAGGTATGGAATTTATACCAAATATACCCTAAGTTATTGTTGTTATATGTTTCCCAATACACATATATTTTCACTATTTATTATTTAAACATTTATAAAAATATTAAAAATATTCATTTTGGGCCACTACTCGCATCGCCAGGCCTTCACGTTGCGAAAAAACCCACACCAACTATAAAAGAAAAGAGGCCCAAGACACACACTGTCACTCGCAGAATCGCTTTTGTTTAGTACCACACCTCCAATTGACGAAGGAAACCACCAGCTTAAATAGCCAATCCCTAACCGCAGTCTCGCCGAGCCAGGTAGCGGTGGCTTATGACCCGTGCGGGGGTAAAGTCTTACACTCTGCCAACTGAGCTAGATGCCCTAGAAGGAAGGGCAAACATGTGAGCAGTGCCCTGTTTGGCATGTTTTTTTGTTAGTTTGGCTCGTAGAGGCTACACATAAAGATTTTTAAGAAGAGTAACCATAACTGATAATTCCCTTTTTAACTTATAAAAAACATTAGTTAAGTGATCGTGCGTTGAAACATGAAGAAATTTACAATATTAAAATAACACCATACAAATTATTTAAAAGTAGAATGTCTATATTAGTTTTAAAAGTAGTATAGATTTTACTAATAATAAATACTTATGTATTAATGAGAAGGATTATGATGATGACAGATTACCACTACCACTAACTATTTTTAAATAATATAGATTCTTTCATAAATACTAAAAATAAACTACGTGGGTGGTAACTAGAGAGGACCACATGGAAAAATAAAAAATATACAAGTGCTTTTTTTCTACACACGTCTGATATATTTTCAGATCTAATATTTTTAATCTAAGATCGTGAGTGTATTAAGAGTATTTAATTTAGTCATTCATTTTTTAAACTAACAATAGAATTATAACTAATTTAGTTTATCATAGGAAATCCGAACCCAGTATGATTTTTAAACTAAAATTGTACTAAACAGACATTAGATAAAAACAACTAAGAAACCAGCAAAAAGCAACGGGAAAAAATTGAAAACAGAAAAATCTATATTACTTTTAGAAATATTTATATTTGGAGGCGTAGGTAGCATTCCTAAGCTGTTTTACCAGAGTATATTTTAAACATTCTACAGCGAAGTTTGTTTGTCAGCGTCCGGTTGATATCACATTGCTAGGTGACCAGACAAGGACCATGCTTCTAATACACATATATTTTCACTATTTATTATTTAAACATTTATAAAAAATATTTAAAATATTCATTTCAAGTTACTACTGGCATCGTCCAGGCCCTTCACGTTGCAAAAAAAACCATACCAACTACTCCCTCCATTCTTTTTTAAATGACGCCGTTGACTTTTATCAAAATATTTGATTATTTATTTTATTCAAAAATATTGTGCAAATATGTAAAAATATAAGTTATGTTTGAAGTACTTTCAATAATAAAATAAATTATAACAAAATAAATAATATTTTTAAAAAATTTAAATAAAACGAATGATCAAAGGAATAAATAGAAAGTAATGGCGTTGTTTAAAAAAGAATGGAGGGAGTACAAAAGAAAAGACCCAAGACACACACACTGTCACTCGTGGTTGTTTAGTACCACACCTCCAATTTACGAAGGAAACCGCCAGCTTAAATAACCAATCCCTAACCACACCCCCGCCGAGCCAGGTAGCGGTGGCTTGTGACCCGAGCGGGGGCAACAAGGTGGTGTTCGGGATGCCTTGCGTGGCGCTTGGGCCTGGGGCCTGTGGTTTGCTCTATGCGGCCCGCCCGTTCCAAGTTGTGTAGTGTGTGTGGGCGCCCGGGCGAAGGCTCGGGCTTCCTCGCCCCTGAAGTGGCGGGGATTGCGTGAGGCTGGCTTTCACAGAGCAGCGACTACCGCCCGCTTCCAACGGTGGGAGGATTACGGGCCGTTGCTTCCCTGTCCCGCTATCTGGCCCACGCGCCCTCTTAGGCAGACCACCATTCTTTTTGGAATTGTTTACCTGTTTTTTTTTTGTAAGATTGGCTCGTAGAGGGTACAAATAAAGATTTTTAAGTATGCTATGTTTTGGATGATTTTTATATTTATTTCTTCTAAGTTTGTTATAGATTTTTAAGTATGCTATGTTTTGGATGATTTTTATATTTGTTTCTTCTAAGTTTGTTATAGATTCGCTCGTAGAGTATAATTCCCTTTTTTAACTTATAAAAGACATTCTTTCACAAATACTAACAATAAACTACGTGGGTGGTAACTAGAGGACCACATGGGAAAATGTATACGTGCTTTTTTCGTACATCCCTTTGATATATTTTCAGTTCTATTATTTTTAATCTAAGACTGTGAGTAGATTAAGAGTATTTAATTAAGCCATTCGCTTTTTAAACTAACAATAGAATTTTAACTAATTTATTTTAAGATAATGCTCACGTTCGGTCGTCCGGAGAATTGAGTTTTCTCGGACAAACGCGTCCTAGCGCCATGTGAATTGAGTTTTCTCATACGGACGTGCCCACGTGTCCCAGCACCATGTTTATGGTTATGCGTGTGCAGCCTAATGTAGTCCAGTGAGCTAGCCTAGTGCAATGAAATAAAAGAGTGAAACATTTGTAATAAAAGGATGAAATATTTTGCTCTCATGTATGAAACATTAAGTTATAGCTACTTGTGGGGGATAGCCCCCAGGTAGGCCACGTGGCGGTTTCCTGGCCACGTGGCGCGCGAGCAGGTGGCCGTGCGGCCCGCCCCTAGGCGCAACGCCAGGCGGGGGACCCACAGCGCGCACGCGCGCGCCAGCAGGAGTCAGACTCAGCCGAAGGAGGTAGGAACGCATTA
Source organism: Zizania latifolia (assembly GCA_000418225.1). Lineage (NCBI taxonomy): Eukaryota > Viridiplantae > Streptophyta > Magnoliopsida > Poales > Poaceae > Zizania > Zizania latifolia. The sequence goes on along the minus strand of KE372985.1, from coordinate 241,122 downwards.
AATGCGACAGGACTGAAAGCGGACAGGAGGCAATCCGGGCGCGTCAGAAGATCACCCGTCGGGCGGCGTCAGCACAGAGGGCAGGTAGGGAGTTGGCGGCACGCCGCGTCCCATCCGGGCGTGCCATGTCCTATCGGCGTGCTGCCCCGTAGACGTTTAGCTGTTGTACAATAGGTTGCACCCAACAGGGGTATAAATAGCAGGACGTTCGCCTTAGAACGGACGGCTCTGGAAAGAGAGGAGGCTCCTTCAAGCAAGGACGGCTTCTTCAAGTTGTAACACACACACCCTTCACTACTCTCTGAGCCCTAGCTCGTGTAATCCGACACTGTAAACTCCATTCCCGACTAGTAAACACCCCATCAAAACCCAGTGGACGTAGGCCTATTACCCTATTGGGGGGCCGAACCACTCTAAACCCTCGAGTCAACTCCGGCCAGTTCTATTCATACGAGCTGTGCAACCATCGGGTCTTGAGTGCAGCGCT
>KE372985.1:209719-224136 GCA_000418225.1 Zizania latifolia | reverse complement strand
TTTTTTTGTGATAATGTCAGAATGCCCAATCGTTGCTTAATTCTTTTTACTGTTCCTGAACAAGTGTAAACATTAGTTTAAGGAGGAATGTTAAAAGGATTGAGCATTGCTTTTAGAGTTAAAACAATTCGGTTTTCGCGTAAAAGAGAAGTTCTCAGGAACTTGATCTGTTGCTGTTGTTTGTCAGTCAGGGTGTAATGCTGATAATGAAATTTCGTTTCCTTTTGCTTGCAGGTTGTCAATGCAATCCGGAAGATACTTTACGCCATGGAGGACGACCCTTCCATGGCGCTGAGCCCCATCCTGGAGGCTTCGGAGGAGAGGCCGAAGCAGGAGGCGGTGCACAAGAGGAAGAGCATCTCGGACCTGGAGCTGGAGGAGTTCGGGGCGGCGTCCAGCTCGAGGAAGAGGCTAGCCGATATCTCGGACGTGCGGCTGTGCGGATCCCCTCTGACGAGCTTGACATGAGGAATCATCACAGGAGAAAGAAAGAAATGGTTCAATTTAGATATGCACATCAGCATCTCTCTCGTTCTGTTTTGTTGGTTGGATTGGTTTGTTGTTGGTCTCCTTTAGCTGTATTTTGGATTGAACCCGCCTTTGATTTGAATGTGACATGCCACAGCATTTGTGGCATTTTGCGACATATTGGGCAAATAGTTTGCTTGATCTTTGGCTATGTTTGCTCTGTTGCGCGGAAAAGATTAAAAATTGGTTTGCGTCTTTCGTTGCTATGCGTCTACGATTAGCTTGCTCCTCGAAGTCGAATTAACAGCATGGTTTACTTGGGAATTTCGACATAAGGGGGCAGGAGCTCGCTCTGCCAACAAATTTTGAAGATTTCTGAACACAACAGTCTTAGTTTGGTTGAAAAATTCAACATCTTTTGAGTGTGTTTGGTTAGCTAAAAAATCTGCTGTAAAAAACTGATATTAGAAGCTATTAAGTTATTTAATTAGAGTAGTTGTGGAAAAATAATAGAGTAATTTCATTAAGCTTAACAACCAAAAATAACGATTCCATACATCATCAATTAATAATGAATATATTAAACTCATTAACAATGAATATCGCAAATTGTAAAGTTGTAAAATCTAAGAGATTAACAACTTTTACTTTATATTAAAGCTACTGTATTTGAAAAAGCTGGTTTCATTTGATTTGTGGTTCATTTTTCAGCATTTAATCGAGAAGCTGTACAATAATTTAGGAGTACAATTTAACACGAACAATACCTTTTGTATCACGGCAATGATACCTGTGCATGTTTTAGAACCTAACAATGCTCACATCTGCATTGATTATAAATGTACAAACAAAAAGCTGGAAAAAGCGATGGATCGACAAAAAACCACATGTTCTTGCTTGGTTGAACGACATCCAATTCAAATATCCGATCTATTTTGCACTTGTCTAGGATATACTTGACGAGACAGTAACCTTTTCCCAGATGATGAAAATAGTGGACACAAGGTGTCTATTTTAGCTCGTCCAGTAGGCCTTCTCGATGTCGTATTATTTTTACTCAGCATCAACAAATATCTGCAGGAAGAAGAAACAAGTAATCAACCGTGCAAAATATTCTGATGCAGCATCAGGAAACTAAAAAAAGAAAAAAAAATTAAATAGCTTACACGAGTTCAAGTGATTATTGTTCAACAAACTTAAATGCTATTTATGAGAATTTTAAACAAACTACAATGCTATCTGAGAGTATTGAATGTTGATGCTCATCAGACTAAAGCAACTATATAACACCTGTTTTAGCAAATAAACAGCCAGAAAAGTTAAAAAGAAAGCATTGTCGCTACTAAAGTTACTTATCTTTACCTCTATGTCTGACAAAGGTTCATAGTGTTTCTTTTCCTGCACGGCATACAGTGTAATTCCAGAAATTTTTTGCACACCTACTTGAGTAGCTATCATGCTCTGCAAAGATTTATTCCAGCGATGGTCAATATGCTTCTTCACAATACATATAGAAGACAATGAATTTACACTAAAAATGGCAAAGATTTTCTGGACTTCCTAAACCACAAGGAATGGCAAGGTGATTTTCATCAGTATCATTACTGTTCACTATGCAAGAAACAAAAAGATAAACAAGTTTTTCAGGGGCAAAAAATATTGGCAAAATTTTGATGGAAGAACCGATACAACACACATTTGGAGTGGAAAAAGAATCCCACAACAATTAGAGAAACACAAAGAAAAGGGCAGATGTAAACATCCAACATATCTAACATGATGCCGAAAAGTTCTCTCACCAAGTCAATGTTGATGGACTCAAAAGCCTCGACTAACGGCAAAACCTGCGCAGAAAGTGAAAGCAAAATATCAAAAACGTACCAACACATCATTACATTCGCCCATTGTTACAAAGGCACCAGCAAGAGATTTGCTACGGCCAATTGAGTAGAGTACTCCAACATAAAGATTTTCTTGGATGTTCGACTATCTATTAAAATTTACTGGAGCGCTTAAGGCAGCTATATAAGCAGGTGCAAACTTACTATTAACCTACAACCTAATTTATGCATCAGAAACCTATGGCCTGACACACCTTTAGATGCAACAATTAGCATACCTTAAAACAAAACTGATTGTGTAAATATGCAATGCAACACCAGGCACAAATTTCAAAGGACAATTTTCTAAGCACCTATCAGAACATCCCAGTCTACCTACTATAACCTTGTATCATAGTAAAAAGCAAGTGAAGCAACTAACCAACTTCTGTAATCCATTGACAAGAACATATTTCTCTTCACCAGACATGCTTGGGGCTACAAATACTTCAAAAGGGCCAACTGTTTTGTCTGATTGGTTTGTCAAGCAGAGATTGACCTGAAGACATAAATCTAATTAAATAACAGTTATGTGAAGAACCATTGTCATTATTTTATCATTGCAGTGATTGCATGCATAGAATGACAATGCACTAATGTATAGTGATTGACAACAAGTCATGAAATTGCAAAAATTGAGAAAAGAAATAAAAGATACATGGCATATTCAAACCTACAAGTCCTACTTTACAGTGCATCTATATAATTTTCCCAATCCAGCAAGCATACCAAATCATCAGTTCATCACACAGCTGAATGCACAAGGCAATAATAAAGCATGTTAGATGATTTAGCACGACTCCTGCAAATTTATACACTATTGCATGTGTCCAGCTGTAATGAATTGGGAGTTAGAATGATATGGGAAGGAAATTCTAGAAAGTATGGTGCATAACATGCCTCCTAAAAAGATATACGCATTGCATGTCTCCAGTAGTAAGGAATTGAAAGAGGTAGGATTATATGGGAAGGAACTTCTAGAGAGCTTGGTGCATAACATGCCTCCTGCAAAGCTAAGTATGTTTGAATATGTTAGTTTTCAACAGCTAGAATCTCATTTTTTATGGGAACAATAGGGCAGAACCTTGTGGAATACTTTAATACAAAAATGAAAAATTCGTAAACTATACAAGGGATTCATAGGACCCAACAAAAATGTATGCAAGACTGACCGAATTTCATACACAGAAACAGGACAAAGCTAAGAGATTCTTAGCTACAGGAAAAATATCAGAAAGACATCCAAGTGCAACCAGGGGAGACAATACATTTATATTTTACAATTTAGATCTTACAAAACTAAAAAAAATCTTAGTTTTATGTTCGAGAAATAAATATAAACAACAAAATATTGTGAAATAAAAATAATGAACGAATTTACTAGCTAAATGTCTAAGACATTGTGGTTTAGGATGCACAATTTTAGACAAGATGGCACCAACAAATCACCTACCATAAATGGTCTTTCCAGAAATATCACAGGTGGAACTTTCAAAGCACGGAGATCGACATCTTTGCTTGCAGTGGGCTGCTCAAAATAAAGAGTTGCCAAAATTATAGCTAACGGCTTATATATAGAGCAACAGTTCACATAAAATAGTTCAAATCAGAGGTCAAGAAATTTACTGACAGTGCTATGTATGTTTTGAGTTTGCAAGCGACCAGGTTCACCGAGATTTGTCCGCCATGTAATCTGAAATTTACCGAGTATACTGCTTCCCTCTGCCTTTGTTTGACCTGACTCATCAGACGATGGTCTGAGCTGATATAGATAATTATATATTCCTCCTCCAGCTCTGATGAGAATTGGTTGTTTGCAGAGGTCCCTATATGAAAAACAGAACTCACATTAGCAACTATTTCCATTGATGTGATAAAATCAACATTCTTGCATGGACACACTATGTTCCATTCTCCAAATAGAGTTTGTTCTCAGTGCACAAATTACCCAATTGTAGACTTCAGTGCTGATGGATGTTCATCAGCTTCTAATCTTGTAGCTCTCCATTGTTGGGCAGGTTCGAAATCAACTTGATCCATGTAAAGATTAGATTTTGTATGATTCTCTATGCAAGCTTCCAGATATGTAGTGTCCTGTCAACATGGCTAACTATATATACTTCAAGACTGCCATGGTGAATAAATAAATGCACAACAAGGGGATACTAAATAACAAACAGTAGTACAACACTGTATATGCTAATAATATTGAAGGGAATAAGGGCCATCATGTGAAGATAATAGTTTGTTAAAACAATTTGGAAATAAACCAAAGAAAATGTATAATGAGGTTCCCCCTGCTTTTTGAAAAAATTCAAGTCGGCGATAAACATCTAACAGAACCAAAAGGACGATTCTGCACAAGACCGAATGGCTGGCAAGAAAAACAAAGAAGAATAGTGGCAAATAAAAAAAGAAACGGCAGACTGTTAACAGCTAAAATGAAAGCACACATTTCTATTTTTTTTGGAAATGTGTAATAATATTTAATGGTATATTGTCATGGGTAGTGGGCTAAGGCCGCCAGGCCTAGCCCGGTCCACATAAACAGTACCCACACGGGTACGGCAGCATGAACAGTACCTGATGGTACTGTAGCAATAATTAGGGATTTGATAGTTTAAAAGATAAGGTTAGATTGAGTCCTTAAAAAGTAAGATTAGATAGAGATTAGATTGGTTTCTATGATAGTAGGGATTATTTCCGTTAGTTCTCCCTATATATATATAAAGGGATCTTATGTACTCAATTGAGAAGCAATGAAAAATTACTCTAAATCTCATCCCAATGTTTTTCTCCCTAACCTAAGTCTATCTCTCATCCCTAGCAGCAGCCGCCGCTCGGCTATCCTCTCGGCGGTGTTTCTCCCGTCATGGTTTCAACCCATAACATGAAGATTTCTATAAAAGAAACCGACATTTATTCAAAGGACTTACAATGTTGTTTATGTTTGTGAAACAAGAGGGTACCTACCTTGATTGTACGGACCTGAAAAAAGGTAAACACAAATTATTTATATGGCCAACTCTGGAATCTTAATCTTCTGGGATTATATTCTAAGATAGAACGGCATAAACATTATATATAGAGTATAGATTGGCCATACGAAAGAATGGAGGAAGTACCTTTGTTCTAACAGATAATGGATTTGAAACAGTGAACTTAAAGAATTGAGGAAGATATTTACGCTCCCCATCACCATCATTATATAAAGCAGTGCAGACAAGCCTGGATTCAAGCACCAAATGAGCAAATCGACAATAAGGACTGCTATCACTAAAGCAACTGATGTGTACATACGTATGTGCTCCCAGTTCTTTGACATCATGTTCCACGATGAAATCATATCTACCCCCTGATCTGATTGACTCAACAGGGGCCTTAGATGTATCCAGAAGCAGTATTCTCTGTCTCTCGGTTTGTATTTCCGCCTAATGTAAGTAAGTTCCAGTCAAATAAAGGCTTCAGGGAAAGCTAAAGGCCTGGATTCATGCCACCACAAGGGGGGTCTTTAATTTATTACTCCCTCTAGTCATTAGTATATGACATGGCTGAAGAGCAGAGGTAATAAGTGGCAGACTTAACATAGAGAAACATGCAATCTATCGATTGAACTAGCTAAATGCTCAATAAGAACAACAGAGAGAGTTAAGGCCAACTATAAATCTTTACATCCAAAGCTAACTAAACTGCAATCATGCATAATTTCTTACATGCGTTAATAACACTTACATATATTCTCTGTATTCACTCTCTAACAAAATTGGTTTAATCATTTGAACACACCACATTATAAGATAAAAGGAAGAAAACCAACTAATACAGTAAACAGCAGTTAGTCAATTGAGTATTCAAACTTTAACCTTAGTTTATGACTGCAGAAATAAGAAGTAAAGAACTAAGGTTAAATATTCAGCACTTGGTGATATGAGATTCTAATACTGAAAAAAACATCGACCTAGAAGTTTAACCAGTTGTACTGAAACAATTAGCAATTAGCATCAACGACAAATTAGGTACAATAACACCATTCTCCAGAAACGATCAGAGTTTCAAATGATGTCCTCAAATTCACGAGATAGAAGAGGATGGGGTGGATCAAAAACCTTGATGACGACGTCCCTGACCTCGAAACTGGAGCTATTGTTGATGCTGATGTAGCTGCAGAAGGTCTCCCCCAAATAGATCGCCCTGTCGATGCGTCGCACATACAGAGACAGGAGCACGTCAACACAAGCGCTCGCTGCACCTAGAGCCGCACAGCGCAGTCTAGAAGGGAAGCGAGAACGAACCCGAAGGACTGTGGGAGGACGAGGAGGCCGGGGAGCGCGAGAGCGTCGGCGGGGTCGCGCAGGAGGAAGCGGTCGCGGAAGGTGAAGTCGCCCGGGACGGTGGTGGCCGGCGAGTCGGACGGGTGGAGGAGGCGCTGGAGGAACTCGGCGGCGGCGGAGGGGTCGGGGCCGGTGAGGGCGTCCTCGGGGAGGAAGACATCGCGGGGGTCGAAGCGGAGGAGCGCGGCCTGGTCGGGCTGGAGCGAGGGGCGGGACAGCCGCATCACGCGGAACGCCAGCGAGTGGTTCTGCTGCGCCTGCGGCTGGTGCGCTGCCGGGGACGGCGGCTGCGCGCCGGTGTAGGGCGACGACATCGCCGGAGACGAGAGAGATCTGGGTGCGATGGCTGGAGCCGCGGGCTCGCGGAGTCGCGGCTAGTTGAGCTTGCCGGTTAATTTTGTACCGCATATATACACACCCTCGAGACTAATTAGTTATTTTTTTTAGGAAAACGAAAGAAAAGAAAAGAAAAGCTCTTGCTAACATTTCGAGAGCTCTCGATGGTACTCCTTTTTAAACTTCGAAACCATTTAAAGAGTGTTTGATATGTTCGTAACTATTTTTAGAATATGAAACTTTTCTAAACGATTAGATTCTATATTTAGATGGTAAAACTCAATAGATATAAAATCTTAAAATTAACTAGAATTCAAAAGCTAAGAAACACTAATCTCTTTAGATTTTTTAAATATTAAGTTTGTCAAACAAACCCAAACATTCGAACAAAAATTCATGGCCAACCACGTAAAACACGGTACACAATTCGTTTTTACTTCTTACGTTCTAAATACTTTATTTATAACTCTTCAACTATATTAAAAAGTTTATATCTATCTACTATTTTTAGTTTGCAAATCAAATTTTTTATCCTTCGATCTCTTACCTACCATTTTAATTTGATTTATCAGTATCTATCACTTCATAATACTACTTACTATTTAGATCCTAAGCTAGAACTTTTACATTTTGAAGAAGTAATAGATAGAATTTATTTCAGCCGAATAAAACAAGATGACATATTATCTCTTATCGAGATTGGTTTCTTTTAATTGTGACTGTTAGATCAAAATAATCTATTACAAAATAAGACGTTAACTTCTTTTAATCATAACCATTAGATCTATAAAAACAATCATTAGATCTATAAAAACAATCATTAGATCTATAAAAACAATCAGTCCTTATTAACTCGATATATCTTAAAATTTGTCTACTACTTTTACATAGTTTTTATCTTTAAAAAATTATTTATAAAATAAATCTTTATAGAACGAATGAAGGACATGCCAAACCAACGCGTTGAACATAGCATAGCATAAGATAGACACTAACTGACCATACTACACTACAGCATGAGGAGAAAAATAATTTCTTGTTTCTTCTGAACTAAATTCCGATTCCATGATTCCAACGACAACATATCTGTGAGGCAAGCATGGTGTTCATCCACCAGCAAATATTACTGATATCCGACAGGACCTAACAGCTTCCTTCCAGCGTTGCAAATCAGTAAACTAATGCACAAAAAAAAAAAGATCGCACAAGACAACTGCTGAGTTTTACACTGTGTTTAGGCTTGCTCCTAATGCTGTTTGCCTACAGTTTTACACAGCAGTTGGTATATCCGCTTTGACCGCTTCAGATAAACTATGATACAAAAATAAATACAAAATTGTCCAAAACCGATGAAGCTGACACAGATTTGGCCGAGAAAGTTATTATCACAGACAGGATTCAAACAACTTTCACCCACGACCCTCCACACATTGGGCAAGCATGTGTCCACCGGCTGATCCACCATGCTTCGCGTTCGCTCGTTATGTTTGGAACACCAGGCTGGGCAAATGCACAGGTTTGCCTCAAACATCGGATGCACTGCAAAAGACAGTGTATCTTGGCATCATGGGGGCAGTAAATCTAGACAGGGCGTGCCGACAATAACTTTTTTAGAAGAACGCTGCTTTGAGACTACAAAGGTATACTGACCTTGAACCATTCGCCTTCAAGACCTGTTCTCCACGAGGCTGTAATAACATCTCTCCGGGAACCCATGACACCTAGAAAAGATCCCAGGCCTACAGATGTTTTCAGACCGAACGCTGCATCTCTTTCAGATAATCGGCGCTTTCTTGGCCAGAGACTTTGAATCCCAAAGGAACTGTCACTATCCTCTTCCATGTCAGATAAATGGCGATTGATAGAACCACTGATTTTTAGCCGTGGCATATTATTATCCAATGGACCAAGATCATCTGGCTCTGACCATGGCCCACCAAACATGTTTCGTCTATGCCATTCTTCGGCAGGAGGCTGCAGTTCTAATTCTCGAAGTAGAAGGCCAGCAGCATCAGCTCCACGTGGACGAGGCATATTCTGCAATAAATATTGAATCAAATGAGCATAAGTGCAGTATAATGAATATTCAAATCAGTATAAAAGCTCAACAGCCCATGTGTTGGAAGCCATACAGCTCACTACTCTAACAAAGAGGTACATGCTAATGAAAATGAAAACTCCTAAAGGGGGCATGAGGCCATGAGTAAATTATAAAGGTTAGTGGAAATTGTATGAACTAAAGAAATCATAAAAAACATATAATACACGCACATGCTTATAGAAATGAAAAACTCCACAATTGACTGGAGCAACATTACTCTTTTGCTGGGTCAATCCATCATTAACTTGGGTAAGTAGTGCATAACTTGCAGAATGCTATATCTCTGTTTCTCCGATACAATTGAGGACTACTATAATGCATTGTTGAGAAGAGAACGTTGGAAGCTCTCACAAATATACAGAAAATCATGAAATAGAAATGAACTTCCAGGAGAAATATGTGTTGTACCTGCATATGTGGGCCAAGAGATGCTTCCACTACCTCAGGGAGCACAGTGTAATTGCCATCAATGTAGTGCAGCCTTATAATAATATTGCTTGAACCAACCTGAGAAGCAGGCAATGGATGTTGCAAGGTTGCAGTCCTTCGACAAAGGTCAACCAATATGAGAAAAAGGACTTTCACCTGCAAGCATGAAACAGAGCATTCAGAAATTAGATGTGCTTTAGTACTATGATTTATACAAACAATACTTTCAGAAAGGCGAGTAGCTAATAACATTGGAAGAAACATGCTAGAAAAATCAGTGATCAAAGATTATACTAGGTAGGAATAAGTCTACATAACCCCCTCACGTATTACTGATTGATTACTTAACCCCTTGACCTAATAAATTAGGTGTTTAACCACCTAACTTTTTAAATATCGTTTACTTAAACCCTAAGGTGGTTTTGCAAACTGGTTTTGCTCTGTTGCTTGACACGTTGGACAACAATACATATGGGGTTATGTAGACTTCCATAGCTATTATCTGATTTGCCATCTCAAGCCTCACAACAGAATTTTAGAAACATAAACTATTTATACATGACACAAACATGATGCATCACAATCTTGTCCAACATGGAGGAGACGCTGGAGTGAACGAGGCACTGACGGAGTGAACGAGAAGTCCAAGGGGTGCGACCATTAGTTTTTTATGTAGGCGTGTGTGACCAACATGGCAATCTTGTCTAACACGGCACGCCAACAAGACAAAACTAGTTTACAAAACCACCTTAGGGATTAAGTAAACGGTATTTAAAAGGCTAGGGAGTTAAACACCTAATTTATTAGGTCAAGGAATTAAGTAATAAATCAGCAATACGTGAGGAGGTTATATAGACTTATTCCTACTAAGTATCCAGTCAAATCTAGTTACCCTTCTTAATCAAATGGCGACTATAAACAATTTATACACGCCAATGACATATGCAATACAGGCTAGATATTGGTTTTGAAGTGCAGATACATAAATAATTAAATATTATTACATATATGTACAACAATGATTTCAAATCATATAGTCAAGACTAGTCGTAGGGGCACTAACTAGTCGACTAGTCACGACTAATCATGGATTAGTCATTGTCTAGAGCTGCTACTGCTCATCTTCCTGGCAACTATTGTGTATACACTTGCCATATACAGCTCTTGTCATATATAGCCCTACCATGTATACAACTTGCCATGTATATACTTTCCTTTTTTAGTTCTTGACATATATAGCTGATTGTATAGCCCTGCCATGTATATGCTTGCCGTATATAGCTCTTGTTGCATATAGAGCCTGCCATGTATACAACTTGCCTTGTATATACTTTCCTTTCTTAGCTCTTGACATGTATAGCTGATTGTATAGCCCTGCCATGTATACAGCTTGCCATCTATATACTTTCCTCCTTTTCTTCCTGTTTCCCTCTACCAGCGAAGGGCCCAGAGATTGCGACTAGGACCTGTCGCTTTCCTCTTTTCTTCCCTTTTCCCTCTACCAGCGAAGGGCCCAGAGATAGAAGTCTAGGACAGTGCGACCTTAAACACGACAATGGTGCCAGTGGAGTCGTGACCGCCCACCGCCGCCAGCCGCAAGAGGAAGAAAGCCACGCCACCCCACCAAATCCCTCACCATGAAGCCCACTAATCCTATCTCCACGAAGACAAAGAAGAAGCTCAAGCAGAAGAACCCGTCGTCCACCTTGCTCACCAATCCAGACCAATCCGCCGCCACTGCCACGGAGGATGAACCCACCGAGGCCAGTAGCGTGATCCTGTCGGTCGTGATGACCCCCGCGATCACCGCACCTACTCCGACCGCTGAATCAAGTCAGCCACCATCAAGTCGGCCGACTAATCGTGATTAGTTACGATTAGTCGGCCGATCAGCAAATTAATCGACCTGATCATATCAAGTGCCCTAGTAGGTAGAAAATTCCGATAAGGCCGATAGTCGGCCAACTTGTAATCACTGATGTACAACTATCATTATACTCAGATTGAAAAAAGATTTTAAGCCTGTTTACAAGTACAATGGAATGTGGACATTCCCCCACTTCCTCTCCAATATCCATGACTCTTTTACTTGGTTAAATATTGTTTTTATCACTAAAACATGTAAAAATGATAAATAAAAAAGATTTATTAAAACAATGCATGCTTGTAGTTCTCTTATTGAACAAAACCTCAGCCTATAGAAAGAACCAGTATTAATCGATTATTTGTTTGTTACCTCATCTGATGTATAACCTTGGCCAGCATTGCCAGAACCTATTCTAACAGATTTGCCCAATGGATTTTCTTCAAGACCCTTTGCTCCAAGAACCAACTGTCCACGTGAAGCTGGACCATCTTCCACTTTGGCAGCCCCTAGACCAGATCTTAGTGCCGAAGTATTATCTTCTGTCTTACCGGTCATCAAGTGTTGTACTTTCTGCATGCTAGAATCAGAATTTTTTTGTGCATTTGCGAGTAACCTTGGAGATTGCCTCCTCCGAAAAAGCAAACAAAATAGCAACAACTGGCATAATCTATGAAGGAAATGGCAGTCCCCAATAAGTCTAACAGCTGGTGTGCCAGGGAAAGTTCCTGTATTGATGCTGATAGGCATGAATGATGACCTCCCACTTATTGGATTTGGTGCAGCATTGGCAGCACCATCAGCATTGTTGCTGATCTTAGCAATGGCACCTTGGACCCACTCTTGCATTTGTGAGCTCCCTGCTGCAGATGTTACTCCACCTTGGTTACCTGAAAAATTAGAAGAATTGCTAAATTTGAAATGTGCTAGCAACTCTTGTCATTTTCAAACTTTGAAATGAAGAAACATATAATTCAGAGGTGATTTTGTTCTGCACAAACTAAAGAAATGCACAGGCTTTAGCAAGGTATAAGGGATTCAAAATTTACCTTGGTTATTTGAAGGTGAAGGGGAACTGTTGGTTGGACTTGTAACCATGTTCCTAGAATTGCCTGAGCCAGAAGATGCTCCAACTGCATGGCTAGCCAAAGTTCGGCAGAAGCTTGCATAGCGTCGCAAGCGTGTGATAAAATGAGACGCTAAATCTAGAACAGCATCAACGTACCCCTGCAGTTCATGCTCAACAAATAAGTCACTCCACAATATAGCAACATGAAATTTCCTATGTGGACAGCGAATGCTGAAGTGTATGCACAAATTGTCAAATTATTATATGCAGTTGATGGACTGAACATGATTCCCACAAACCTAAGCAAATAATGCTTGTGATGAAAGCTATTTAGGGTATATTTGGATTCATAGCCACTTTGGAATGTTAAAACAGAAAAAAAAAAATACTGCAACAAATACGGTAAATGCTACATGGCATGGTTAATCTGTGGTATTTTTCATGCCTCACATGAAAAAGCTTATAGTTCAAAAAGGTCTGCAACATCATTTCAGCACATATTAAAGTCTATATCCAAGAAAAAAAAAAGCAAGTTGAACTGAAGCTGGAGACAAACAAATGGAAAGACCATGAAGTACAGACTTGGATGCTTAGAAGTAGAGCTGGATCAACAGTCATTTTGTCAGGCTCAATGCTAGACAACATATCACTGGAAGCTTGCCACGGTTCAGGTAGCAGAGTTGATGGATTTATCAGGGCAGACTCGATTCCCTTGCCTAGCATATCCAGAAGCAACCTTGCTTGCATGTCCAACACAAGTGCTCTGACATCTTGAGCATTTGTTCCTTCCAGCAACCTACACTTTATCCTATCGAGGTTCTGCATGAAGTAAATAGACTAATCAGTAATCGCTAGTAAATAAAGTAATAGCTTTACAAGTCCTCAAAATCTGAAGCAAAAGGTAAATACACGGTTTAAAAAACTTATTTGTGTCCAACTCACAAATTACAGTAGGTCGTGTTATGAATAAAGTATCAAGCTACTCAATTATGCAACCATAAATGGTATCAGACCAATATATCCAGACAAATAATTTATGTTTACAGAGAAGATTGGTGAGCTTCATGATGTAATAATATTCATTCAGAACTGCAAAGTAGTGCTAGTGTCTTGTCACAAGTCTACTAACAAAAAACCACATGCAGGGAAGTAGAAGGAAAAAACATCTTGATTATATTTTCAATCAAGCTTTACTCGAGTTCTATTCCTCGGTCAACTAGGTAGAAAAAAGACTGTTGAATGGGGAATGCACAATCTTATGAAACCACTAAGACAAAGTGACACACATCACATAGTAATGCAACTCCACAAGTTGGCAGTAGATGATGAAAGATTGAAGGCTGAGGCTTAAAATTAGGCAGTGTACTAAAAGCAACAGCATACTTACAGGACAGTGTTGCTGCCTCTGTTGTATAGTTGGAAGACAATGGAAGTCCGCATCCAGCAAAGCTATCACACTGTTAAGTGAAACTGGAAGGAAAAGAAAGATATTTAGTTTCTTATCAGCGAGTATATAATGTTGTAGGTGTTGACATAGTTAACAAACCATATGCAGAAAATGGTGAAAGTGAAACTTACTAAAACTTTTCTACCAGCTCAGAAAGTTGTATTACAACAATACAACTCACACCAGGAAACAATTTAACACAATGAGAAATCTAAATGGGAACCAAAAATAAAAAACAATTCATAATATTGTTGATGCACACTGCACAATTCCAAGTATAATAGTCCATTCAAACGTCATTAAGAAGACAAATACTTCACTCACTATCCCATGAGGCCATGACTGCTTTCAAATTGGAAAGATAATTTGTCACTCAGTTCTAAACACTATAAATATCCAAAAAGAGATTCTGATTGGCCACACTGTACTTCATTATAAACTTTCAGAGGTTGAAATGACAGTGGCAGAAATTCTACAGAGCAGCAGATGATC
>KE372985.1:159241-175241 GCA_000418225.1 Zizania latifolia | reverse complement strand
AGAAAAAAATATTTTCTAGATGAACGAGAACTAGAAATATTATGACAGTTGCTAGAAGCAACTAATGGAATTGTGCCCAAGAGAATTCTAGGAGAATCGGAAGTTCTGGCCTAGGGCCAGAAGTTCCGGGTTCTGGAGCATCCGAAAGTTCCGGTTAGACCGAAAGTTCCGGGCCAGCCTAGTTTTGGTTTCTGGAGGAGCCGGAAGTTCCGGTTTGACCGGAAGTTCCGGGCCTGCCTGGACGAACCGAAAGTTCTGGTTAGACCGAAAGTTCCGAGTCAAAATAAATTCGATACAGAAGGTTATTTTCGAAAGTTCTGGTTAGAACTAGAAGTTCCGATCTAGGCGAACAGATTAGATCAGTTGGGCTTTAATACAGATTAAAGGCCCTTGACAGGACACTATATAAAGAGAGGAGGGGCTAGCACGAAAAGGCTGCTGCCGCTGCCGCTGTTGCTCCTGGTTGAGAACCCTAGCCGCCACCTCTCTCCTCTCCTCGATTGTAAGGGTTGTGATCGATCTCTCTCCGGATCTCGCGAGTGGTGCTAGCACGCTGGCGCCAGGTGATCCTGTCCCCGGACGTGTGGATACCGTAGAGGCACTACTCCAATAGTGATGATCATCTTCTTCTCGTGGAGATCATCGGATTATAGGATCGCGTCGTCTTTATCGCCGGATCGCCGACGAACGAATGGAGCCAGGAGGAGCAGCTCGAGGACGCGCTTCATCGACTCTATTTCCGCTGCCCGAGCGCGCCTCGTGGCTTCATGTAACGATCTATGATCCCATTACACGCATGGTTCCTGGGCTAACGGGATAAATTTTTGAAATTAAGCGCTAGCGTAGCCTCCCCATAACCCAACAGTGGTATCAGAGCCTATATGTGTAGTGTTCGATCTGGATCGATCACATATGGTGATATGTGGTGGAAATAGATTGGATCTATTGTTTTTGTCGTCGGATTTTCGAAAGTTCCGGTTGTACCGGAAGTTCCGGACAGAAATAAATTATGTACAGAAGATTATTTTTGGAAGTTCCGGGTGTGACTCGGAACTTTTGGGCCAAAATAAATTCGAGTCAGAAGGTTGATTTCAGAAGTTCCGGTCCTGAGTCGGAAGTTCCGGGCCCTTCAACCGAAAGTTCCGGGCCTCTAAGCTGGAAGTTCTGGGCTTGGTTCAGTCACGTCTAGATTCTGCCTAACTCATTTTTGTAGGAAATGTTATGACTGGTATGGCTTTGCAAATATATAAGATACAAGCTTGTAAAAACATGGCATGCGTGTCATGGTTGATTACAGCCCAAGGATGTTCAAATGTTGTACGACCTGCGTGTCGACATATAATGCTTCTGCTCATATAATTAGTATAGTGCTATTAGGTGTAATAGACCGATACAAGTTCATGGAGTCCTGAAACATGATGACCCGACGGACAGGAACTATGGAGACGGAGATCACCATGCGAGAGGGCCATACTATGTCACAGTTAATATAATTGCCTGTGATATTTACTTATGTTCCTATCATACTATTATTTTATGTTCTGTGTGCGGTAGGCATCGTTACCTTGTTAGAATAGTTTTTCTCAAAAAATTAAGTATTGATGCTCTTTCTAATAGCTGCACTTACCAAGGTTCTTGATTATCGATGGTGGGTCTGCTAAAATAGGGTGCCATCTTTTATCTTGACCAGTTAGGGTGGATGTCGGACACCACATGTGTAGTATTGGTTTGCTTAACAAAGCTATCAAAACGGTTTTGAGCTTTGGGGCATGAAGTTGGGAGTCAGGCATTGGATGCCACCCCAACGAACAAGAGTCACATATGATGTGATTAGCTAGTGTTGCTTACCTATATCACTAATCTTCTAGTAGTGATGCCAAAGCTCACTAGGAGTTAGATGAATATGGATCTTGTCCCACAATGTGTCGTTAGAGGGAAAGCGATCATTTTACATATTGTGGCATATCTTTTATTTGATAGAAGATTAACATAGCATAGTGCTGAACCTTGTATTGTTGTTGTAGATCTTTGTATCTACTGCTAGTAACACTTTCAGTTTTAATTTGCGATCGATTCTTTGTGAAACAAACTTTATTGATTGGTATAGAAGTTTGAGAATTGTTCTCAAACAAGAGAAAAAGGAATATGTTCTAGAGAAGTCCCATCCTGATGAACCAGCTAATAATGCATCTGCAGCTGATCAGAGGGCATATGAGAAGCTCACCAATGATTCACTCGATGTTAGCTATCTCATGCATGCCAGTATGTCCTCTGAGCTTCGGAAGCAAGATGAGAACAGAGATGCCCATAATATGATTGTGGGACTCCGAGGCATGTTTGAGAACCAAGCTCGGGCCGAGAGGTACGGTACCTCAAAGTCCTTGTTTGTGTATAGAACTGGTCATTGGCAAAGGAACTACAAATTGTACTTGAAAGAACTCAAGAAGAAGAAGGGAAGGGAGACTTCCGCTTCTACTTCAAGTATAAATGTTATTGAAATTAATCTTACCACTCGTCCAATTGATTCATGGGTATTTGATATCGGATCAATGATTCACACTTACAAGTCGTTGCAGGGACTGAATAGGACAAGGAAGTGTGCGAGAGGCGAATTGGATGTTCGCGTCGGCAATGGTGCAAAAGTTGCTGCGTTGGCCATCAGCGTCTATTCTTTATCGCTACCCTCAGGATTAGTTTTGGAATTAAATAATTATTATTTTATTCTCACCTTGGGCAGAAACATTATATCTTCTTCATGTTTAGAGGAAAACGGTTTTGATTTCATAATAAAGAACAAGTGTTGTTCGATATTTTCGAATGGTATGCTCTATGGTGTTTGTCCATTGTTGAATGGCTTATATATTTTGAATCTTGAGAATACACATGTTTATAATATTAATATGAAGAAACCTCGACTCAATAATTTGAATCCTACCTATGTCTAGCATTGTCGTTTGGATCATATAAATGAGAAGCTCCATAGAGATGGGGTTTTGGAGTCATTTGATTTTGAATCGTTTGACATATATGAGTCTTGTTTACTTGGCAAGATGACTAAGGCGTCTTTCACTAGTCAAAGTGAGAGGGCAAATAAATTGTTGGCCATTGTACATACTGATGTATGTGGATCAATGAGTTCTATAGCTAAAGGTGGATTTTAGTACTTCATAATTTTTACCGACAACTTTAGTAGATATGGTCACATCTACTTAATGAGGCATAAGTTGAAATCCTTTGAAAAGTTCAAGGAGTTCCAGAATGAGGTACAAAATCGTATAGGCAAGACGATTAAATTTCTATGATCAGATCGTGGAGGTGAATATTTGAGCCATGAGTTTAATGACCATCTGAAGCAGTGTGGAATTGTTCCACAGCTGACTTCACCTGGCACGCCCCACTGGAATGGGGTGTCCGAGCAGAGGAACCGAACTTTGTTAGACATGGTCCGATCGATGATGAGTCAAACTGATCTTCCATTGTCTTTCTAGGGATTCGCATTAGAAACTGCTGCTTTTCATTAAGCAGAGTTTCATCTAAATCTGTAGAGAGGACAACATATAAGATATAGACTAGGAAGCGTCTCGGGTTGTCTTTTCTAAAGATATGGGTTGTGAGGCCTATATAAAGCGTTTGACGTCTGATAAGATCACTCCTAAATCTGATAAATGCTTCTTTGTGGGATATTCTAAGAAAACAAAATGATATTACTTTTATATTCGGGAAGAAGGCAAAGTGTTTATCGTTCGGAATGGTGTTTTTCTGGAGAAAGAGTTTCTCTCGAAAGAGATTAGTGGGAGCACAGTGCGACTCGAAGAGGTTCGAGAACCACTAGAAAATGTTTCAGCTCCTACTGAACCGCAACTTGATATGCAAGATGTTGTAGAGCCTGCTGTCGAGACACCAACCCCACATCGGTCGGAGAGGTTGACTCGTGCGCCCGAGCGGTTTGCGTTTTTAACCGTTGGACAGCGCGACATATTATTGTTGGACAATGATGAACCTAAGACCTATTCGAAAGCGGTGATGGGACCAGACTCTGAGAAATGGCTTGAAGCCGTAAGATCTGAGTTAGAATCCATGTGAGAGAATCAAGTTTAGAACTTGGTCGATCCACCTGATGGTGTAAAAAATATCGAGTGTAAATAGATTTTTAAGAAAAAGATAGACGTTGATGGAAATGTTCACATCTATAAGACACGATTGGTGGCGAAAGGTTTCAGACAGATTCAAGGTGTTGATTATGATGAAACGTTTTTGCCAGTCGCTATGCTAAAGTCTACCCGGATCATCCTAGCAATTGCCGTATTTTATGACTATGAGATATGGCAAATGGATGTCAAGACGATTTTCCTTAATGGAAACCTAAGTGAGGATGTGTACATGACACAGCCTGAAGATCTTGATGATCTAGAAAATGCTGAGAAAATTTACAAGCTACAAATGTCCATTTATGGGCTGAAGCAGGCTTGTCGAAGTTGAAATCTTCGTTTTGATGAAGTAGTCAAAGGGTTTGGCTTCATCAAGAATAAAGAAGAGCCTTGTGTTTATAAAAAGTCTAGTGGGAGCTCACTTGTGTTTCTGATCTTATATGTAGATGACATATTGTTGATCGGAAATGATATTTCTATGCTGGATATTGTAAAGTCTTCATTGAGAAAAAAGTTTCTCAATGAAAGATCTTGGAGAGGTAGGATATATTTTGGGCATAAAGATCTATAGAAATAGGTCGAGAAGACTAATAGGATTATGCCAAAGTATGTACATTGACAAGGTATTGAAACGGTTCAATATATAGAATTTCAAGAAAGGTTTTCTACCAATATCATATGGTATTTCTCTGAGCAACAGTCAGTGCCCTTTAACACCTGATGAGCTGGAGAAGATGAGTACGATCCTGTATGCCTCCGTAATCGAATCCATCATATATGCCATGTTTTGTACACGTCCAAATATTTCTTATGCTCTAAATGTTACCAGCAAATATCGATTACAAGGGTTGTGATCGATCTCTCTCCAGATCTCGCGAGTGGTGCTAGCACACCGGCGCGAGGTAATTCTGTCCCCGGACGTGTGGATACCGTAGAGGCACTACTCCAATAGTGGTGCTCGTCTTCTTCCCGTGGAGATCGCTGGATCATAAGATCGCGTTGTCTTCATCGCCGGATCGCCGACGAACGAACGGAGCCGAAAGGAGCAGCTTGAGGACGTGCTTCATCGACTCTACTTCCGCTGCCCGAGCGTGCCTCGTGGCTTGATGTAACGATCCATGATCCCATTACACGCATGGTTCCTGGGCTAACGGGATAAAATTTTGAAATTAAGTGCTACCGTAGCCTCCCCATAACCCAACAGCAACAAATGTATTTTATAGGTCCTAGAAGAGCCATGGTTATATTACTTATGGGATAACTTTGCACAGTAATGAAGTATTGTTGTATTTTGAACCCACTTAAAATTTCTTAAGATTTGCAGAAATTGAAGAAATTATATTAGAAGTATGCATTCTTTCATATTTGGGCTATACCATAGATATAATGAAGTGTATGCTATTTTAAGACTTTATTTCTCCCGTTTAGAATTATGCATTACGTTAATTTTGGTTTTTGAATTATGAGAAAAATAAATTCACAACTCATATGGTTATAGCACAAAGCGATTAATCTCCAAAATCATGAAGATTAGTGTGCCTGCATGCATCACTAGGAAATTAATCACTAGACCAATTTGAAATCATTCCTAGAGTGTATCTAGATGATATGTTGGTCTTATTTAACTCCTGTATGGGCTATTACGATACTACTTGAAGCTTATACATCTTTGTAATAGACACATGCAGGTCTATTATCTTATTGACCCTCATGTCTTGATCATCAAAAATAGTTCACTTGAATGAACAATGCTTAAGAATAGCGCTTGATGACTAATACATTAACATGCGAGATAAATTAGTGTACTAAGTATCATTTATCCACCTAAATGGACTAAGTATAAGGAATGAAGAATTAGAAGAATTGCTATACCATTTTTATAGATTTTTATAGAGTTGTAATTTATCCGTCATGAATAGAACATACAGTTCTAAATACAGCGGATCTCAAACAGAATTCAAACCATTGGCATATAACATCTACTCAACAACAGTACAACTAATGTTGAATTTTCTACCTGAAGTATGTGCATATCCTACTACTATAGTAGATTGAAAAGGCTCTCTCCGAAAAGTCCATAAAACTTGTGAACGGAGATTTGCATGTAGCCTTCTACTTTTATAATATTCCGTCATTTAAGGGAAAAGAATGAGCCATTGAATAAAAAATATCGGTAAATTATGGTAGAAATAGAAGAAATCATACACATTACCTCACACTAGTGAATACAGTGTAAGAAGTACAAAAGTACCTGAAGTGTCCAATAACTAGAAGTTATGCTGCCTAATTGTTTTTGTGATCTAAAAACCATGACTAAGTTGCATTACCTGAATGTAATGCATCGAAGAGGGTGAAATACCGAAGAAAGAAAATATATCTCTCATCTCGTTCAGAGGCCTCGAACAAAAATAATAGGACGAGAACTCCAGTTCTTCATATCCCTAAGTAACCGGAGACGTCTGGTGAAAACAGAATATGGGAGCTTATCATACTTAATTGTGAAAACTGCCCCACGAAATAAAGGGGAGCTAGTTGAGACCTGGCAATGGTATGGAACCTTATAAATAGGCATACCAATACGAATATTTCCATGAAGGAAGAAACCGGTGATAAGGTGTGCACCAAAATAGCCGCTGGTACGCTAAAGGACCTTACTCCTATGATAAAAATAATGGTGAGTAAGATGATGAAGCACCAGAATATGTAACCCATGATAAAATAACTAGAAGTTATAGAAGTTTGGGTGAATCATGTGATATAACAACTGCCAATTATCTGCACTTACTATTTATTGTTGCCACAATCATAAATCTTGACATTGAGCCTGTATCGCTCATTGAATGTATGAAAAGATCAGATTGAGAAGATTATAAGAAGGCAATGACAACTGAATTGTCTGAACAAACTAGAAAAATAGTAACAGAAAAGCATGGCTTGTTGTATAAAGTTTTCACTCAACTGACAGGAGTTGGTTATAAAATCTATTCCCCGATCATAGGCTGAATTACCTTTAGAAATATAATATCAATGGCAATCAACTAGCAGTTAAAATCGAAATCAACCAGGAGTTGAATGAATTAACAAGAAGTTGAAAATTGACTTAAAGTCAAATTATGTTGAGTAATGAATTAATTGATGTTATTATTTGCATGGGAGTTTGGATTGGATATTTGTATGAAGGTACATGAAGTACTATGTCTTGAACTAAGATAAAAAGAATAGAAATAGTCTTAGTAGTATATAGTATATTTTCTCTAAAAGAAATGATGCATGAATGATGAAGATCCCTGAATGGATTGTGAATATGGTCTAAATACCATAATAAAATTGAGGAAGAAAACTCGTTCTTTGAATTTGAGTTTCAAACGAAACACTTGGATAGAACCAAGTTTCCTTAAGCTTGTAGCTAGAGCATGTGACTGATAAATTTTAGTACATCAGTCCACTTATACTTAGAAAGTGTTGGAGAGATTTGACTTTGAAAAGTCATTTCTATCCAAAACTCCCATGGACAGAAAGTCAT
Source organism: Zizania latifolia (assembly GCA_000418225.1). Lineage (NCBI taxonomy): Eukaryota > Viridiplantae > Streptophyta > Magnoliopsida > Poales > Poaceae > Zizania > Zizania latifolia. The sequence continues at coordinate 167,570 of KE372985.1, read as the reverse complement.
TGCAAGCAGACCACAATCCATAATGATCTAGAGAAGAATGGAAGAAATCTTGGGACCATAATTCCCATACTTAAGTACTATAGGTACACTAATGTACCTGGCCTACTGTATTAGGCTGGACATTACGTTTGATGTAAACCTACCCGTACAATCTAGCTATGTTTTCCTATGTGGTGGAACTACAGTATCCTAGAAAATCGTCAAAGCAAAGTCATGTATTGACTTCAACGAACCACTCAAAAATAATAGTTTTTTATTAAGCCTCACCAGAATGTGTATGGTTTAGAAGAATGGTTCATTACATCTAGAAGTTATGAGAATTGAATCATGTTAATACCCCCACTATTATCCATAAAGATAATGTAACTTGCGTTGCACAAATACAGTCAGAATATGTGGAGAGCAATTTGATGAAGCTCATAAACTCCAAATTCTTCTATGCTCATGAATTGTATAAGACGAATGAACTAAAGGTGATACACACCAAGTCATATGAAAATCTCGTCGATTATTCGCTAAGTCTCTCCTAGAACATCTAGCTTTAAAAGATGTGTTCGTTAGACTTAAAGACTTATGCATTTTAGGGAGAGAAACTTCATATAACACCGATAAGAAGAATTGAATCTTAGTGAAGCAAACTAAGAGCCCGAATTGATCTTCAATATCATATGAAATATTTGGGTGAATTATACTCTTTTTTCTTTGAATGAGTTTTCCTGAAGTTTCTCATATTAAGATTTTTAATGAGGCAATTCGTACTACCAAGACACGCGCTATGTACTCTCTCTCAATTTTTCCCACTAGATTTTTGGGGAGTTTTAATAAGGCATATGCATATCGCGAGAAGTGCCAAGGGGGAGTGTTAGGAAACCAAATCCCGAAGACTACGGTAACCAAATTCGGTTGTGGGCACGTTTATCTCTTAGAGGGTTTTACCTATAAACAGAGGGGTCCTCTCCTCATTTGTATACGGTTGAATCTGAGCAATAAAGAGTTCGATTTTTCCCCTAAATACTGTGTCAATTGTTCTTTGTCTCGAAGCTCTGGACTACACACGGTAGCAGAGTTCCTCAACAGCAACCGCTTCGACCAAGCGCCCCTTTGTAAGTTAGAAAAAACTTTATATTTATAAGAGTAGGATTGGTCTACTTAATCTCTAAACTATATTAAATTAAATTGATTATTTACTTTTAAAATATACAAACTAGTTAAAATAACATATAAATTGGTTATGTAAATGGTTTTTTAAGACTATGACTAGGATAATGACATAGTGATGGAATCAGTTAAATTTTTTCTGACAAATATAATGTCTTGAAAAAATACATTAATAGTAATATGTAATTCATGAGATTATCAATAATTAAGATAAAGGAATCTGTTAGGTCACCTTCGATTGACTAATGTATATCATGTAAACAGTAATATTGCCCCATGTCGTCGTCTACATTGAAAAAATAATTATAAAACCATTTAGAAGGTTGTTTGAACTGATTTATATACTTCAATAGGTAAATACCCAGTTGCATAGTTTAAGAAGTTAAGTAGACCAACTCTAATACTTTTAAAGGTTAAAGGTTAAGTTAAAAAGAAAAAATCCATGCTTTTGATGATACATGTATGAATCTCCAGACCAATAATTTATTTCGATCTTGTAGATAAGCCACGGGTGCTTGATCTGAAAGCTCACCTGTCCAAAATCTCCTAGCGTCAATCGTGTCGTTTCATTACCGATCTACAAGGAGATTACACATAGGTTGAACAATGCTAGGACTGGTCATTGCTTCACTAATCAATTTCCAACTCCAAATGTGTGTCGCGATCAAGGTGAATCTGCCATTCTAGAGAGTCCTCTTTATTAGCAGCAGTTTCATCTCAGCTGTGGGTTTCACGACCTAAACATTAGGCTCGGCTCCAAGATTTAAAAATAGCTCCAATAACTTAATAACCACAACCTGATTTCAGGGAACTAGAACTTGCTTGTTGCTATTGTTGTTTCCAAAATGTAAGTGTGTGTTTGGTTCTAGAGTAAGATGAGATGAAATGAATCATCTCTAATTTTAGGCATGAACAAATAGAACGATTGTTTGGTTTGAGATGCAACCATCCTGTTTTTTTAAAGAATCTCTTCTAGATCTAGCACCTAGATCTGTTCAGGGTTCAAGGTTCCCCACATAAGGAGAAGCGGAGGGGAGGACGGAGAGTAGAGTGTGGTAAGGAGGTCCCTTGCAACGACGATGTAGTGTGAGGGAGTGCAGCGGGAGCAGGATGGTGGGGGTGGCCACTCAGGCGAGGTTGATAGCCGCATCGAGGTCAACATCAATCACAACATGGATAGTGGCGGCGAGGTCAGAGACAATCCTGATAGCTACATCGAGACCTCTCCCACTCCCACATGGGATGGATCTGCGCGAATCTATAGAGAATATTCTTATGTTTGGATGGTTTCGTCTCTTTATTTCTGTAACTAGATACAAAGAAAATTATGGAATGGTTTCGTCTCACCAAATTCTTGGTTTCGTCTCACCAAATTCTTGAACCAAACGCAGCTTAAATGAGCCAATGGCTATGCTATCAGTGAAGCGGGACAATGGCCTTATAGGTCGAGATGCAAGTTAAGGCCTCAAGGGGTGTTGACGTGTCTGTCATCTTGATCCAGGGGATCAAGAAACAATATGTTGCAGACTGGACCATGGTTGAACTGTTGACAGCAGGTTGAAGCAAATTCTAAATAAACTAAACTTTAAATTGAAAGAATTGGCAGGGGCCGCGCGAACGCGTACCCCCTCTACCACAAATTATGACGTCCACTCTCCCACTTGGGGAGATGGTAAGCCAACGCGCCCACCAAGTGCAATGTGGGCCATTGGCCTAGGCCACGGGCCTTCTTGATCGCCCGTCGACCCCGTCCAGGTAAGTATGTTGCAATGGTGGCGGGGAGTCGCTTATATCGTACTCATCCCTTTTCCCACCGCGTTGAATCGGCGAGGTGGTACTAAACACACACAGCCTACGATGAAGAGACCGCCAATTATTTCCTTCTGCAATTTCCACGGCCCATGTGGAGAGCCCACGGGCCCGTCAGATTTTCGCTTCTACGCGCCTACGTTTTCAGGTGGCGTCCAAAATTTCCTCTTCTCCTCGCGCTCTCCGCCGATCTCCGGCGCTCCCCCAATCCCCTCGCTGTCGGGGCGAGCCGGCGAGGAGGAAGAGCGATGTCTTCGGCCAGGAGGTGGCTCGGAGAGGGCCAGCGCCGCCGCTGATAGCGTGATGTTTGCAAGGAAGAAAGACAGTACTAATATTGATAGGTTTCTTGTTGATGATTCTAAGGCATCCAGAAAATAGACATCGGTTTAGTACTGGCAATCAAGAAATCCTAGACAAAACCATAAGAATAGAAAAAGAACAAAAAGAAAGATAAATCCTCACATGCCATTACAGTTTTCAAAAATTTGAAAAATGTCACTATCAGTGACACCGGTAACATATTTCCAAATCATGAAAATTGTAATGGCATATTTCTAACTAGCCCAAAGAACGGGAGAACGATCTGTACAAGCCGCTTGACTAACAGAATACTGAATGGAAGTCACAAGTCTCGGGTATCCATCATCAGACACTGCTCTCTCTACCACCAAGCAGACCTACAATACAAAATGCAATGCCCTCCAGAAATGCCCCCTTTCTCTGCCAACCATCCTCATGCATATTCATAAGAGTTATGAAACCATTGTTCTTGGTCATGATCACCGTTCTTAGGGCTGAAACCTTGCTGATGGTCCTGAGTCTCTTCTGTCACCGCCTATCTCGAACTCGCTTGAGCTTGCCTTGGACTCGGTATCTGCATTGCCATTGTGGCCCCTCCGGCTTCTCCGGTCCTTCAGTAGACATCAAAAGTTCAGATTTATTGCCATGGTATAATATGGTGATGTTATGGGAGAAAAGGAGAAGTGGTACAACCTCACGTGATGGGACATCTTCTGCCTCAAGCATCCGAACAACATGACCCATAGTGGGCCTTTTCTCAGCGTCTGGGTCGACGCACCTCAGTGCCACTAGGAGAGCACGCTTAAGAGCCCGAATGGTTGGTTTGACCTCCATGTCAGGGTCTACTACCTCTTCAGCTCTTCTAGTGCCAACCATCATTTTGAGCCACTCCACTAGATGCACCTGCAGAGGGCATCCATGTTATGTAGTGTTATACAAGACAAGGTATACAGCTACATAAAATTAAATACAAAAGGCTGCAAAGTGACACACAAATGCCAGACAGCCATACACCTGAAGCAAATTCTCTCCTAGTAGATGTTATTTTGCCTGTGAGATAAATTCCACTAGTATGGACTGCTGTAGGAGGTATAATACACCTAAGATTGTAGAATATATGCTCACCTCATTAGCAGGCCGACCATAATCAACTGGATCTCTACCAGTCACCGCTTCCAGTAGTAGCACACCAAAACTGTATACATCACTCTTCTCGTTTAACAGACCTGTGTTGGCATACTCAGGGGCCACATACCTGAAATGACAAAAATATATAAGCTATTTGTTCTAGTAAACAAAGGACAAAGATTTCAGCATGTAAAATCTCATACTGCATGAATAAGTGCAGTAGTGCACATTCCAGCAGCTAAAGCCGAGTATGATAAAATACTAATACTAAAGCTAGTACCACAACAGAATAACAACACACCCGAAAGTTCCCATAACTCGAGTAGTGACATGGCTCTTCCCTGCACCCAGCATCTTAGCCAAGCCGAAATCAGAAAGTTTGCCATTGAACTCTTCATCAATTAGTATATTGCTTGATTTGATATCACGGTGCACAACTTTTGGCTCTATTGCTTCATGTAAATAAGCAAGCCTGTATACCATTCAGTTATGGAAAATGGGTTATGCAACTATAAAATATACATTTCTTTTTGACAGGGAAAATGTTTTTTCTTACGCTTTAGCAATTCCGAGAACGACTTTCATTCGGGCTTCCCACGTAAGAACACCATGCTGGCGCATGGCACCATGAAGCCACTGTTCTAAGTTCCCGTTATTCACGTATTCATATACAAGCATCCTGGAATATAACAAGTTAGATGGAAAGATGAAAGCTGAATAGACTACAAAACCATATGATGCACACAGAGAAGATATTTGGACACTGCACGTTAGCCAGTCACCACTAAAAATGTTTAATACCAGAGCTGAACCTAGATGGCCAAAGCATAGGCAAGCACCATTAACATCAAGTGCTTTTGAAACAAAAAACAGGTACCACAGAATCAATGGGTATGTAGTGAAATAGAAAGCTTAAATCAACGATCATGACTCTGATACATTCAATCCATCATGAACTGAGTGCAAAATAGATCGGTGCAGGTTATAGAAACAATTCACAGGTCAATACCATTGATGGATGTTTTGTTCAATGGAAACTGCAAATTTTATTGTAAGGCGCGGAAACTTATTAATTTTTTAGTCAAATGTCTTCAAACAAAAAAGTATGTCCAAAGAAGAAAAAACTAGAAAAGCACAATTATATTTTTAGCACCCTTTCTAGAGTATTTTGTCAGATTGGATTTTCAAGTGCGTGAAGCAGACACCATTAATATCTAGGGGACCTATCTGTTGGTAACTAAGACACCCGACTCTCGACATCTTAGAATATTTCTTGAGCAACTTTCTGTCTTGATGGTTATTTTAAGCGGTGTTAACCATTGCTACGCCATTATATACATATACATAGTATTATGTTGTTTCTAGAGCCATATCCAAGCTGGTGGAAAAGGCATAGCTGAATGGTCGCTGCTTGAGAAGGAGCTGTTTGATTGGTAACCACACTTTGCCAACAGCAGTGCTTCCAATTGCCACATTCGAAGGTCTTTTTAGTTATAGACATGCCTTCTGTAGGTATTCATCTATCCCATAAATGAGAGGGATATGAAGCAGTCTAGGCTTTAAATGTGTCATTTCTATATCCCATATGTGGTTTCCAGCAAGTAGAAGGATCTCCATTTGATTTGATAGTAGCTCAAACTATGATAATATCTCATGAACAGAAATTTAGAACTGAGACATGCAGTAGGAGATACATAAAGGACAGGAACAAGTATTTCACAAAGTAATGAACAACTGAAGTATGTTTCCAGTAAGAGTTTGTTATAGCCAATGTTTTTTAGACAAAAGGCCAAAGAGGTCCAGCTTATATTGACAGCAAGATAGTTATGCTGGGGACAGCTTTACATTCACATCATTATAGCCAAAGTAACAGACAAATAAGCAGTTATGCAGTTCTGGTGAATCCTAACTTTGAAAAGGAATGTTGTAAACCCGTACTCTATCTAACATGACACTGATGAAAATGAGGCACTGAACAAAAAGCAAAATTTAAGGGAATACTTTATTGAAGATTTGGTCGCAAATCATTCCACATTAAATTCTTCTTAATAACGATTCCTCTATGGTTGATAAATGATTTATAAAACCATTCCAAAAACAAATACCCCAACTAGATATCAAATCTAATGCAGAAAATGTATGTGCCGTTGCAATCAATAGTATAAGGAATGCACTCTGGACATGCATTCTATTCAATTTTTTTTAGAATAACCTAACCCTTGAGATAATCTAGTGTGCAAGTGGACATAAACCAGTAACCATCCTATTCAAGCAAATAATGTGCAAGTAGAAATAAAAGCTAGACATACATCTGGAAAGGTGATTGAAAAATAATTTCACCTGTGGATTCCCTCGACACAATATCCCAGAAGGCGGACAAGATTCTTATGCCTGACATGGCCAATAGCCTCAACTTCAACCCTGAACTCCTTTTCTGCCTGGCCCCTGCAGCGCCATATCAAAAGACGATTAATATGCTAGCATCACAAGGAGTGAATTCTGTAAAAATGCAGAATAAACTTCAGGATTTCTTACATATTATTAAGAAGCTTCTTTATTGCAACATCAGTTCCGTTTATGAGTCGACCACGGTAAACTACCCCATATCCACCCTCACCAATGACATTCTCCTTCGAAAACCGATTTGTTGCATGCTCCAGATCCCTCAGGGTAAACCAATGACCCCAGCCCAGATGAGAGAATTCTGGGAGACCGACCAAAGGAGACGCTGAGACAGTCACATATTGAGAAAAGTGCCTCCTAGCATTGCCCGAGCTACCTTCATCTCCAGAATATGAACTACCAGCCCTATCACATTGGTAGACCGAACTGCATTGGCTCAAATTATCAGCATCGCTTGATTTGCTCCTAACCAAGTGTGCCAACATTTTCCCTGAATCTTTCTCATAATGCTTCTCTTGCACTGATAGTGCATGGCTTTCTTGCACACGGAAGTTTTCGATAACAGCATGCTCCCGCACTTCATCTACTGCGATCTCCTTGGAGACATCAGGGATTTGAGATACTGGAATCTTATCAAAGGACTTCTTTGGCTTCCTCCGGTATATGGACCAGAGGCACATGAAACCTAGTATAAAGAAGATCACCACCCAAATACTAATGCCAATCACAATCCATAGCCTCAAACCAAAAGGCGGCGTCCTGGATGATAGCTCTGCACGTAGGGTTTCACCTGTCGACATCTTCGCTTATCAACAACCTACACACCAGCGTTAGTGATACAATGTCAGCTTAGCATTCAATCAGCTCTATGCCACATCGTCCCTTCTTTGAAAGGAAGAGTTGGGGTTACAACTGATGGCTTATTACACATCCCTCAGTCCAGAAGTTTTTTTGTGGCTGGATCTAAGTAAATGTAATGCCGATTGCTCAATTCAGTAAGTCAAATTATTTCAGCTGAACAAATTGATTTTATATGGTGGAGCACATAGCACCTCCGTATGAGTTCAAAGCAGCACAAAAATGTAGGGCAATCACTAATGAAGCACCAATCCAAACAAAATAGTAAGCAAGCAGAGACACAATCGAAGCGCCGGTGCCCTCAAAGCTCGGCAATGGTGAGCCTATGACTGCCATTGGGTAGGGCTTGGGGCTTAACCCAACCCCAAAACCATACCCATCTGAGGCCATGATACCTATACCCAAATTCGATGGATATATGTTATCCAACAGGCATGAGCAAGCAGTAAACACAGGGAAGCCACCGGAGGCTAGAACAGCCAGCGTGCGGCGGTTCGCGGCCTCCGATCGGCGAGGCGATACAAATCAGTAGGAAAAGAGGGAGGATAGAGAGAATGCCCGGGAACGGCGGCGGGCATCGGCAGCGGGACGAAGCATACCGTAACGTGTGGATCTGGATGCGTCGCCGCCGACCTTGACGAGTAGGACAGCGATGAGCTGTTGGCGACGCTCG
>KE372985.1:82603-135303 GCA_000418225.1 Zizania latifolia | reverse complement strand
GGTAACCAGTCCGGTTAACACTGTCACAGATGACTGGTTAACTGGTTACCGTTAAACACTAGCTAGACAGTGGTAACCAGTCCGGTTAACACTGTGCAGATGACTGGTTAACTGGTTACTGTTAAACACTAACCAATGATTAGACTAGCCTGAAAATCTTAGTGGTCGAACCGATTAACATGTTAAAGGTCATTTAAGTCATCTACGATTGTTTACTGCTAATCGTGGGCCGGTGATTAGGCCGAAAACTGAGGTTAGCGGGTTTGTAACCACGGTTTCATTAACATTGTACTGACACTAGAAAAGATAAGATAGATACTGTATTTATACCTTGGTGCGCAGGCCGAGAGCACTGGTTTCCAGCTTGAGCCCATCGGTGACGCGAACGCCCAAGAAAGCCGTGTCCTTCACCGCTCCCTGCACACCAAGATTCGGGGGAAATTTTTTGCAACATTACCACCAAAGCAAATCAATCGCCAGCAAAACGAAGCAACAATGGCCGTGGCCGGATAGAAACTCTGAACAACGAAATGGACAGGAAAAACAACTCTGAAAACTTTGAACGGCGTGCGTCGGCTCACCTCCTTGCAGGCGGAGAGGGCCGACGGGAGGAAGGAGGTGGCCGTCTGGAGAGCCATTGGAGATGCGAGAGATCCCACTACGAAGTGAGGCTTTGGCTGGGGTCCTAGGGTTCTAGCTGCGGCTGCTTCGTCGTCTTCGTCTCCGGGGGGAAAGCGAAGCAGCGGGCGGTTTATACCAGGGTGGGCGATAAGGCGATAGGGGTGATGCGTGCGGCGGCCAATGGCGTTTCTCTCGCTGGATTTCGTATCACGGGGATATTTCTTTTTTGCATCTCAAATATTTATCAGTTTTGAAGTATGCATATTTTAATTGTTAATTTAAAAGAAATGTTAAAACAAATGAGTAAATGACACAACTTTAAATCATGGATCTAATTACACATTCCTTCCGTTTTTTACTTTTATGATTAATAATAAGAGTGAAAGATTAACGCGGTACTTATTAATATAAAAATATGTTAGAATTTTAAAATATTAGGTAAAATATATAATAAATTTTTAAAAGTAAAACTTATTAATTTGTGATAGATAATGAGGTAGAAATGAATACGGTTAAAGGACTACTTCCTCCGTTTCAGGATGTAATTTATTTTGGTCTTATTTAGATTCATACATAAATCAATGAATCATTATGAAACGGAAGTGGTAGTATTTTTGAACTGGGAGACAATTTTGTATACTATATAATTTGATTATATACAAAATATCATTAGCTAAACTCTAATTTTTTTAAAAAAAATAAAACTGCCAAATATCCATAAATGATGTAATATTTATTATTATAATTATTTATTTATTATTTTTTCTTGTCCTCTCTCGCCGGGGGGATTTGCCGATTTGGGTTGATTTTTTGTTGGGGGCAAAGGTTGGTCGCTGTGTTGATTGACGTGGATCGGGACGGTTCGAGCGAGTGGTGCGTGGATGAAACGGTTTTGTTTGGTCTCGCGTGGGGCGCAGGGGAAGGACCAGTTTCTGGATTCTAGAACGGATGAGAAATGTGAAATGTCGGTTGGATTTTCGTCGAAATCGTCGAATTTTGGGAAGGGCGTCCATCCCCTCGGTCTCAGCTTCGGCGGCGGCACGGACGACGACCACGTGACCGAGCTCCGGCTGTCTACGGGGGAGACGAGATCGGCGGCGGCGGCCTCCGACAACGGGAGTCCCTGGACTCGCGCGCGATGCGTGACAGAAATTGGACGCAGCTCGATCGGCTACTGGGCCGAACGCACGCTCAGGTGGGCTACGTTTCCGTCCCTGCTTACGTGGGCTCAGATCCACGGGCCGCCACCGCCGTTTGCGCCGGCAAAAGCAGCCGTAGTGGGAGACTTGAGCCAACGACGGCGACGAAGAGTAGGAAGGAAGGAGCCAGCCGGCAGGCGACAAAGCTGGCGGTTGCTTTCAGTCCTACTCACTCAGGCGAGCGATCAGCCGTGGAGCATGCGCGGAGTTGACAGAAAAGGCGGTGGCGCGCGGTAGCTTTTTGGCCGCCGACCATCCCCTCCTCGCCGGTTCCTGTCGCCGTCGCCCTCCACCACGAGGACTAAACTAATGTATCCTACGTGTGCACGGTGGGCCGGGTCGATCGGTGCGGCGGCCGCCTTGCCGCGGCATCTTGTTCTTCCAACGCAAGGAAACGCCTCCATCGATTTGGAGCCAAGGTTTGCCCCACGCACTCCAACAAAAGCTTGTATCGACGTGTCCAACTGTGAGGAATATGATCAGTATTTCGTGATGAGCTTCTAATGGACCGAATTAGACATGAGCCTAAACCGTTTAATAGTTCAAAACGGTTAGTAAGTTGAGATAAATATATAAAGATATTTTTATAAATAGAAAGTAAAATCTAAAATTGTCCAATTATAATCCTAAAGTATTTACTTTAGAAAACCAATTTAAAATAAGATTATTTGTATGTAATCATTTCCCCCGACACTATATAAAGCGGCAAGGGAGCCTCTACGAAGCTTTTTTTTACATTTAATCTAATCTACTATATAGGATGTAGAATTGTTAACCTACAGGGATCCGAGCATGTACAAAATCCTTGACTCTATTTCTTGAGTCAACTATTTAGCTCAAATTTAACGTTTATCTCTACCATATAAATTATCACCGAATGTACCCGTCCACGAACTGATTAGTAAACCACTGACGCCGGCAACTTGTTTGAATTAATTACAAAAATTGGTGTATGCAAGATAACATTCAAATTTTGAAGCAAAGTGCAGACAAATTTTCATCACTCAGAACATCTCTCTGTTTTCATTTGTCCACATACCTCTAATACTTCAAATGCTATATAATATAAACACTTTGATCTTTTTTAGCTCGATCAATTTTATAGAAAAATGCAACAACAATTAAATATATTTTGTTTCTGCCGCAAAGTGGAACGGTATGAAAAGTATGCCAGAGTTAAACTCAATTTACAACGAGTGCGTGCCTTTACATCGTTCTCATGCCACTTAAGCTTTATAAAAGTGATTAAAAATAATAATACAGATTACATTGTGACGGGTCACCAAGTTTTGGGCTGTTGCCAGGCAGAATGCCAGTTTGTTATCAGGGATCGTTGAGAGCTTGATACAAAGTGAGATTGTATGCAGTAGCTCGGGGTGTTAGATTTTCATGTTTTCCGGTAAAAAAAAATGACATTTTAGGATAAACCTAAATTTATTTCCATGGAAGGTTCTTTTAATAAACCGTGTTTAAGATCTACTTTTACATTCAATTCTTTTAAGAAACGTTTGTGCAAATATGGCTTGCCACCTGCCCACGGAAGTGCAATATTTCCATAGGACTTAGATCATAAACGGTTAGTTAAACGATTATATTAAATCTGATCTGGAAAAATGATTTTCATAACAATTATTGTCCATTGTTACATTAATTTACCTCGTCGATGCTCTGCCGACCGGCACATGTCATGCAATGGATAAAAGATGTGGATGGAAAATAAATTTAAGCCATTGTATTACTTAGTTATCTATGTGACGCTAATCCAAACAATTACTAGTTATCTAATGCTGCGACGCTAATCCAAACAATTACTAGTTATCTAATGCTGCGACGCTAATCCAAACAATTAATAGTTATCTAATGCTGCGACGCTAATCCAAACAAGATCCTCGTAGCGAGTATCTCTCCAGAATTTATTTTATGCGTGTTTTGCCATCAAATTAACCTGTTTGACAATTCAAACGGGTTCTTACAACTAGAACTTTGTAGCCCACCCCTGTATAATTTATTTATTTCCGATTGGGCAACCCCACACGCTCCGCTGGTTCTTACAAGGAGCACGTACTGGCACGGCAGCGCAGCGGCGGGCTCGATCGGCTGGCAGCGCGACAGTGCACGTTTGCTCTCGCACGCTTTCCCGTCGCGTTAGCTGAATAAAATTGATCGATCACCGTTCTGATCTCCACTATGACCTTAGCTCTTAAGCAAAAACTTTATAGTTTTTGCTCACCTAATTGGTAACCATTGTGTCTCTGATTGGGAGAAATTTGACCGTTATCGTTCTCATTAACTAGGAAAAGATTTCTTCCATAGCCATCGCTACGTGGAAAACAATACCTGACTGACAAGTTCCTATTTCTATATAAAGTGAAAAAATTCAGGACAAATTAGAATATTTGAGCTAGACAATTTACTGAGTTGAGTTCTAAGTTAAAATAAATCTATTGAATGAAATCACGTATATTTAGAAACCGTGGGAAAACAGAAACAGATATGGGAGGCCATATACGATGAGAGATTTGATAATTTGGTAACTTTATATATATTTTTCTCCGATTTTAATAAAATTTGATTGGTTCCATCGGTCCGACGAAAAAGTTTTGATAATTTGCCACCGCCAAAGAGAGTGGCTTTACTTTTTTGCCATCTCGACATATCATAATTAAAGGAGTATCAGTGATAAATTATCAGTTTTTTTTATATACAACCAGGAGACTTTTCACGTTGAATTCGTGGAAAATTAGTTTTATCTCCGTCCTTAAGAGAGGAATTTTCAGGGATCCGGGTATTAATATCCCCAACTCCAATTCGATTTCGCCTATATAACCAACGCCAACACGATCACTCAGACGCCTCCATAGCTCGTCACCTCCGGTTCTTGGCTCGCTAGCTCCAAACAATCTCACCAGCAGCTCACACTCGCATAGTTGCATAGGTAAGTAAGATTAGGTAGATTGATAATTAGAGAGGCCAATCTGTGATTAATATTGTTAAGCAGCTAGCTGTTTGTGATAAGTGACCGGCCGGCGAGGAGGAGGAAGCTGGGAGTGTCGCGCGATCGGGACGGCGGGGGTGGCTCACCGGTCCGACTCCGACATGCGCAGAGCTTCACCGTGGCACGACTCCTCCCCACGCAGCAAGCGCGCCCAGCTCGTCGCCGTCTCCTCCGCCGCCGGCAAGAAGCTACCCTGGCCCTCGCCGCGGCACCGCCCGGGCAAGGCCAACCATGTCGTCGTCTGCGACCTTTCTGGACTCTTGCTCCTCTTCCGCTTCGTCGTCGCTCTCTTACCTGACACCTAGGCCTCCTCCTCCTCCCTTCGTCATGGTACGCAGCTGATTGATTGGCTTTCTTCTCTTGATCGAATCGTGGACGCCGCCGTGCATGGTGCAAGCTAGTGATGGAGCTGAGTTGATGGGGTGTTACGTTCGATCATGGCAGGGACAGGGATACGCTGCTAATGGAAGAGTTGGCGTCGTCGGTGGTGTGGCTGGGGTCGAGGCTGTGAATGCAGCGGCGCCGCCGCCGCCGAGGCAGGTTGGTAGGCACGCCGGGCACCCGCCGCTGCCGAGGCCGCCGCCGCGGCAGTGCCCGAGGTGCGGCTCCGGCAACACCAAGTTCTGCTACTACAACAACTACAGCCGTTCGCAGCCGCGGTACCTGTGCAAGGCATGCCGCCGCCACTGGACGGAGGGCGGCACGCTCCGCGACGTGCCCGTCGGCGGCGGCCGAAAGAACAAACGCGGCGGCGGCGGAAAGGGCACCACGAAGGCCAGCAGTGCAACTGCGACGACTGCCCAGCAAGTGGGCGGCGCCGACGTCGGGTCGTCGTCGTCGTCGTCGTTCCAGGATCTCCTCAGGCAGATGCTGTTCCTGCCGGCCACCGCCGGCGGCGGCGGCTACAGCGTTGACCTGAGCGCTTGGCAGCAAATGGCCGCAGCTTCCGCGGCTCCGCCGCAGGTCGACGCCACCACCGGCGATGTCGGCGGCGCGGTTGGAGGGACGGCGGCGGACCCCAACTGTGTCGGCGGCGGCGGCGTCCAGTACTGGAGTGGGTGGCTGCAAGATGACATGCCCGGTCTAGATGGGTCTTTCTAAGTACGTCGCCGATACTTGTATCGGTACACATATACGTACGTGCCTAGCTACATACGTATATGTACGTGTGCATGCAATACGTATGTATCATCTTTTGTATGCGTATTTTTTGCCTTTTACTCTCTAGGCTTGTTAATTTGTACTATTATTACTTATTACTACTGTCGAAAATACCAGAAAAAATGGAAACAGTATAACGTGCTTGCTCATTTTTCCGGTTATTGAAAGCTGTTGGCCATTTTCACTCTGCTAGATGCTTGGAATTTGCCGATTTTGTGAAACAATTTGTTATCATGTTCTATGTAATCATCTATAAAGCTCTCTTTTTTAACCCATCATCTGCATATATAGCTCTGCAAACGTGAAAAAATTTGTGAGAATAGATCGACAGGTGACATGTCACTCCACAAACATGGAATTAGAATTTGACATATACAAGTTGAAACCAAAAGGATAAATACGACAGTGAACAGTATGCACTATTGACGGTAATATTTATTTTTTGTCCAGCTTGTATATTAGATCAAATTTTAATTCACGTGTTTGTAATATCACCTGTTAATCCATCTCGAAAAAAGTTCACGACTAACTGGATTGCAAAACCATCGGTACGCACAGGTAAACAACTGACAGGCTCCTTTGCAAAAGTGCAGAAAGTTTCAGGCTACACACTGACACATATGTTTAAGATCTAACAAAATACAAAACGGTCATCAGAATTGTTACAACATTACACGGTGATCAATTTGTCTCTCTGAAATCTTAATATGATGTGGCAAGCTTGCAGAGACCAGGATGGAGTAAAGTGAGGGTTTTTCAGGCTTTCAGTTTCAGCTATATGGGCTCATGCCAATAGTGGCTTCCCGGCGGGCGTATGACACGCGCGCCTTGGAGAAATAGTAGTAGTAGGCACTGGTGAGCGCGCAGGTGATCAAGGCGAAGACGGCGCCGGCGCCGAAGGTGCCCCGCCGCACCGTCTCGCAGTCCGGCGGGTTCTCAAAGATGACCGTGCGGTAGCGGGTGTGGTAGGCAGACTGCACCAGCCCGGCCAGCAGGCACGACTCGGCGATGAGGAATGTCAACCTGAGTATGTAGAGCAAGCAAGCAAATTTTGTGAACAGGAACATCTGAAGAGGGTCATGCTAGTATGCTACTTGCATTTTTTATGCTTTTGTTTTGGGGGCAAAACAAGAGGATGTTTGTGCACTCAGTGTTAATTGTTAACAGCCCAGTTAATGCAGAAACTGAGAAACATAGCAGCGAAAATAGTTTGCAGATGTTGTAGTTCAGTTGTACACAGGTGCTAAATGAACAGGTAATAGCAATACCCAGGCCCTCAAAAAGTCAATTAAAGGACCATTTTGTATCACTGGGTGCAAGAAAGCAGACAATTTAAAATATATCAATGCCAGTTTTATTAGGGAAATTTTAGTTAAACCCTTATTTCTTTTTATATAAAAAAAGATATATTGGACAACGACAATCAAAGGGGATTTGCAGTAAAGATTGTTTGGCACTTTGCAAGCCAGATTATCAAGTTTGGGTCAAGTCTTCCAAAATAGAAACTTTCCATAATATTCCTGGAAAAAAGAAAAAGTCCAAACTTATGAATACACTGGCTCTGCAATAACTTGAATAACTGACTGAAGACAAACCGGATTATTCTATTTTGGTAATGACAAGGAATTGACTATGGGCTTCTGAACCTACTCATTCCAGAATTAGCCTCTGCCTTCTGCCTAACCAATTTGCATTTGCAAATGCTACCCTAATTCAGAATGTGATTTGTGTTTGTGATCCAGCATGATGTACATACAACTGCACCACAATACATTTTCCTATCATAACTCATGATACTGTAAGATAAAATAAGTTTCAAGCTGGCATGGGAACATTAACCTGACAAGGGTGCAATCACAAGAAAACTGATATGTTGGTTAACACTTCACAGTTAAAATATTTTACTGTTTCTGCAACAACTAAGTAAACATCACTGTAGAAAAAACAAACAAATGTCCATACAAAATGATACATGTAATCCAAACTTCTGAGCTCACGCATGTCTCACTGGCATAATTGATTACCACTAATTTACTATGTGTATTGTGCAAGAAGTTTGGGAAAAAACGAATATATAACTAGACCAGATGTCCAGATCACTGGCCTCAATAATCCCAGTAGATTGTACCAATTCCTAAATCTAACAAATCAGACCATCTAGTAGTTTTAAGTGAAAGCTATTTGTTATTAAGTTGACCGAGCAATCGAGCATGCCCTTAATCAATATGGACTTGGCCGAGCCGACTGACCAATCATTTTCTAAAACCATTAAACTCTGGCTGAGACTTGATCAGTTAAGATTGCTAATGACATAATGTGCATATGAGAACCTTTTCAATCTGACCAATACAGCATAAGCACTCCAAGATGACCAAAGGTAAGTGTACACAATGCAAAATTATTTCCAACAATCAATCAATTCACTTATTCTTAAACTGCACCAACATCACAGTTTGTATTTTAACAGAGCCTGCTCTATGCTAACATCCCTCCAGTTTGCCCACGTGCGCAAGCCTAAATCGAATATAAGATATAGAAGTCAAAATGATTGGAATCTACAATGAAGGTTTCACTGGGCATTGCTATAATTTAAAATTTACCAATCTACATACTTTGTACAGAAAATATCAAATTATTTTATCCGTAGAGTACTTTTCTGGATCTTACGAGCTGGTAAATGTGACAGGAGAAAAAAACAATTACTGAGCGAAACCCTGGACAATTGCTAGTTTTAAAAAATTGCAATTGTAGACCTACCAGTGAGCAGTTTTTGAAAATAGAACAGCCACATGTTGTCTCGTGTTTTTGATGAAAATCAAGCTGTGTAATTAGATGCTTACTAAGCAATCTACACTTGGAGGAGATGTGAAATCGTTTCTAAGCATAATTCATGTGAAACAGAGTACTTGAACAGTATATCCCAAAGGAATCGCCTTTCCTCTTTCTTGAGAAAGTCCTAGAAGATGCTAGATGAACAGGGTTCACAGATAGAACAACTATTTCAGCATCATGAATGAATCACATCAGTCCACGACGACTTCGTGCAGCCCTCATCAATCAATACCCAGTTTTGCTAAGCACACAGTTGGCTGAGTCGTTGATCCAACACGCTTTCCCTGCACCGATCTTTCTGACTTTTTGGTAAAACCAAGCATGGACAGCTAAAGATTCGGAATTTAATCCCTGAATTTGCGCGGCTCTGCTTAAACAACGCAGGAAAGCATACACGATTACACGAAGGAAAGGAGAGGGCACGACATGCGGGACCCAAGCGTCAGCCTCACGTGGAGGTCAAGGGAGCGAGCCGAATCACGCAGAGAGGAGGGGGGAGGGGATCGATGGGTGTTCATACCAGGAGGAGAGGAAGAGGATGAGGGCGCAGGCGCGGGAGCCGCCGGGGCGGAGCGCGGCGCCGCAGCAGAAGCAGCGGCTGGCGACGGCGGCCACCGCCTGGCCGACGAGCAGCAGCGCGAGCGCGGCGGCGCCCAGCCCCGTGGCCGCGTCGGGGCGGTACACGCAGTAGGTCCACTCCTTCCTCGCGTCCGTCTCCAGCCTCGCCTGGCGCCGGCTCCGGCGGGGACACAAACAAGAGCAAGAGCAGCGTCAGCACCGCACAGCACGGCGGCGGAAACATTCCCACGGAGAGCGAAACTGCGAAAGGAATCGAACGTGGGAGGAAAGGGGGTGGATCAGGGGGGGCGCACCGTGGGGCGGCTCTGCTCGGCGCCGATGGCTAGGCCGAAGGCGACGACGTCGACGACCAGGATGACGGCCAGCACCGCGGCGGACCCTGCCATTGGGGGCCCGCGGGCTCGGGCTTGGACTCGGGCTCGGGTTCTGGGCGAGAGGAAGCCGGATGACTTCGCCGCCCTTGGTACCAGCGTTTTAAAATCAAGCCAAGTTCAAGTCGCTTTTATACTCCGCGTACCTGTTTCCAACGCGCAAAAAGTCAACTTTCGGTACGCGTTTTTACAGTTTACATTCACCTGTTCCGCCCCTTTAAAATGCTTAGATTTTAAAACAAAGTTAAAAAATTAGAAGAATAAAAAGACCTTGAAATAAAGTTAATATTAAAAGATGAGAGTAAAAAAATAAAGTATACCTATCGATAGCAAGTTTCGCAAACATGTCCTAATAAGATTTTTACTCACTCATAAACTGATAAAACTTGTTATACTTATGAGCTAGTTTGATTTGATACCGTGGAATTCCAAACATGTGCCGTTATTACCAACATAATGTTCAATTTGTTTAGACAACAAACCAAATAATCCCTAGGAAACAACTTCAGTTTGAAATGCTTGCAATGCAGTATCAGTTTCTAGACATCGGCCAAACTAAGGAGGTTTAAATTAATTTCCCTTGCAAAGATCGTTGAACCACTCGTGTTCCGACGTTGGGTCCTAAAAATCTAAGTTAGTGTGTTGGTTCACAACTGCTTTTGTCGTAAGATAACTACGTGTTTAGTTTAAGACTAAACGAGATGAGATGGGATGGAATGGAATGGTCTCATCTTCTTTTTTGGATGTGATCATTTTATTTCTTATTTAGTTATTGTGATGAATTTATTCTATATTTTGTTTTGTTGGAGATACTGAAGAAATATGACATAATCTCTACCATGTGAACCTTATACGTCATCATCACAAAGCTTTTTCTTCCTTACACCAATGTCGGCCCAGCCACCCGCCCAAGCCCTGCGCTTTGGCTGCCGCCCCTGGCTGCCCCCACCGTCGCTCTGTCCTAGCCACCCCCGCTTCGCCCCGACCGACTCCATAGCCACGTTGCCCTGACTGCGCCTGCGCGTCATGCCACGCTGCCTTGATCGCGCCTGCGTGTCACACCACAACGCTCAAATTGGGACACCTTGTCCGCTCATTTTCTAGGGACGGCTTCATCCCGCATTTAGCAAGAATATTCTTTTCTGGAACATCCTATCACACTTCGCTCTCAAACCAAACACCCTAGAAAATAGTTTTGTTCTATCCCATTTCATTTCGTTTTACTAACCAAACACCGTCTAATAGAATACAATGAATACACAAGGGGATCTTCAATATGTTAAAAAGAAAAAAATTTACTGACGAGATCATCCGAGGTTGATTGAAACTTGCTGGCAAGGCCCAGTTTAATTTGTTATTTACAAATATTTAAATAATTTTTTTCTCATAAACTATTTATTCCTATTGTACTGTTGTATTCACTACAATTAAATATAAAAAACAAGACTACGATATGAATACATTTTAATTATATATATATGTATATATATAAATATAACAAGACTCGCTGAATTTAGACATATTCAATCCGAGTTATATCGGATCAACCAAAACAAAAATTTATCTCAAACATATTCAATCTCTAAATCAATGAGCTGCGATCTCGCATACATCCATCGTCCATATATTCTTAAACTAAACACTACCTAAATGGACGGTCAGATCTAACCCATGTCTCGATCTGGGCCACCTCTCGGAGGCCTTAAACCCCCCGACGCCGCCGCCTCTCTTCCTCCTCCCTCCTCGTCGCTAGGGTTTTACGCCCCTTTCCCGCCGAAACCCGACGCCGCCACTCGCCGGAGCTACCCCCAGTCGCCTCTCTCTGTCTATCTATGCCTCCGGCCATGGCGGCGGAGAAGAATCCGTCAGCCGCGAGGGCGTCGCCCAAGGCGGACGAGTACGCGGCGCTGCGGGAGCTGTACGGGCCGCACATCGAGTCGTTCGACTACTTCATCGATGAGGGGCTCGACAAGATGCTCCTTTCCATCCGCCCCATGGATATCGCCGTCCCCAACTCCAACACCACCCTCAGAAATATCCTTCACGCTTCAATTCGTTTTCCCTCTCTTTCATCTTATTTTTGCTCATTCTGTGTAGTTGTAGAATCAGAGGTGTAAGTCCCAATCCCCATTGCATATTCCCAGTATGTTTCTGTTTCAGGACACTATGGAAAATTTCCATTTTTTCTCTCAGAGTCGGGGAGAGGCACAAATTCTTATGCATTGTCAATTTATCATGAGCTAGTTCGAGCTTTCTGAGCTTAGCTGACAAAATTTTATTAAAGTCAATATCCAAGAGTCCATATTGTTTATGATTTAGACTTAGTGCCGACGTACTAAAGCACATCTTGAAATGCCGTTCTTGCTCCATTCCTGGACGTGGATACTGACTTTGCAGCAAGGAGACTAATAAACAAACGTCTGAAGTTTGGAAGGACTGCTAAATTTGTGGATATTCCATGTTTCGATATCATACAGAATGAACTATCAGAATAGCGTGATTAACATCTTCTTTTTTCGTTTGATCTCTTTCATTTTCCCTTAACCATTGTCTATACTATCCTTGGACAAGGGTCATCTGCTCCCACCGAGGAGGGATGGTCGGTTGGATGCACCCCTCTATCCCCAGGAGGTTTGTCAATCTACTTAGATTCTTTTACCTATCTCTTTCATTTTAAACACAGGCAGTTCAGTCTATTGAAAAAATTGGACAGTTCTTAGTTGATCTCACGCTTTTCCTGTTTTCTTTTGGACGAGCAGTGCAGGCAGGCGAGGACGACATATCACGGGGAATTTAAAGCAGATGTTCTTATCCAATATAATGAGGGGCCACCTGTCAGGCAGCAAAACTTCAATTTTGGTCACTTGCCTATTATGTTAATGGTTGCTACCCTTTCTGTTCTATTCTTCTTATCAAATATTTTTTATAATTGTTCTAAATGGATTTTGGAACTCACACCTGCTGTTGGCTAATAACTTAGCTGAGTAGTAGCATGCACATGTGAGTGCAGCTTGCCATCTACTTGTTGGATCTAGCTTAGGCTTCTACTATTTTACATTAGTCTGACACCCCAACATCCTGGTTAAGTGCACCTGGATCATGAATCCAACAGGTGCATCTTCTTCTGCGAGTCGAAAAACAAAAAGTAAACTATCTAGATGACATAGGTACTGGGAAAATTTTACCTCTAGACACTCTTTTCTATCAGTTGGGTTAAAAGCATGAGCATTGCCCACTGTACTAGTGTCCTGAGGTTTTTTCAGTTTTTGTCCTTAAAAATAAGTCACCACTCTAAATAAATAAGCATGATCACTCAGTTTTCCTGGTTCAGTGTTTCAATGCAATTCTGAAGCTAAAATGATAAATATAGAGGTGCTTCCCTGCTCTCCCAAATAGTGACTTGCACAAATGTTAAAGCACCACTCAAGGGTTGAATAAGGCTACTTACACCCCTGAGTTTGAGTGGCGCTAATCTATTTCTTGCAATAATTCATAATATGTTTATTGTTCTTGTGAAAGCTGATCTGCATGTATCGTAACATTTTTTTAATATGAAACATAACACGCTGCAATTCCAAGAGTTAGGAACACCTAAGCAATATTATTTTTTTAAGAAGTGCAGATAGCCAGACACAATTTTGGTTGTAGAGAACTGTTGTTGTTTCTTTGACTTTGTTATTTTCCGCTGAAAGCCACATGGGATTTGCCATTTCGCTTCCCACTCCTCTTTAGGCCAGCTTATTATTTCATATTTGATCGATTATTCTGATTTAATGTGTATTATCATTGTTTATGACTTTATGCTCATGTAACTCCAGTCAAAACTTTGCCATTTAAGAGGTGCGGATTCAGAAAAGTTATTTTTCCATGGTGAAGAGGCAACAGAAATGGGCGGGTGAGTATCTTATGAACTTGTTTATTTGCTTACATTCTCTTGCTTGTGCCATCTTCTTCTTTTCTGTCATTTCTTAGTACACTGTACACCGTTACTTAATTTTTAGTTTTGTACATTGAACTTGTTAAGATATTTTGTGGATCTTAGTTATTGATTTATTGTGGTATGATGATATCACATTTGCTGTTGTGAACTATGTTGACTAATTACTTGTATATATATTAGTCACATAACTTGTGCAGGACTGTGGGCATCCATCAGTATATGTAACTCTGGAACTATTTTTTTGTTGTATATATATTAGTCAGTAGTCACATAACTTGTGCAGGACTGTGGGCATCCATCAGTATATGTAACTATGTTCTTTGACGGGGGCAATTTTCATTCTGCTTTTGTGCAGACTGCAGAACATAGTTATCAAGACGTCGCTAAAGCGTCACTTTAGCGCTAGAGCGCTTGGCGAGGGTAAGGCGTCTTGACGCCTTACCCTCCAACGTTGCCCCCCGCGCGGAGAGGCTGGGCACGGTGCAGATCTGGCACGGAGAGGCCAGGCGCGATGCAGAATGGGCGTGGAGAGGCCTGGCGCGGCGCGGCGCATCCGGGCGCGAGCGGTGCGCGGTCTGGCGTGAGCAGGGCGCGAGCGGTGTGCGGCGCGGCGGGGTTAGGCGTAGAGGCAGAAGAGGGGTAGATGGAAGAGAGAAGAGGGGAAGTGGCGGCTGCACTGCTGGGGCTGGAGGGGACTGTGGAGGCTAAGAGGAGTGGAGTGGGAGAGAGAGTCTAGGGTTTATAGCTAGGCCTTAAATGGGCTGGACTAGAATTATATGAATGGGCTACTAAATTGAGCTTTAAATATATTATTATACATAATTTTAAATTTATTATTGTAATTTTAACTATATATTTTTAGTTTTGTAAGATATCTAAAGTGACAATATTGTAATTTGAAATTATATCATTATTTTTATGATGCTATATTGCTATTACTATTTAAAATTTACTGCGTATCTATTAATATTTTTTCCTTAAATACTATATTTTATATGGGCGTAAGGTGTCACCTCGCCTTACGCCTTACCACTTAGGGTATTTAGGCGGCAAGGCGGTAGTCCATTGCCTCGCCTTGCCTTATCACTTTAATAACTATGGTGCAGAAGCCATTGTTCTTAAGGCGGTAAGGCGAGGCGCGGCGACCTACCCCCTTCCAGTCGCCTAGGCGAGTTAGGCGCGCGGCGAGGCAACGCCATACACACATGCTAACATATAAATGCTACAGATTTTTAGTAGTGGTGTAACATATAATTATCATACTATTTTCAATGACATGACCTCTCTTCTCTTCTCTCTTGATCTTCTCTTGTCTTGTCCCATTCAGCAATCTAAAAAACAAGCTTACATTTAGTATCTATGAAAGAAAAGCCACACAACAATCTTGAATGAAGTAAATCAGTGATGTATTTGGCCAAACAGTAAATCAGTGAATCATATTTAACCTTTAACAGTAAATCACATTAGTATTAATGAAGCATATTTTACAAACAGAATTGGCCAAAAATACTCTAATTCTCTATACACTTTACAGCACACAAATCATACATCAATAGTTCAATACTATACAGTAATACAATATACATTTTACAGCACACAGAAAGAAGCAGAGTATTATAGAATACAAAACTGACCACCGCGGTACTGTAGTACTGAAGCAGAGTATTAAATTCCCCCACTTGCCAGAACAGAACAGAAGCAGTACTGCAGTAGGGGGGAACCCAGGCGACCATGCCACCGCGGCCGACCAGGTGACCACACCACCGAATAGCCGCCGGCCGCCGCGGAAGAGAAAGGCAGGACACTGCCGCCGAAGCCGCCGGCCGCCACGGAAGAGGACAGCAGGACGCTGCCACCGACGCCGCCGGCCGCTGCCGAAGAAGACGAGTAGGGCACCGCCGCCTCTCAAGTGTTTCCCTCTCTTCCCTCTGTTTCCTCTCTCTTTCCTCACTGCCAGTCTGCTTTATCTCTTGTGCGTGTGCAGTTTCCTTTTCCTTTTCCCTCCCGCCAGTCCCGTCCCTTCCCGCGCAACATCCCGCGCCCAGCTCTGTTTTCACGCGCGCGCGCCAGCTGCCTGTATGGCGCTCACCCCAGGCCGCTGGGCGTCCAGCTGACACCATACCGCGCCTAGGCGGACGCCATACGCCCTTTGCCTAAGGCGAGCCCGACGTCCAGCCTTGGAGCCTGCCCAGACGCCTAGGCGTCGCCTAGGCGACGCCTTGAGAACCATGGCAGAAGCACATGTGGGGTTGGTTAACTTGGGGCTAGTTTGAATGCATTGTACTATGTTGTTTTGCAATGAAGAGTTGCAATAGATTTTCCCTGTTTCATAGAGGTGAGATGCTGGCTTGTTTCACTATTCTCATACTCCAATTGCTCTGTGATATCTGTGCATGAATATAGTAGAAAAAGCTTAGTGCATTTTCGTGAGTAAATGCATCTCTTTTAAGGGAGAGGCCTATTCTAATGATTCATAGATGTGATGGTTGTTTGAAATTTGAAATTATTTGGAGAGGCAATGATTTTATTGTGGCATGATTTCCCCTCACACTTTATACTTCTACTGTTATTTAATTTTTTTGACATTGTTTCCTTTGATTATTGTTTAATTTATTCTGAAGCATTTTGTAAAATTTCCTTTCAGGTACTTCATATGTGGTGGGATGGAGAGACTTATACGAATTCTTATTATACAAAAACGTAACTATGTAAGATAACACAGCTTTTCTCGGAGATTTATGTCACAAGACAAGTATTAGAAAAACCAGAGAACATTATAATGATTACATCTGATGAATAGTTTGATATGAAAATTTTGCAGCCTATGGGCTTGATCCGTGGTTCTTTTCTTAATCGTGGGGCTGGGTACACAGACAAAGCAGTGGTCATAAGGTGCCATATACTCTCCTCCGTAGCTTCTTTTGTTATTCTGAGTTTTTTTGTTGTCACAAGTGTACTTGTCTGCATAGCTATCTGTACCTGTTTATGTTGTAATATTACTATAACAATCTATTTTTTTCTTCAACAGATGTGTCCAAGATGATCAGTCCAGTGTGACAACAAAGCTGTATTACCTCCAAAATGGCAGTGCAAGGCTTGGTTTTTGGTAAGTTCTGTATTGTTACATTGCAAGTGGAGATGGGGTTTCGGAATTTAACTTTTGAGATTGTGTTAAATACAGGCTGGGAGGCAGAGAAATTCTCCTTCCTGTTGGGATTGTTCTCAAGGTAAAATGATTCTATCATTTCCTTATCCAGTTATTTAGTTAATTAACTTTGTGTATGTTCACTTGAGTGTAAGTTTACAAAGCATTGCTACTTTTCGTTGTTGTGTGATGATGAAAGCATCAACGTTGACAGACCCAGGTCCTTCATTGAGACATTTCATGTTTTTTCATTTGTTAAGCACTTGAGCTGTATTTTATCAAACTTTAGTGTAGATTCACACTTTCACAGTATTCTTAATGTTACTTTAACAGTACATTGACTTGACTGTGAATTTACCAATGATAGGCCCTTATCGATACTAGTGATCGGGAAATATTTACAAGCTTGACATGCTGCTACAGTGATCATTATGAAAGAGGAAAGGGGGTTGTCAGCACTCAACTAATCGGTGAAAGGGCACAAATAATTCTTGACGAAGTCAGAGACCTGTCTCTTCTTACTCGCAGAGAATGCTTGTTGCATATTGGTAGAGTTTAGTTCTTCTGTTTTTATAGTCTTGAATCTTTCTTAGTTGCTGACAGCCTGACACAAATAATGGTCTTTCAAATGCAGGACAGTACTTCCGATCCGTGATGGAAGGATTTGAAAAAGATGATTTTGAAACTGTAATATTGAATGTTCTCTCTGTGTTTGTCT
Organism: Zizania latifolia; assembly: GCA_000418225.1. Lineage (NCBI taxonomy): Eukaryota > Viridiplantae > Streptophyta > Magnoliopsida > Poales > Poaceae > Zizania > Zizania latifolia. Next base: position 117,742 of record KE372985.1, on the reverse strand, counting down.
TTGCATATGCTGTTGAAATTTGGATCACACTTCACTTTGGTCATTCCACTTTGTTTAGGTTGCTGAGGCAGTTCTTAAGGATTATATTTTTGTTCACCTGCAAAACAACCATGACAAATTTAATTTATTGATGTAAGTTGAAATTTATTGTCCTATTTTGTGAATCCTTATCCTTCCAGTCCTTTTTAACGATGTGTATTTCACTATTTCTTATTACTTTCACTACTTTAGATTTATGCTGCAGAAACTTTATGCGCTCGTAGATCAAACTGCTTCACCTGATAATGCTGACGCCCTACAATACCAGGAAGCTCTCTTGCCTGGCCACCTGATAACAATTTTTCTGAAGGTTACTAAACCCTCTGCTCCAATGACATCTTATTTTTTCGAAAATTATCTCCATGTTATTGCAAGAATGCCATTCAATGTTATTTGCTTAGTAAAATAATATTATAACATAAAATTTCACTTTTAGAAAAACCATTTTACCCTTTCACTGCTCTTCCTTTTCTCTTTCTCATTTCCGTGGACCGCTGGACTATCCCATGACCAACGTTAATTACAAGATAGGTGTTTTTAAACTGATAGGAGCTGTTACCGTTAGGGGTGAAAACATATTGGATATGGACAAATATTAGTGATATCATATTCGTTTTCATATTGTTTTCTAGATTCGGAAACAGATACTCAAGATACGGATATGAATATGGATCGAGCACGAACAAGGTTACATATATTCATCGGAACAAGAAAACTGTTTATGTAGACAATAAATGTTCTCTAAATTCAGATTTTTCTCGAATTCCAAAATCTTTCGAAAGATCTCCTTCCTTTTTAAAATCCCAGAGAAAATGTTAGATTTCCAACCTTAAAAATCCTCCAGTTTCTAAAATTTTCAAATTTATAGAAAACTTTTTTCTCTTCTTTTCCTTTCTATCTTTTCTTTCTTCTCTCTTTTCCTTCTCCTGTGCGCGGTGCGGGGGCTGTGACGCAGGGGCGCATGAGGTGGGGCTGACGTGGTGGATGGGGTGGGGCTGAAGATGCTTTTTTACCCTTTTGGGTTGTGGGTATTATTATCTATGTTTATAATTGTAATAATATTTTTCTGAGGCGATGAGTTGAGTCATAAAGTCCCAATAAAGTGTGTTGCCCACTTGCCCTCATTAAGGACATGCATAACAATGTCGTGACTAGTGTTCGAATAGGTGATGGTGACACTGATGATTTGTTGATTAAAATAGGACTACATCAAGGGTCAACTTTAAGCCCTTATCTATTTGCTTTAGTGATGGATATCCATTGGTGTATGCTTTTTGCTGATGATGTAGTACTAGTTGATGAAAGTCGAGTAGGTGTAAATAGGAAACTGGAGTTGTGGAGGCAAATTCTTGAGTTCCAAGGATTTAGACTTAGCATGACTAAAACTGAATATATGGGATGCGATTTTAGCACTACTACATATGAGGAGGGAGATGTTAGTTTGGAAGGTCAAGTAGTGCCCAATAAGGATAGCTTTTGATATTTGGTATCGATGCTTCAAAGAGATGGGGATATTGATGAAGATGTTATCCATAGATTCAAAGACGGGTGGATGAAGTGGCGACAGCCGACAAGCATCTGGCATTCTCTGTGACAAGAGGGTATCATAGAAGCTAAAAAGCAAGTTCTATAGAACGGCGATTAGACCTGCAATGTTGTATGGTGCAGAATGTTGTCCTACAAAAATATGACATGTTCAATAATTGAGTGTTGCACAAATGCGTATGTTGCGTTAGATTGGTGGGCACACAAGAATGGATTGAGTCTAGAACAACGATATATGTGATAGGCTAGGGGTAGCACCAATTGAAGAAAAGCTTGTCCAACACCGGTTGAGATGGTTTGGACATGTTGAATGGAGAACTCTAGAGGAACTGATGCATGGTGGAATCCTGAGGCGCGACAATAGTGTGAGGGGCGGCAGGGGAAGACCTAAATTGACTTGGGAGGAGACATTAAAAAGAGACTTGAAAGGATGGAATATTCTTAAAGATTTGGCCTTGAATAGGAGTGCATGGAGAGAAGCTATTCATGTGCCTGAACCTTGATTAATGGCTCCTGCTGGGTTTCATCTCTAGCCTAGTCTTAACTTTCTTGGAATTGAAAGACTTTGTTGTTGTTGATGGTGATGATGAGTTCAGTCATATTTTGCTGAACTTGCACTTTGGCGGTCCTTTTGAGCTTATTTTTCTATTTATTTCGGCATTGCTCCATGTGTGTATCATGCGTGATGCTCTCTCATTGATGTCCTATTTTGTAGCCAAGAATTTGTTGGTGCAACATTTGATTTTTTTTCTGACCTTCCATGTTGTTTTCCTAACTCTTGTTTATTTATTTTTTGTTATCTGCAGGACAGACTTCAAGATTGGTTGAGAAAGTCTAAAAGGTTAATTGTTGAAGAGGCTACAAAAAATAAAAGCTTTGATCCCAGCAACGGTATGTTTATTCTATTCAAGTCTTTATACATGAACCCCTTTAAATACTTGCACTGAAACCTGTAGACATTATTAAACATGGACAAGCATGTGCATTTTTTTTTCATATATACCAACTGAGTGCACTAGTGTGCAATGGTTATGATTTTTATGCATGTAGCTGTTGGTCTAAAATTTTGGAATATAGAATATACTACATTGTTATTACTTATTAGAATATTTTCAAAGATTTGGCCTTGAATAGGAGTTCATGGAGAGAAGCTATTCATGTGTGATGTGTCTGAACCTTGATTAATCGTTCCTGTTAGGTTTCAACTCTAGTCTACCCCAACTTGCTTGTGATTGAAAAGCTTTGTTGTTGTTGCTGTTATTATTACTTATTAAAATCTACTAATAATCCATCAGCAAGCAAAACATGTGTGGAAAGTTTTCACAGCAATCACATGGTCATCCATGTATTCATATGGCCAGAGTGGGTTCCAACATTTGGTGTATTTTCTAAAGGTGGGGAAGAGTGTAGTAACCCCATCATCACTACTGGCTTAGAGGCCAAGGTCCAGGCGTGATACGGTTGCACTGTATGTATTGCTGATGTTCAGATTAGTTTCCTTACTCCTTAGGAATAAGATCCCCTAGTGCGGGTGATACTAACCAATCTAATATTATGGGAATAGCTGATACTTAGCATTCTAATCTTATTTATAGATTCATAACCGCCATATGAATAGTACCTGAGGTGGTACAGTAACCACGCTTAGACCTTGGGACCCTAGTGTTGGCTTTGGCCTTGGAAACCATGCTGCATTCTCTGCGTATATGGCTAGTATTGGTACATGTACACGTTTCTAAACTCTTGAACTACTCCATCATTGACATGACTAATCAGAGAACTGCATAGACAACAGGATTAATCCTAACACCAAAGGCCACAACACTACCAACTACAGCTTTTATGATGGTAAAGACTATTGTGCAATAATTTGCTGTCCTTTTGTGCAGCACATGAGATCAGGAGACTTCTAAGTAAAAGTACAACATCCATTGGCAGAGCTATTGAGAGTATGATAAAGATCGGGAAAATAAATTCACAATCAGGGCTAGATCTGCCACAGGTACATCTCTTACAATGCCCACTGCATCTCTTACAGTGTGTATTGCCTGTGGTATTTTAATAACATGTGGCGATAATGTAGCAGGAGATGCTGCTTTTAACAGACAGTAAGCACATCATGATCATATTTTGTAGGAAAAACTGAAAGCTAACTAAATTAATTTGAAGTAATTTGACTTTAGTACTTTACTCTGATTGTTGTTGTATGGTGTATAGTTTTTCTCCATAAGTTGTGTATCTGAATTTGTGTTGGTTTCTCTGTTTGCCCTTGGTTATTGCATCACTCCCTCCCTTCATGTAAGAATACTCCCACTAATCATTCTCTCCCATTTCCAAGGTATTTGAGCAGGGATAGCATGCCCACTCTCTCTTCTATCTATTTCTCTGACCTTAATTCTTTTACACACTCAATTATGTTTTGCAATTTCTGAGGGAGTATTAAGATTATGTAATGCTGCGCACATCTCAACCCTTCATGAAATTTCTCAAAATGAAAGTCAATAATATGCAAAAATGAATCATATCAAAAACTGAAAAAGTATCTGTACAAAAGCGTCACTACTCAGTACTCACTACACAGATGTGCTAAAGTGAGTTGTAGCAGAGGGTATCATGCTGCGGCAGCACAGTAAGTGCACTGAGTTTAGTGATGACCATTGCGAGGTGGCCACTATTGCTGGCTATATATGGCTGTTTTGAAATAATGAAGGCATCATTTTCCTGGAATTTATATTTTATAGTTTTTCAGAAAATGTATCCTAAGTATCTTGTTGAAGCTATTAGTAATTAATTCCTTTTCTTCTGATTAAGAGATGGTTGACATTTGCTATGAATTATGATGTATATGCTCATAGTAAAATTGACTGTTGGCAAGAATGATATTTTCAATTCACTTCTAGTGTTGTTAGTGTTCACAATCTTTTGAGATCATTTTTGATGTAATAAACACCTTTTTTAAATTTGCAGAGAGATGGGATGACCATTCAGGCTGAACGTCTCAACTTTCATCGCTATATCTCACATTTCCGTTCTGTGCATAGAGGTTCTAGTTTTGCTAAAATGCGCACAACATCTGTTAGAAAGTTGCTTCCAGAGTATGTTATCCTAGCATGCCAATCTATTGTTCTTGATTTGCACCATTATTGTTTGTACTGAAAATTTCCATGTAGGTCGTGGGGTTTTCTCTGCCCTGTTCATACACCTGATGGAGAGCCTTGTGGTTTACTGAATCATATGACTTCCACATGCCGTAAGATTCTGCCATATTATTCTCTACTGAATAAAAATTTTTGTTGCAACCCCCATACTGCTAAGAATATCTAAATTTTGAATTCAGGGTTTTTTGATTTATTCTCCTTTTTCTGTCTAAATGCATGTGTATGTGCATGTCTTTTTGGGGAGAGTGCTGCTAAGGTTTATGGTCTATTATACTTTTCTATCATCAGTTAAGCTTTGGTATGTCTAGGTATTTCGTCCTTCTACAACTCAGAAGAGGCAATCAAAGATTTTCAGAACATAAAGAAGTTACTTATTGCTCGTTTGGTTGGTGCTGGAATGGCCCAATTTTTGCCGAGGATTGAGCGAACTGGTCCTCCAGAAGTCCTACATGTCCATTTGGATGGATGCATTGTTGGTTCCATCAATTCTTCTAAGATCGAGGAAGTAGTAAATCATCTTAGAAGTTTAAAACTTTTGGCACATTCAGGGGTCTGTTCTTTAACACTGCTGTTGTTTTTCCTGGATTGTCTATTTTTCACCTCCAGTTCTATCTCAGATTAACATTTTTAATTCTGTATTAGATTCCGGAGGATTTAGAAGTGGGTTATGTACCCTTAAGCCTTGGTGGGGCTTATCCCGGCCTCTACCTTTTCACAAATCCAGCTAGATTTCTTCGACCAGTCAGAAGTCTTTTTGGTCTATCCGATGGAAGGCCAAGTATTGAGCTGATCGGACCATTTGAACAGGTTGCCTTCTATCAACCTCTGTGGTCCTACATTAGTCTGTTCTTACAAAAACTACAGTAACTGATTTTTCAGTCTACATCAGGCATTTATGGAGATACGATGCCCGGATGGTGGGGATGGCGGAAGAAAAGAATTTTTTCCTGCAACTCATGAAGAAATCCACCCTACAGCCATCCTTAGTGTAGTTGCAAATCTGACACCTTGGTCTGACCACAACCAAAGTCCTCGGAACATGTACCAATGCCAGGTCAGTAGCCTGATCTTCCTTTTATGGTAAATTGCTCACACATAATGAATGGTGAGTCTGTCTTGACCTGATTAATCCTCCTGCTTTGTTGTTCATAGATGGCAAAGCAAACCATGGGGTTCTGTGGCCAAGCTCTAAAGTTTCGTACTGATGTAAAAGCATTTCATCTACAGGTTTGTTTTTTGTGCTTTCCTGTACAATAAATAACCAGCTTTTAATAACATGTTGTCAGCCTTGGGAATGAAAACAGTTTGTGCCACTTAAAGATGATCTGTGGTTGTGTCGTAGTTAGTGTTTCAAGAAAAACTGATTATTTTTCATGTATTGGTGACAGATGTATACCCAGCTCCTGGTAGGAATTGATAATTTTGTGCCTTTTGAACACTTTCTGTTTCTCATGTTAGTATCATGAAATTATTATACAGCAAGTAGAGTAAAAGCCAGTCAGAAATGTGGAACTTGTTTATGGCTTGAGAGGTTCGTGTTATGGAATAAAACATTGAAGGCCCACACGTTTATGTTTGTTATAAGACTAGGTCTGGTCAGTACGTTTAGTAGAATTGTATGTGTTTGCTAGAACCCAAACTAAATGAAAATTTCTGTTTCTAAGTTTAATTGTGTGATAACATATCATGTGGAAATGATTGCAATGAAAATATTTTTTAATTGCAGTTCAGTAACTCAAGTTTTTTTCCAGACCCCGCAGACACCGATCGTCCGGACAGCTACATATAACAAGTATTGTATGGATGAGTTTCCATCAGGAACAAATGCTATTGTTGCAGTGCTATCGTACACGGGGTAAGCGTTTGATTATATCATGTTACGGTATTTGTTTGAACTTTGATTGACATGATAATATCATAAAACTCGTATTGCAATTAAGGTATGACATGGAGGATGCCATGATTTTGAATAAATCAGCTGTTGATCGTGGAATGTTCCGTGGACATATTTACCAGGTAAATTATGTTTCTTTTTTAATGACCCAATAAATGATCTCTCATCAACAGCTATAAGACTTCAGTTAATCCATAAAAAAGAATGTGATTTTTGTCAAGTTGATTCTTTCACATAATATCTGCATAGCTTCTTAGGCTTGATTCAGACCATGCTAATCTATGTATTTCAATTTTTCTTTCATAAAGGAGGGGGTGTTGACTGTACTGTCTTTTGCTGACACCAGTCAATGGGTTCTCTGTGAGGCTCTAAGAGTCCTTGCATTAATACTGATTGATATTAATGCGTTTTAAATTTGAAACGATAAACTCAAGTTTACTCCTTTCAATAAAGGCTTTAAGCACCTAGAGGGTCAATCACAAAGGTGTGGTGTCTGATGGATGCATGTTACTTTGGTTCCATACTTCACCCCTTGAATTGGAGTTGCACAAATCTTGAAGTAATAGGGGGTTAAGTGTTTGGAACTGACCTTCAATTTGTGTGTCAAAGGGTGAAGCTAGTGGCAGGAGGCACCTCCCAAAAGTAGGAAAGCTCATTGAATTCATTTGAAATTGAGCGAAGTTCAAAGAAATTAGCACTGTTAGCCTCCCCCATTTCATAAAATGAGCAATTCTGGCTCCGTCAGGAGATGGAAGGCATATTGCCATTGTTATCATGACATTGCTAGGTCATCTAAAATGACAAAATGTTATAAGCTCCTAAGAAAACAACAAATGAAGTACTCCCTCCGTCCCATAATATTACAACGTAGGACCGGATTTGACATTTCATAGTACAACGAACTGGCACTGTCCAGATTCGTTGTACTATGAAATGTTAAATCCGGTCCTACGTTGTAATATTATGGGATGGAGGGAGTATTATATTCTTATTCCATGTTCTAATTCCTAAGAAAACAAGAAAATAACTACTTCAAAACTCACTATTTATCATATATGTACATCAGTCTGTTGATGTGGATGTGGGTGCTTGGGCATCCAAATATCCAAGTAATTGCAATATTTATATTTTATATCTCAATAATCCTGAGCATTATATTTGGATTCTTCAGTTTGGAATGCCATTTCAGTATGCACATCATATATCCACGGCAGAAAGAATATATGCCTTTGGAAAATCTTGATTGGCTATAGTAATTTGGTGAAAACTGAACCTTAAGTTTGATGAAACTCTCCTGCAAAAAAAGTTTAATGAAACTCTAAAGTATAATTCTTTTATCCTGTGTACTCTTCCTGCAGACTGAGTGCGTTGATCTGTCAGAAAAAAGTAGAGAAAATGTCATGGAGTTCTTTTGCAAGAGTAGTCTTTCAAGGGACACAAGCGCTGTAATCGATTCAGATGGACTTCCTCGGATTGGAGAGGTAGTCATCTATTTGTAACAAGTTAATTTATTACCATGTGGAAAGCAATGAGTACCGGTGTAATTGCTTTTTTTTATGATATTCGCCTTACTTCCAAATGAATGTGTGTGAAACAGAAAATATTTCCAAGTGAGCAGTACTACAGCGTCTGTAACAATCTCACTGGTTCAGTAAGGCCTATCAAACTGAAGGGTTCAGAGCCTGCAGCTATTGATTATGTTGCTCTCAATGGGACAAATTTTAAGAATCGCCTGCAGAAGGTAAGAGTATTCTTGCACTGATTGCAAATAACCTTCCAGTATAATGGTACAGATACGCCTATTTGCTTGGTTCAAAAAGGGGAAACAACTTGTCTGTGTATGTTTAAATGCAACAAAGAGAAAAACACCTTCAGTTTCTTCAAGACCATGTAAATCCCACCCTCGTTATGAATACTAGTAGCATTTTATACTATGTGTTTCTCAAATACTAGTAGGCTTTTTTTGTGAAAGCATGGTCAAATTGGGTTCTTGTGGTCTTGGCACCCTTTTCACTAAACATATTTTTGTCAGGCTAATATTCGTCTGCGCCGTGTGAGAAATCCTCTAATTGGTGACAAGTTCAGCAGCAGACATGGTCAAAAAGGAGTTTGTTCGCAGTTGTGGCCTGACATTGATATGCCGTTCTCTGCTAATACTGGGATGAGGCCAGATCTCATTATCAATCCCCATGCATTTCCTTCACGAATGACTATAGCAATGCTCTTAGAGTCAATAGCCGCAAAGGTACAAATATATACTTCTTTCAGAGATTGGGAGAGGCTTGCATCTTTTTGCATGCTGAAAGAAATACTGTGGTTATTAATCAAAACTACCAAAACGATCAGATTTGGTTCCATGGTTGGACTTGCTTACCCCTTTCCATACTTCCAGAACCATTAGATTTTGTTTAATACATTTACATATCTTGTGTAATGATCTTTAAATTCCATTCTTGCTGATTTGAATCCTTACCCATATACTAGTTTGTGGTTACTGACTTACCGTAGCTTTTATTTTGATATCTGGAGTTTACTTGAAAAAGGGAACTATTTTGAGTAATGCTTCTGTGCTCCCCAATATTCTGAAGTCACAAATGCAAAAACTGCAAGGTTAGAATTTAATGTTGCAGATGGTTTATAACAAGGCCCTCCATTAACTTTTTCAATGAATTGCCTTTTCACTTTCAGACGGTGTTGAAATACTTCTCATCAATGTTTTGCGTCTCTTAAGAAATAGAATTCTATAGGTAGAAATTTGTTCTGAGAGATAGGAAATAAGATTTTAAAGATACTGGTGTCATTTTTTGACCAGTACCATGATAATGTTTGCTTGTTTCTCTTTCTTATTATTTAAGTATGATATTATCTTGGCATTTATTTACTAACTGAAGTCTGCCTTCACAGGCAGGAAGTCTGCAAGGGAAGTTTATTGATGCAACACCTTTTGCAAACTCAGTTAAAGAGAACAATGAAAATTCTGGTACATCCAATTCCATTGTGGATGAACTGGGGCCCATGCTTGCTTCTTATGGGTTTAATTATCATGGAACAGAGGTCCTGTACAGTGGACTTTTCGGCACTGAGCTGACCTGTGAGATTTTCATTGGACCTGTTTATTATCAACGTCTTCGTCATATGGTCTCGGACAAATTTCAGGTGGGCGATTGTTATTTGTTCTGCTCTATTCATTGCCTTGTCTTGTTAAGATGTGGGTTTTGTCCAAAGCCATTAGCTGACTTATTTTCTGTAATTGAAAAACTCAATATGGCTAGGCGTCAAAAGTGTTTATTGCTCTATTTATTTAATCACCGATGTTTTCTTTGTATAATGTGTAGATTCTCACAAATGCGATGGATTCTGCAGGTTCGTACCACAGGGCGGATAGATCAGATCACGAGACAACCGATAGGAGGAAGGAAATTTGGTGGAGGGATTCGGTTTGGCGAGATGGAGCGAGACGCCCTTCTCGCCCATGGGGCTTCTTATCTCCTACATGACAGGCTCCATTCCTGCTCTGATTATCACATCGCGGATGTGTGCTCGCTCTGTGGGAGCTTACTGACAGCAACGGTGATCAAATCCGAAAGTCAGAAGAAAGCCAAGCGCGACATGCTTGGGCTCCCCACTGTAAGACCTCCCAAGAACTTTGCCTGCCAGGCCTGCAAAACAAGCAGAGGGATGGAGACCGTCGCGATGCCTTATGTCTTCAGATATTTGGCCGCCGAGTTGGCGGCCATGAACATAAAGATGGAGCTTCGTCTCAGCAACAGAGCCGAGCTTCCTCCCAGCGAAGAATCCTGAAACTTTTTCTCTTCATCGAGCCACTCTGAAGATACTGCTTGTTCATCTGGAACTCCTGGCAGGACAAGAATCAATCTAAGGCCATCAGCGCAATGCTCGTTTCAGGACATTGAGAAATTTTGTTTAGAGGACTCTTATCCCAGTTGGCTTGTTGGTCGATATGTTGCTTTTGTTTCATGCAAGGGCGTGGTGTGTTGTTGTATCAAAACAACAATGATTATCTTAGTTATACACAATTTTGTCCATCCTCCTGTACTAGCATAGCATGTGGACGTGACTGAACTTGTGTACATTGCAATTACACATCTGAGAGACGAATCACATAGTTGAACTTAACGTTACATTCTTGTCTGGTGAAGCACTAGTTATAGATTCTTGATTTCTTAATAACAAAGCAGGTTATAATTGAAGTTGTATTTTCTCAGCTTTATAACTTAGATCTATTTTAGATTTGAAAATATATCAAATATGCCCTAAGTTGGAGTGGGGAGTTTATACTTCGAACGCTCATGAGTTAGATAGAGTTGTTCTGTTTTTCTAAGTACCATAAAATGATATACTGGCCTGTATCAAACCGTTTGATACAGCTTTAACTTTGTTTTTTGTTTTTCTAAGTAGACCATAAAATGATATACTTGCTTGTTTGGTCTGAGCTTTAACTTTACGATTTCTTGGATCTACTGATAATTTATGGTTTCTTGGATCTATTGATAAAATAAGGTGAATTAAACTTTTATTTTTATTTCTAGTCAAAAATAAAAACATGTGAATTAGCTGAATACTTTCATCCCAACCATAGATCTATGATCTAAGATTTGTTAGGTTTGATCAACTCTAAAAATATTGAATCAGAAGCTGTGCTAAAGAGGGTCTTATATATTTAAATTTATTAATATTCTTCAGCTTTAAGAATTTTTGGAGTTACAAATTTGTACTCTCGACGCTGGAGTAGATTTGTCACATCAATACTAACAGGCCCAGCTTATAAGCCTTAAACTGTATACGAATACGTTAGGTCGGGCCAACTTTATTTCCAAACTAGGCCCATTAATAGTGGGCCCCCGGCCCATAGTTGTTGCTTTTGCCGGATAATGGGCCGGGCCCAAATCCCACCCTCTCCAGCCTTCTTCACCTCCTCCCGTCCTCCGCCCGCCGTCTCTCCCCAGTTCGGCAACGAGTCCCGCCTCCACTAGGGCAGCCCACCCCACGCCGCCGCCCCCGTCGCCGCCGTCGTCAGCCATGTCGGACTCCGACGAGTACTGTGCGTTCTCCGACTCTTCCCCTCTCCTAGCGCCTTTCACTCTACTGTTCCGTTCGTTTTGGGTGACCGTGTTTGCCTTGGCCTTTTGCCTCTGCGGGGTTTAGTGGACTTGCCCGTGTCGGATGACGAGGAGTTTGAGGACGGGGAAGACGTGGATGGACATTCGGAGGAGGAGGATGGGGGCCCTCGCAATAAGTCTAAGCAGCACGCGGAGCAGCTCAAGAGGCTGCAAGAGAAGGTTCGTCGTCTCCGTCTCGCTGTTTCCGATTTGTCCACCGTTCTCGGAGTTTATAAATTATAATCCACTGTTACTCGCTTGTTACTAAGTATCACAATTAGCATAGTAAATGGATGCGTCATAATATTTTCGGTGTAAAGCTTGTTCTCTGCTCCATGTGTAGATTGTAGCACTTAGTGGGTTTAGTTTGATTTTGTGCATGTATACTAGGATTGGGGATTTGTGCAGTATGCGCTTTTGATATTTTGACACTGAGCCCGCAATCCAGTGTGGACTTGCATTCTAGTCCTGAATCCAGAAGCTATTGTATGCTTTATAGGTGGACAATGGCTCTATTGTATGCATAGAGTAAACTTGTGTGGTTGTCCCTTGTTCTCATGTAATTTAATTGATTTTTGAAGTGGACTGTAATCTTTAATCTTTTGAGTACTTGTGTGCTATTTGGAAAATATAGCAACTATAGTTTTTGCACAGAGCACTGAATAGTGGGTTGCTTGGTACAAATAAGTAGAAGCAAGTATTCAAGATTTCAAGTTCCTCAATAAATGCAGTGATATATTTTTAGCCATTCTGATCATTCGTACCCTGAAAAAGGTGATGAACTGATGATAAATGAAATCTCGATTTCTTAACTCCACTTAGCGTGCTAAGCATGGAACTTTTTAGAGATCTAGAAGCTTGTAGTTGGTTTTTCCGTGCTTATGTCGGATTCATAGCTATCTACATATAAAAGGGGTTCTACCTCCACTTTTAGTGTGGAACACCCAATGTTGCTGGTTTAACCGCATTTCTGTTGGGGCAGATGAAACTGAACGTAGCATATGTGTTAAGCACATGAAACTCCAATTGTACTTTCCATGAAATTACACTAAAAAAAATCAGTGGTTTGCACTTTGAACAGGCCTATTTCTTTGAATGAAGAAATTGCCATTGACTTGTCTTTTGGACAGTCTTATTCTCAATAACTTTTGCATCTTGGTACTTCTTGTTGCATGGTATTGATGTCTATAATCATTAGATGAGTTTTTACTTGCTCAGGTGTTAATATTGTTCATTGCTTTGCTGGAATTGTTATCTGTATGCATTATTGTTAACACAGACACAGCCAGGAGTTTATTTTTTATTTTTTGAGCTAATCATTTCATCCCTTCCTAGTTCTGTCTCCTCTTTGGTGCTGTGTTACTTTTGGTTGCTTATGATGGCTGCAAAACTCTTTTTTTGTAGGATCCTGAGTTCTACAAATATTTGGAACAGTGTGATAAAGAGCTCTTGGAATTCGATGATGATGACATTGATGTAAGACACAGTTATTTAGTCTTTTCCTTTTTGCATTCTTTCTTCTCACCTAAGAGAATTATATGTGTTATGTCCTTGTTGAATATTTTATTCAGGATAATCAATTAACTGATGAGGAACCTAGTTCTGTTCTTAAGGAAGAACCGAAAGAAAGTGTAAAACCTATTACAATGCAAATGGTTGATTCCTGGTGCAAAGGAGCAGAAAATGGGAACATAGGTTCTATCCGGTCTATTCTTCAGGCTTTCCGGAAAGCCTGCCATTATGGTGAAGACAGTGGAGACAATTCAGCACCAAAATTCAGTGTCATGTCTGGCAGTGTACTTGACAAAGTCATGCACTTTGTTTTGAAAAATATTGATAGAATCCTTCGCCAATTACTTGATGCCCCTAGCTTTGGTGGGAAGAAAGAGACTATCAGTGAGCTTACGATCACTAAGCCTTGGAAGAGGCATGGGAGATTAATGAGGGTATATCTTGCCAATGCACTCCACATGGTAACAGAGATGACAGATGAGCAAATGATAGCATTTACTGTACATCGTGTCAGAGCATCAGCTGTTTTTCTGTCAGCCTTCCCTGCACTCCTCAGGAAGTATGTCAAGGTTTGTGGCTTTGGCCTCTCTTCTCATCCATCTTTAAGAAACCTTCTGCATTATTCTGTTGTCTGTGCCAAGTTTGTAATTTCTTTTATTTTTCATTTACATGATTCAATTATAGGCTCTTCTGCATACCTGGTCTAGAGGACGAGGTGCCATGCCTCTTGTTTCATTTATGTTCCTTCGAGATTTGTGCATCCAACTAGGTTCGGAGTGCCTTGACACATGCCTCAAGGGTATCTACAAGGCTTATTTGGTTAACTGTAAATTGTCCAAATCAATCAGTGGATCAAAACTGCAGCACATCCAGTTTCTTGGTAATTGTGTGAGAGAATTGTACAGTGTGGATCCACAAAGTGCGTATCAACATGCTTTTGTTTTCATCCGTCAACTGGCAGTCATCCTAAGAGGGGCTCTTACTGAAAGAGGACCGAAGGTTTATATGCTGTTGAACTCTTATGATCATATGCTGTAACCTAATTATTACTTAGGATCTGACAGAAGCTGTATGACTCTTGTTTCATTTTTGCAAGACATCAAAGGACAAAAAACAGAAAGAAAGTAGCAAACCAACGAAGAAGCAGATGGAGGTATGCCATTAATGTTACATATGTACTATCAAGGAAAAAGTCTACTTTGGGATATATTGGTTACTTTCTTATGTTGGTTTAATTCTATCGTCTATTTTATTACCACATACTCTAGCTGTGTTTTTTGTCACTGACTTGTGGTTGGATGACCTTGTTCTTGTGTAGAAATCCTATCAAAAAGTTTATGATTGGCAATACATATTCTGCCTTGAGCTTTGGACAAGTGTTGTGTGTGGATGCAGTTCTGAGGAAGACTTCCGACCTTTGGCTTATCCACTAACCCAGATAATACATGGTGTGGCATGTCTGGTACCTAGTGCACGATACTTTCCTGTACGCCTTAGATGTGTGAAGATGCTTAATTGTATTGCTGAAGCTACTGGTACTTTCATTCCGGTGTCGTCCCTGCTGCTTGATATGCTGGAAATGAAAGAACTTGGAGGGAAACCAGATGGTGTAGGCAAAGCAGTGAATCTGTTCAGTGTTAAACAGGTTTATTTTTCTTGTAATACATACAGCATTTCCTCTGGGAACATTCCTTTGGAAAGAACTTCTAATATGCCCTCTTCTCTGGCAGGTAGATAAGAAAACAGTGAAGACTCGTGCTTTTCAGGAAGCATGCATCTATTCTGTGGTTGACGAGTTAGCTAAGCATTTGGCCCAGTGGAGCTACTCCATTGCCTTCATTGAGATGTCCTTTTTGCCACTTCTTCGGCTCCGAAGCTTTTGCAAAACTGTCAAGGCTGACAGATTCCGGAGAGAGATGAAGGATCTTATCCATCAGGTTTGTTAAGCATGTAAGAGAGAATAGTACCTAATCAAATGCTTGGATGCTATTTTTTATCATCATTTGTGATTCCAGATAGAGGCCAATACTGAGTTTGTAAGCTCAAAACGTACAAGAATTGGATTTTCTCCTAATGATCTAGCTGTGGATTCATTTCTACAGGTATGGGTGGTGTTGGGTGGGCACTATTTATTTACATTTTCATTTAGTATCATTTGGTAATATATATATAATGTTCATTTCAGATTGAGAAGGAAGAACGGTCAAGTCCTCTATCAAGATATGTTGCTGCTCTACATCAGAGAACTCAGAGCAGGATGGACGCTCTCAATGAAACTAGGTTGGTTTTATCTGTTTTCAGCTAGGTTACTACTGCTTCTGTTTTACATTGGAAGTCTTTTTAGCTATGTCTAGATTTATATGGATGTCAATGAATCTAGATATATATATAAAACGTATACATTGATATCCATATGAATCTAGATATGACTAAAAAGACTTACATTGTGAAACAGAGAAGTACTTTGTAATATTCTGAACAAAAACACTGTACATGTCATCTTTGTGTGACTTCATCGTCTTATCATGCAGCATTTTGAGTAGTCTGTAAACTGGGGCATATGCTTGATGTTCCTTATGAGTATATATTGATTAATGAAATTACTAATTCATTCTTTTCCCTACCAGCATTATCGTGGGGCAAGAATCCTCAAACTTTTCACGGAGGTTGTCAGAAGCGGAGAAGCAGCAGGATGAACAAGATGATGGTGAAGACACCATCGCATTCAGCAAGAACTGGTTGACTGAAAAGAAGAAAACCAAGTGCGTTGTTACCTTCCTCTTTGTTCTTCTTTTCGTTTTTTTCTCTCGACTGGTAGACATTATTGTTTCCTTGTGCAGAACTCCAAAAGAGAAGAACAAGAAGCGAGCCCGAGCCCATGATCATGATGATGTCGCCATTGAGGAGGACGTGGTGGAGGATTTGATCTTGAGTTCAGACGAGGAAGATGAAGAGAACGCTGATATGGAATCAGACGAGGATGGCAACGTTCCTGTCGAAGATGACAGCGACGAAGACTTCATAGACCCAGATAGCCAGTGGAAGAAGCAGAAGAAGGCTAAATCGATGAAACGGAACAAGCACAAGCCATCAAAGACGGCACCATCAACAACGAAAAGAAAACCGCATCCCAAGAAGAAGGCGAAGCATTAGCCAAGTTTGATCGGGGTCAGCGAAGACTGACGACGGTGCTATGTTTTAAACCATGAAAAACACTTGCCTCATGGGAAATTTTGTTTCAAATCTTATTTTAATTGAGGAAGACACATCGCATTTCCTTGCGTTTTCCTAGTACTTATATTTATATCAATCATTCAGCTTGGCCGATATTGCTTCTTGTATTGTTTGGCATGTCTCTGATTCTGATTCTTGATTTTACAGTGAGTCAGACTTGTTGTCAATTATATTTTAATTTATGTAAGAGAATATAGGGATATAAAATAACTATTATATTCGCATCTTTGTATTATGTCTTATGTTATATAATATGAAACTACTTATGTTGTATTATATGTCAATCGTGTATAAATATTTTTATGAACTTTTATATGTATTTTTAATTTGTGCTAGTCTAATTTTCGTGAGAAAAGGTTTTACCTGATTTTCTTACACAGTAAAAAAATGAAAATGAGTTTTTCTAAATTCTATTATGATTCAATTTTTGGTTTGATTTCTTTCGTGTAACAATTTTGTTGACTAGATAAGGAGCGGACTACACATAACATGGAAATTGCTATATGACAACCTATAAACTATTGATCCGCCGACCCAGCCTAACCCACGTCCCGCACGAATCTCAACGCAACGCGGCGAAGTATCCTCCGCCGCAGACCACTCCCTCCTAAGTCCCAACTCCCCCCGCGACGGCTTCTTCCTCACCTTGCCCCCATTTTTCCTTCTCCCGGAAGCGCACCCCACCTCCCCCCGCGCCGATCCCTCGCCATGGCGTCGTCGGCGGCGAACGTGATGCTGGTCATCCACGAGAAGAAGACAACCTCCATCGACCTCTACCGCCCGCTGCGCCTCTACATCGCCTCCGCCTACTCGGAGCGCGAGGCGGCCGCGGCGGACGACGACCTCACAGCGGTCCGCGACCTGCGCTCGGCGGTCGAGCAGCCGTCGCTCCCGGACGCCTCCTCCCTCGAGCAGCGCCGCGACGCGCTCCTCGCCTACGCCCGCGCGCTCGCCCTCGTCGAGCCCCGCTTCCCAATCTCCCCCGACCGGGGCCACGTCCACTCCCTCACCTTCACGTGGCACGACGCCTTCAAGACCAACAAGAAGGCCAGCCTTCCATCCGTACACCTCGAGAAGGCCGCCGTGCTCTTCAACCTCGGCGCCGTCTACTCGCAGATCGCGCTCGCCGCCGACCGCACCACCGATGTCGGGATCAGGACCGCGTGCGGCTCGTTCCAAAGCGCGGCTGGCGCGTTCGCGTGGATGAGGGAGAGCGGGGTCGCCGCCAAGGCCGTCGCGGCGGGGGCCACCACCGTCGACGTCACCCCCGAGTGCGCCGCGATGCTGGAGAAGCTCATGCTCGCGCAGGCGCAGGAGTGCTTCTTCGAGAAGGTGATAGCCGGTGGGAAGCCGCCCGCCCTGTGCTCTAAGGTGGCCCGGCAGGTGGGTGCTTGTTCTGCCTCTTGTTCAGGTTGTTTCGTTGATACGAGCAGTTGATGATGGCAATTTAGTAACGGAGTTATTTGGATTGATGTGGTTAGGAGTTTGGAATGGATTTGGAGTCGTTTAATGGAGATACTGTAATTACCAGCCATAAGTGATTTGACATAGAAACTTGTAGTTTTGGAATTTGCCTAGGCAAGTGTTACTCTAGATGTTATCTAGGAGTAGTTTAGTGTTGATAATAATTGAACTTTGCTATGGTGAACGATTGGGCATGAAGACTGTTTATTCTGGCATCATCCCACGGTGTGATCATATTTTAAAACACATTTTTGAAACAATAAGTTTCAATGTGATTGATTTGGTAGCATTCATGTGTGTCTCCTGGTGTCAATAACAATTAGATTAGGTCTTGCAGTTTATTTGATTAAGCAAAGCACAAATTACATGGTTGATGGTTTATTACTTTTAATGCGTGTTTTAACTCAAGATACCATGTTTCTTCACCTTTTTGTAACATTGGTGTCAGGTGGGTATATTCTACGAAGAAGCTTACGCATCTCTTAGTGCAGCTCCTCTTAGTCAGCACTTTGATAAGACATGGGTGTCCAATGTCCAGCTGAAGGCAGCTCAGTTCTATGCTGATGCTTGTTATAGGTGTTCTTTGGATCTTCATGAGAAGGAAGAAATTGCTCAGGAAATTGCACGTCTAAAGATTGGGATTAGTGCATTGACAGATGCCAAGAAGGTTGCCAGAGGGGTTGCTGCCCAACTTTTGGATTCTGTTAATAAGCTGGAGAGTAGCATGAAGACCAATTTGGAGAGGGCTATGAAGGAGAATGATCGTGTTTATCTGATGAGGGTTCCAGATGCTAGCTCTTTGGGAGCGCTCCCTGCAGCATCTCTTGTGAAGCCTACATCTTTGGCTGAAGTTCTAGATGCTAGAAAAGAGAGGCTTTTTTCATCACTTGTGCCTGATGGCAGCATGAAAGCGCTTTCCAAGTACACTGAGATGGTAGATGACATCATCCGGACCCAGGCAGAGAAATTGCAGCAAGCGAGTGAGATCACTAGAGTTAGGTTGAAGGAAATGGACTTGCCTGATTCCATTCTTTCATTGGAAGGTAATATCAGCTTACCTTTAGATCTGAAGGAGGATGTTGAGGCTGTTCAGATAAGCGGAGGCCCTGCTGGATTGGAAGCTGAATTGCAACAGCTTAGGGATTTGAATAGAGTCAATCAGGAACTACTTGTTCAGACTGAAGAGATGTTGCAGAAGGAGGCGAATGAAGATGCTCAATTTCGGACACAATTTGGGAGTCGTTGGACTAGACCTCAATCAAGTACCCTAACAAAAAACATCCAAGATCGATTGAATCTGTTTGCTTCTAATCTGAAGACAGCTGGTGAAAGTGATTCTCAAATTGAGCGAGGTCTGAAGGAGAGCTATCCCTTGATGTCTATTCTTGACAAAAGACCGGTGAGGGTCTATAGTTACATTAAATTAAAGATTGTTCTTTTTAAAGTCTTTCTTGATATGCTTTACAATGAATTACAACCCTTCTATTCAAAGTCTTTCTTGATATGCTTTACAATGAATTACAACACTTTTATTCATAACTATCTATTTTTTCATCTTTGGTAGTTACATATTGGCATTGCTGTTATATGTTGCAGATAGAGTCTGCACTACCAAGTATTTCAAGGCCTATTATGTCCTTGGATGGAAACGAGGATGCTATTATTGGAGCCCTTAAACAAAGCTTGGTAATGTACACTATTTTTCTTAGCCGGTGAACATGTAGTAGGCACTGGTTTTAAACTTAAAAGAAAATTTGATGTGCTGACACAGAGGCAACTGGAATCTCTAGGGGCACAAAGAGCAGGTCTTGAAGACATGCTTAAAGAAATGAAGAGAAAGGTACTCTCCTTTCTTACTTATTTTGATATTATGTGCATAGACTAGAGTCCCAGGCTCCCAGCCATATATCATGACACCTAGGAATATTTTTTTGTACAGTATAAGCTTGTTGATAGAGTCTTGTGTGTGACATATTTTAAGTTTACAAACTCATGCTTTGCATTCTGATTCTGCTATATACTAGGGAAATGTTCCTGTTTTTGCATTTGAACCTAATCTTCTTTGGGGTGCTTCTATTTTTTGCCTTGCACCTTAAGGACCTAGCTTTTCTAATGCACCTTTTTGAATTTTACCGCATTTTCCTTCTTTTGTTTGTCCTTGGTTCTTTGCAACAGGTGGATTCAATAATCAATATGTCTTGTGTCTCCATTAGTGATACATATAACCTGTGACCTCGTCATCTACACTGATTCTGTGCATTGAGATTTAAGACATACATTCATTTCTAGTAGGATGACATACTCCCTAAATTGATGGCTGGTGTTGGATCACATGATGATCTTTTTAAGAAGGAGACTTCAAAATATGATCCAGTCTGTGCTGACATAGCTGATAACATTGTGGCCCAGGAACAGCTGTTGCTACAAATACAGGTAATCCACCATTCCTGATAAAGATTGATGTAGTCCACCTTTGTAATTCCCTTGTTCTTGAAGTTCTGTGTAAACACTTTTCTGCTAAAATTTAGGCATAGACATCCCATTAAAAATGTATGTATATTGAAAACAAGTGTGTAATAGCATCAGTGGTTTGTGATTAATGTTAGTATTAGCAAAGAAAGGACAATTGAAAATTATTTCAAAGTGTTGCATATACTGTATTTTCATGTTCTTTCTTCCTCCTATGTGTAAGACTGATTATATTTTGGATCCTTGCCCAGGCACAAAATGAACAATTTGCTGCTGTTTTCAATCTAGAGGATTACAAAGGTATCCCTTCTGATTTATGTGTCAAATGGGTTACATATACGGTGCACTTAGTGGCTTTGATAGCTTGCTGGCTTTGTGCCAATTCTTGGGTTGAAGCAAATGATTTGGATGTGCTGCATATAACTTTTTCTTTTTACAATTACCAATAAGATTGGGCACTTATAGTTATATCTATGGACATTTCTGTATCTAAAACGGCATGCAATGTGCTGTTTCTATCTATGCTTTCCCTTTGTGCACCATTTTCAGTAAAGTTACTTTGTTAGATTGGTATTTGATACCTTTTTTTACTCCCTATTTCATGTTTAACATAAGATATGAAGAATCATTATTCATTATGCTGGAGCTTGTTTTTTAATTTCTAACTTACAATCATCATTATATGGAAATGTATCATAATCAAGGTGTTTTTATAAATATGATGGTTTCTAAGCAATGGCCTGATGCGTGAAACATGTTTTCAGTTGCTCGTGAGAGATGTTACAAGCAAATTGCGGCAGCTGTGGCTAAATACCGGGATACTAAGAAGAACATAAACGAGGGCCTAAATTTTTATGTGACTTTACAGGTACTTGTGCACATCCATTCATTATGTTTCTACTGTAGCGAAAATATGAATGATGATAGTTGCTATTGGTAGGACCATTGAATACTGATTATTTCCTCAAACTATCCTTTTGTGCAGGAAGCAATTGGCAAAATAAAACAACAGTGCAGTGACTTTATAATGACTCGAAACATTCAATGCCGTGAAATGATCGAAGAAGTGCAGAGAAAGTTATCAGGATTCAGTTTCTCATCTTCTAGCCAAGCAAACATGCAGAGGAACATTTCTGCTCCTCCAGATCAGAACCGTCCATCACCACCACCACATGCTCCCCATGCTCAGGGACCCTATGCTGTTCCACCTGGAGGAGATTCAAGGCCTGGGTATTCTCAACCGGAGCCAAGACCTGCTTACTCACAGGCATACCCCCCCTATAGCGCGCCACCGCGACAGCCTCCATATGGTGCACCACACCCTGGTCACTACCAGCAGCCGCCACATCAGCCGCCTCCCAACCATGACTATGGCCAACCAGCATACCCTGGATGGCGCGGACCATACTACAATGCACATCAGCCACAGCCGCAGCAACCAGGGCCATATCCTCAGCCACCATACAATGCCCAGGGGTCTTACCCTCCACACCAAAACTACTACTACAGGCCTCAATGAGAGATGGTTTTGGATTGCAGAGCCTATTTGTTTGCTTCTTGTTCGGACCGTGCCTCTTGTGAATTACATTGTCTGGTATACCGAGTTCTTGTGGTGTAATATCAATTGTGGTCAGGTTGGTTAGACAGTCGCCTGTGCCATTTTTGCTATTAATAATGTGTTGAGTGTGATATACAGGCCATGCCATACCACTGCAAATGCCTGCCATGGTTAGAAAGAGGCGCCACCAATAGAGTCCAGATAGAGTCGGTTCTAGTCTAGATAGAGTCCTAGTCGGATTATGTTCTGTTCTGGTTAATAAAGAGTCCTAGAGTCTTTAGCGTTTAAGTTAAGAGTCCTAGTAGATTAGATTAATAGTAAGTCGAGTCGGTTATGGTTGTAAGCCCTATATAAAGGGCATAAGTATTCAGAAATAAACAAGTAGAAGTTTGTATATTATCTCATCCCGTTTCTCTATTTCTCATCATGTTTCTCTGTTTCTCATCTCTTTTCTCTTTAGTGCGCACGTTCTGATCACGGGGAAGCTGCCGGTCAAGCCACCCAGGCCAAGGCCGCCAATTTCCCACTCGTATCCGATCCGTTCTCAGCCTTCGACTCATAACAACTTGGTATCAGAGCCTATGGCGTCAGGGAGCACAGATTCTTCGGTGGCAGCAGATGATGACGGGTTAAAGAAACTCCAGTAGAATGTGTCGATAATTCTCAACAGTCTCGCTGATATGAGCCGCGCCTTGGCCGTGAACACCTCCCGTGTCACGTCTCTGAAGCAGCTCATCGAGGCGGGGGGAACTGCATCAGCAACGCCCAATTTGCCGAGGATGGGTGGCAATGGCCTCATGATACCACCGCCAGGGCAGTAGCCTGCGCAGTAGCAAGGGGGCGGTTTTAGGATGCCACTGGCTGGATAGGCAGGACAGCAGCCTTTTCAGCAGCAGCTCACATACGAGCAATCTTCTGAGACAGCATCAGCAGGAGGCGTGCCCCGATTCTATAAACTCAAAATTCTCAGGTTTAGTGGCAAAGGGGACCCTCTTAATTGGTTAAACCATTGTGAGCAGTTTTTTCGAGGGCAGCGGACACCAGATCCTGATTGGGTTTGGTTGGCTACTTATTATCTCAACGACACTGCTCAGGAGTGGTATTTTCATTATGAGAAAAATCATGGACTATCTGATTGGGAGACTTTTAAGTCAATCTGTCACGTACGGTTCGGTTCGGCTGTGCGTAGTAACCCCTTAGGAGAGCTCAAGAAATTGGTTCAGATTGGAACTGTGGAAGCATATATTGAATTTTTTTAGCTCTTGCTAGCCGTGTGGAGGATTTTCTCACTGAACGACAGCAAGTTTAACTGTTTATTGGAGGCTTACAGGAGGATATTGGTATGGACGTTGAATTGCAGTGGCCTACTAATCTGCAAGAGGCTATGAGCTTGGCAAAGGCTTATGAAAACAGGGCCTTAAAGTTTGGAAATAGCAGCCGAACGGTAGGCAACAATTTCTCGCAAGTCAACTCCATCCAGCAGGCAGCTTCTACGGGTAATGCGGCAGCTGATTTGGTGAATAACACATTACCCCATCAGGTTCGTTGCCTATCTCCTGCGGAATTAGCTGAGCGGCGACGACAAGGCCTGTGTTATAACTGTGATGAGCGGTTTGTTCGGGGGCACAAGTGCGCGAAGCTTTTCTATATTGAATGGGATGATGAGGGCACAACTGATTGGGAGGCTTCAGCGGATACCGACAATAAGATTCCAGAACCGCATGTCTCACTCAATGCACTATTTGGTGAAGGCGGTGCTAGTACAATGAGGATACCAGTTTGTATTGCCGGGATGACTCTCGTTGCGCTCGTAGATTCTGGATCAACACATAATTTTCTACATACCCAACTTGCTAGTCACCTTGGCATTACAATCAAGCCAGTTAGCAAGGGGCTCCAAGTGGTCATAGCTAATAGAGACATCTTTGCTATTTCAGGGTTATGCTGCAACCTTTAACTTGACATTGGGAAAGAAGACTTCGTGATTGATTGCTTCGTCCTAGATTCATGTGCTATTGATCTTATTTTGGGAACGCAATGGTTGCAATCTCTTAGACCTATATTATGGGACTTCAAGCAAATATGCATGTGCCTTTGGCGAGGAACTCAGGAGGTCACTCTCCATGGCCTTCTCCATCGACAGGCAGCTTCACTTCCTGGTATACCATTAGCAGAGGCGTCATGGGTTGATGTTGGTGACTTCCGTCAGCATTATCTAGATTTTTAGCTCGAGGACGAGCTGATTCCGAAGGACGGGAGAGATGTCATGGTTAGAAAGAGGCGCCACCAATAGAGTCTAGATAGAGTCGGTCCTAGTCCAGATAGAGTCCTAGTCGGATTATGTCATGTTCCGGTTAATAAAGAGTCCTATAGTCTTTAGCGTTTAAATTAAGAGTCATAGTAGATTAGATCAATAGTAAGTCGAGTCGGTTACGGTTAAAAGGCACAAGTATTCAGAAATAAACAAGCAGAAGTTAGTCTATTATCTCATCCCGTTTCTCTATTTCTCATCTCCTCTCTTTGGTGCGCATGTTCTGATCACGGGAAAGCCGCCGGTCAAGCCACCCAGGCCAAGGCCGCCGATTTCCCACTCGTATCGGATCCGTTCTCAGCCTTAGACTCATAACAATGCCTGCCATTGCTTATCTCCTATATTCTCATCTTTTACACTTCTTATTATCAGTGAATAATACCCTTTACATTTTTACCCAAAGAATGTCAAGTGATGAGCATTGAATGTACAAATTGTACAATTATACTTCCTCTGTCTAAAAAAAGAATTCACTTGTCTTTTCAAATTTATATAAAAGACTTTATTTCTATCTCCTTTTATTACTTTAATACTTCTTACATATCCTAGCACTTCATTTCATAATACTACTTTTTTATCAACAAGAGCTATTTTGTTCTTTTACTCATCATTAATTTATTAACTTTATCTTAAAAACAGTCTTTGTGGAGAAGATAGAATCATAGTTTACCAAATATAGAGAGACACAGAAAACATACAATATTGCAAGGTACAACAATAAGCTACATGCTCCCTGTGTTACACAGGCTGTGTAGCCTTGTTCACCTTCGTTTTAACCAAGCGCAAAATGCCGACGAAACGGCGTCATGGACCTCGTTACATTTCGATCAACATTGACTAAAGATATGCAGTGTCGCATAATTTATTTTTACTCCACAACCTGAATTCATGAAGGGTCACAACGACAAGCATGCAAGTCGCATTTTAATATCCATCCACCGTTGAGAGAGGGACGAAGAAAAAGAAAAGAAAAGGAGAAATAGAATAACATTGGGTACTACAGCTTTTGCCGATTAGATTGTTTGCCAGGAAACATAATCTACTCCCTCAGTTTCTTCCGTAGCACAAGTCGGTTTAACTTTTTATAAATCAAACTTTTCTAATCTTGATCATTTTTATAGAAAAATATATCAACGACTACAACATCAAATTAGTTTCATTAAACTCACCATAAAATGTCTTAAAACAGTGTAGTTATTTCATATTGCAGATGTCAATATACTTTTCTTTAATCCCGGTCAAAGGTAGAGACGTTTGACTTACTTAAAAAAGTCAAACAACATGTAATTTACGTCGGCCACGGGGGCAGTCCATCTGCAACTGGAGAACTCCAGCCATGCGGTGACACCCCCTGTCCCGTTCTCTGCCACAAGAGTAGCCTAGCTCCAGCTTGGATAATGGGCCATGCGAGAAGACTGGGGTGGCATCCTGCTCTGGCCGTTGGCGCCAATGAAGCCCTGCAGAAGGCTCTGTGCAGTTTTCACTTGATCCGGCATGCCCTGTATCTCCACAATGGACTCGGAGGAAGCAGGATGAGCTTCGTGTAACTTCACTCTTGCACCAGAGATCTGGGATCAATGGGGAGTTTTCATGAGGGAAAAATGTTGGACTGCCACAGGAATATGATCAAGGCTGGGCCCAAATGGATGGTGCATCACAGTTTAATGGCCAGATGGAGCAGAAAGCACAGATGCTATACCTGACGGATCTCTGCTAGATTGGCGCCGCCGACTCCAATAACAGATTCCAGATAACTGTTTGGAATTCTCAGCTCAATGGAGCTACTTGGGTACCTGCAAGAGGACCGCCATTCAATGACTACAGCGGTAAAATTCGCATTTGTGTTTTTGAAGAGATCCAGTCTGTCAAAGTCGTACCCAGTGAGACCTGTCAGTCTTCGGTAGTCCTCGCGCCCATGCATCTGTTCAGCAGCCTGAAGAGAATGAAATTCAAATTTATTGAGTACTGAAGACAACGAAATTATATATTCAGATGCATAAGAGAGGCGTAAGGAGTAACCAGGCAACAAGGGAAATAGGAAATATGAAAAAAGAGCAACAGCCTATAAAGAAAACTGGTGAACATCAACAGTACTACAGTAGCAGAGAACAGCTGAATAGCCAAATCTAAGGTTTGCAAGAAAATGATAACAATTGAATATCGCCACACCATATTGTCCACATTATAGATATTAGAGTGGGCAAAAGTGCCGCAGAAGTGAAGACCAAAAGGATAAATCTGGATCACCATGGCATACACTAAAACGTGGATATTGTTGTCCTTTTTTTCCAAAGTGGCAAAGTCTGAAGTCTGAACCATTATGGAAGAAAATAAGCATAGTGCAACAATCATGTATATAGTTTCAAGATTCTAATGGAAACATATCAGGAGAGGGCCATTTGCAAAGAAGAGGCAAGCTAACGCGTTGAAAATGTACCTCAGTAAAATCATAAGCATTGGAATTTCCAGCTCTCGTGATGCCTAATTGTTGCACATTACTACTCCCAGCTCTCAGGGGGGCTAATTGTAGTGTACCCCTACTAGAGTACCTATCAGTAGGCACATGGACACGATAGGGATAGCCGGACATATGGTCACCATCAGGACTAACAGATGAGGGCATTTCTCTATTAGGGAAGCGAGCAGGTAGTACATATCTGTCATATGAAGCAGATGGTGGAACTTTGCTACTTCCACTAGGATACTCTCTTTTAGGAAAGTAATCTACATGATATGCAGCAGAAGGATCATGAAGTGCATTATTGTTCAGTCTTCCATATGGTATATCATTGGCAGGTCTTCCATATGGTATATCATTGGCAGGTCTTCCATATGGTTGATTGTTGGCAGGTCTTCCATATGGTTGATCAATGGCAGGTCTTCCATATGGGGGATTATTGGCATGTCGTTCGTACAGCGTGAATTCCCTGCTAGGCAAGATATCAACAGGAGGACCATCAAAAGGGGGGAAAGGTGGAGGATTATTGGCAAAACTTCCATCTCTGAGTGTCCTAGTTCTAAGCCTCGAAGCAATCTCTGTGAGGGCTCCTATTGCAATACCTGGAAGCCCAGAAACCTGAAAGCTTGGAACAAATGTAGAAGCATGGTATCATATTAACAGGTAAAAACTACAGATACAAAAGTAATATAGAAATCTTTTATGGAGCTATTGACAAATATAAATTACCTGCACAAGTTCCTCATCAAAAGACAAGTACTTAGGTTTATCTGCCTTCGAGTAAACTCGGATTTCAGCCCCAGTCCGTCTTCTCATTTCAGTAATTACCTTTCCACCTTCCCCAAGAATACAACCAACTTTGTTTGATGGTACAACAAGCCTTGTAGTCAAATGGCGATTATCAGAAGGTTCACTTACTTTACTATGGAGCAAAATAAGTGCCTCAATTGTTGGAGATACTGGATCAGATGGAATCTGGAAAAAATACGTAGGAGAGATAAAATTGTAAGGACTCGTGATTAAGATTGGTATGGCAAGGGGATGGCAATTGGAATAATCATCTGCATGTTACCTCCTTAGATGAAACAACAATTAACCTTTCTTCAGAAGCATCTTCAACTTCTGTAACCTGAATGCAAGCGCCTGTCTGCTGCTCGACTTGTCGAACATTGGCCCCACTTTTCCCAATAACTTGACCAATGTATCCAGAAGCACACAGAATTTTAATATAAAACTCTTCAGTTTCAGCAACATGATACCGCAATGGCCCATTTCTATATGGATCAAGCAAGGGTAATTGTGGTGAGTGATCCACATTCAGGTGCGGCAACATTGGATTTGCATGTGGCAATTGTGGAGACTTATGCTTTCTTTGTGTGCTTGCATCTATAATTTCTTCAAGAGGTGGATTTTCTTTACGAGAATGTTGGTGGAGCCGAGTAGATATTTCATAGAGAGCTTTTCTTACAAGAGAAGGTTCTCCAGATATCTGAAATACTATAAGCATAAGTACCAAGTGATTTCCAAAAAACAACAAATTTGCACAAAGCAAATCATGCTTTAAGGGAAAAACTTCTCTGAGAGAGGTAAAAATGCCATGCCAGATCCAAAGCTTCATTATTTAGTTCATTCAAGAGCTTAACAGGACATATCGACAACAAACTTGCCTAGTAGAGCAAGGATTGATACATGCTACATTGAGTGATTTGTTTTTCATAGCAGTAGTTCATGAACAGAGTTAACAGACCCAAGTTAACAGATACTATTGCATAAGGCCATCAACATATATGCGACTATGGAATCAAAAGATGATCACAAGTTGGAAAACATTAAAACAAGAGAACAAATAATTTCTTACTGACTAAACAAAAAGTTACCTGCACCAATTCATCACTTTTAAGTGCACACTGGGGAAGGTTTTCAGATGGTAAAATACGGATCCCAGCGCCAGTATCATTTCGCAGTTGTTGTATAACAGAGCCACCTTTTCCTAGCAGACAGCCAACCTGATTTCCTGGAACTAAAATTCGAGCAGTCACATCATCATCAATTTTAGATTTTTCATGGATAATTTCACCATGGATATCTTCATCTGTTGCAATCTTATCATGTATCTTCAACAGTGCATCTTGGGCAAAACAATGAGGTTTCATGTTCTCTAAGCCATCAGAAGAATTATTTTGAGCAGCTTCATCAGCTTGTTCAGACTGATTTGGGTAATTAAAGATAATAATTACTCTCTCGTCTGCGCCAGGAATGGAATCAGCAACCCTTATCTTTGCTTTAGTTTCATCTCTAAGTGCCTTAACAACATCACCACCTCTTCCCAAGACACTGCCAATCTTTTTAACTGGACACAGTATCCTGTAAATGGTTTCTATTGGCTGAGAAGACATAGAACCATCATCATGCCTTGAGTGTAGCCGCTTCCTCTTTCCGTCATCAGAATTGGAATGTGTCCTCTTTCTGGAAGTACTTGAATTAAGCCTTCTAGATCTATCATGATCCATCAGCAGCAAATGTATAATAAACCTTTGCCTACATAAGGAAAAGTCCATCAACATAAAAGAAAACAATACATGAGAATTAACAGAGGAATTAGGCATCACAGAAATAAGGGACATGGCACACATTAGGAGTCTTAAGAGTTGTTTCATACTTTCATGAATCATGATGACAAAACTCAACCTTGTAATTTTTGCATTCATCAACATATAAAAATTGCCATTAAATGTTTATGTCAATATTTTGGCCTATGGAGCACTGGTATGGGCTGTTTGCAAGAACAATAACGGGTAAAGACTGTATGTCTAAAGTCACCTCACCGAGCATAAGTCAGAGTAACTAAATATATAGCCTTGCCCATTTTTTCTTAAGATGTATTCACACAGTGCTCCCACCTACTGCATTCCTTTAAACAAAGCACTTAGCACTGTTTAGTTTCATTGTGGCATCATCTTAATTGAACAAAAAAGATAGCAAATTTTACAGAACGCTGCCCAAGATCCAAGCATCACAGCAACAACAAAGCCTTTCAATTCCAAACTGTCAGCCCTAAACCGCAAGGAACAGCAAACAAAAGACAGTTTTTGGCTGGCTAATTGATCTGATTTTTCCATTGAAGTGCTGGTACATATATATAGGGGAGAAACCAACCCCCCAGTCCTATTCCTATTCGAACTAGGACTGTTATCCAGCTAGCAAAACAGCTAGAGACCTTCTAAATAAAGAAGATGTGCTGCTATAAATCCAGCACAATCCAAACTTAATCTAGGCAAAACTGGAAGCTTATCTTCCCTAGATTATTGCCTGCTATCTTAAAGAGATCACGCAAGATTACTAGATCCTTTCCTGATTTCAAAAGATACATGCCACAGTTAGTGGCGCGGGATTATTAGACAACACAAACAAGTTGGAGTAGGCTAGAGTTAAAACCCAACAGGAGCCATTAATCAAGGTTCATGCACATGAATAGCTTCCCTCTGTGCACTCCTATTTAAGGCCAAATCTTTAGGAATATTTCATCCTTTTAAGTCTCTTTTTATTGTTTCCTCTCAAGTCAATTCCGGTCTTCCTCTACCTCTCCTCACACTATTGTCATGCCTCAGGATTCCACTATGCACTGATTCCTCTAGAGTTCTCCGTTGGACATGTCTAAACCATCTCAACTGATATTGGACAAGCTTTTCTTCAATTGGTGCTACCCCTAGCCTATCACATATATTGTCGTTCCAGACTCGATCTATTCTTGTGTGCCTACAAATCTCATGCAACATACGCATTTCTGCAACACTCAACTGTTTAACATGCCATCTTTTTGTAGAACAACATTCTGCACCATACAATATCGCATGTCTAATCGCTATTCTATAGAACTTGTCTTTTAACTTCTGTGGTACCCAAGATCCAAGCATCAATGATTTAAAAAGTACTTTGACAGGCAAACCCACAGTAAGTTTTTAAAGGTCAAATCACGATACATGCCAGTATGTCCAAAAAAGGAACATCATAACAGGGCAACACACATTATTGGGAAAAACAGACTAAAGCATCGACATGCAACAATCATAAAGGGATTCCTGTCAATAAATGACTTTAACGGAGTTGCTCCACTAAAGTTTTCCAAAAAACAGAATAAAAGAACTAAGATCATGGCACATAAATTAACCAATCATCCTTCAGTGGAGATCTACAGGTGAGGATACCCTAGTTGCTAGGATAGATAAGCTGCTAAGAAACTGGGCTGACAGGGCTTAAATTTATAGTAACAAAGTCGACATTAATGTAATAAGTAATGTATGGATTGTAGAAGCTACAAGCCTACAACCATCAGATCAACAAGGTCAATTGTCCTGAGCATCACATTAGAAGCAGAAGGCACCGTAACGTAAGTGACTTGCAGCAACTCTATATATGGCAAATACTGATGTGTTAATTGCACCCCATCAGGCCATCCTGTAACACGAGATGTCAAATTGCCAATTGTACAACATGCTGGCTTGTTGCGGCTATACTAACATGTAACCAAATTAAGCAACCGAAACAATCCAGTTTTACCACATAAGGCCAATATAACATCGCTTTCAGCAACATTAAAATGATTTGAAGCAACTCCATTTGCACAGCTCACAATCTCACATTAACACATAAAAGCTGCTGTTTGACCTCACATGTGAAATTTAACAGGGCAATATCCTTCAACCTCAGCATACATTCAGAAAATGTTAAGCTAAAGTCAGAAAATTGATCACGCAGGTCCACTCATGAAGAAATTTGTACGGAAGTTCCGACATGCAACAGATTCACCGAAGACACCACACAGAAAAAACTATCCTTTCTATTGAATCACAATTTTTTTCAATCTTCAAAAGCTGTTATAAAAAATCCCCAATTTTTTTTTTTGGAATCACACGCTGCAATTAGTACTACATCATGCATAAAAAATCCAGAAGAAACTGGATGGGCTAATTGGAGCGTGAAATCAATCCAACTCCGGATGGTTCACGAGGTGCCGCGCAGGAGGAGGGAGGGAGGGAGGGATACGAGAGAAGAACGAATACCTTCAACTCGATTCGAGCCGAGGTGGAGGCAAGTAGAACGAGGCCGGCCGCGTCGCACCTGGAGACCTTCTCGCCGGCCGCGTCGCACCTGGAGACCTTCTCGCCGGCCGCGCCGCGCGCTCGGCGGAGGCCAGGCCGCACAGGAGAGGAGGCTAGGGCGGGGTAGGCTAGGAGTCTAGGACAGGAGGCCGCCCACACCGCGCCTACGGGTCTAGGAGCCCTTCTCGCCGGCGGCGCGCACGCGAGAGGAGGGGAGGTCTGTCTGTCTCTCTCTCCGGTCTCCGGCTAGCACTGCAGATCGGGAGAGTACGAGGGTAGGGAATGGGTTAGCTAGCACGTGAGATAAATATTGTTGGGTTGGAGAGCGAGAGATGTTATTTTATCTTTATTTATTTTTAGAATGATTTTATTTCAAAAAATCATAGAATATAGTCATTTAGTTTTATCGCTCGTGCTCATACGGCTACAAAGCGGCAAGCCAGTTTCATTGCTCGCGGCGGCAGAGCAGTGAGGAGCAATGATGGGGAGCGACGACGGAGAGCGGTGAGGGAGTGGCAGGAGTGATGACGGGGAATGGCGTGTGCGATGAAGAGAGAAGACCTCGACGAACATCCTTTACTTTTGACGATGATAATGAAGTGGTGGATAGACCGACGAAGGAGATCCCGATGGAGCTCCTTGCTTTCGGCAACGATAGTGGTGTGGCGAACGACACATGCTTCGAGGGAGGGTGTCTTCTGAACAGGCATATGATTTTATGTCTCGTCTATGCATATAAGCATGTATTTATGGATTTTTGGATCGATAAATCTGTTGATATGCTAGGCTTTAGATTTATTTGGAAAAACTAGGTTTGACAACTGGGTTAAAAATCTATGAATAACATTAGTATTATAGAAAACACATGATGATTTATTTAGGTTTATGTTTCCTTGTGGATGCTCTATCCAACCGTTATCTGGACCTAGACCATTCAATATTTTAGGGTTCTTATAGATATATTTGTAAGATGGTCTTACAATTATTGTCCACATAAAACTACTTTTTTTAAAATAATTGCCCATATTATCAAAATAAAAGCAACCTAGCTTGAACATCAATTTTAATCAATTTGAATGAACAATGATGCATAATTCACATCAGGTGCATTCGATAATTATTGTATGGCACTAGAAATCCAAGTCTAGTATTGTGCCCATTGCCCATATACAAAATGGATTAGAAGAGTCTCTTATAAAGAAAATCAAGCTCATTGCACGACCCTTATTACAAAATTGTAACTTACCAATTTCAGTTGGGATCATGTAGCCTTATATACTGCTGATTTGATTTAATTACGACTAATTTCATATCATTCTACTTCCCCTTTACATGTAGTACATGAAAATTCAACAAATATTTTCCATTTGCGAAATTAGGGATTTATGTGAGGCAAAAATCCGCGTTGATTATCAAATACTTCGAACCACTTACAAGAGATCTATTCACAGCTCGCTACAATGATTGTATATTCGATGAGGAGCATTTTTAGCACTAGAAGAGAATCCAAGTAAAAAATGCTAGCAAGTAGATTGGAATGTTCAAGGCATTGCTACATCTGATCTACATAATCAAGAAATTGAACTTCCAGTTCAAAAAATAATTAATTTATAAAATATTACAAATAACTTGCTAAATACACTTACCAACTACAAGATATGTCTAAATCTCATGTCCCTGCTAAAAATGTACCCAAAAGAGGGGAGATACAAAGAAAACTGTCCTATAAAATTAATGATAAAATATTGGAGTATGAAATTAATGATAAAATATTGTACTCCTTATTAGAAGATATGCTTTGGCTGTATGAAATTAATGATAGAATATAATTAGCTAAAATATTTATACTATGTTTAATTTTGTCCTATAAAAAACTTCTGGGGAGTTGTTTTATAGGGGAGCAATTTAAGGTGATTTACATAAAAGCTGCTTTCACAAGTCACAATATAAAATTGCTGAAATCCAAGGTGGAAACTGAAACCAGGAGGATGGAAGGAATGCAAAGGAAAGAAAGAAGCTATAGTGGGCTTTTTCTTCCTAGTTCCTTTCCCCTCTATGTACCAACTCTAGTCTTGTCTCTCTCTCAATTCTCTCTCTAGTTTGTTGGTAGAAAATTAGGCTGGATTTTAGCATCAGGTTGGTACAAATTTAAATTCCTGTCTCTGGCATGTAGTGGGGAGAAGAAAAATCCAATCTTTTGATGACTGCAGCCATCGCAGATGGCCACCAAGCGCGCGTACAAGCTCCGTATCCCGATTCTTGCTCCGTTTGTGAATTCTCGGTTTGGGGTTTTTAAATTTGAGTCCTTTTGAGCCGAGTTGCGCTTGCCTGCTTGTTTGGGGTCGGTGCAGCTAGGTTTTGATTGAGTTGGGTCTGCGTCGGATGATCGGTTTCGATCTGTGTTCATGTTTTCTTTATGTTCTTCTTGGTTTGTTGATCGAGTTGAGCGCAGTACACTACAGTGCTGGAATTGAGTCGCTACGAATTCCAAGGAGCCGATTTGAGACCATGTGAATTACTGTTCAGATTTAGCAGATCTTTCTTTTGTATGTGCGTGCAAGTTGAAGGGAGAGTGAAATTCATTGCGACCAACAGGAGGTAGTAAATAAAATGTTTGGCACATAGAATTATATAGTTTTCTGCTTAAACCCGAACCAAAATTTGTTGTTCATGTTAATTCCGGACAGAATGTTTATTCAATAATTTGCCTGCAAGTGAAATACTGATGAAGTTTTCATCCAAATAATACTGGTAGGAGTATTGAACTGTCTTCTCAGAAAATTTGATTCCTGCATTATGTAATTATGTAATTTACCATTACTTGGATAGTTTGTGCAGAAAATAGGATCACACTAGGCTCTGATGTGCTGACACTTAAAATGTGAAAACTGGGTGGATGAATGAATTAATACATAATCTTTAAGATTCATTCTATTTAGCTCTTTTCTTCAGGAATTTAGATGCTAAGATACCAGTGATGGTACAGTTAATGAAATGAACATAGTTTAACCCGAAAACATTGTTGTCAGTCGACTGTGTTACCTTGTTGCAATGTATACTGGAATATCCTTCCTAAAAAGGGTGATTTTCTGAAGTAAACTTGAAACTTGCCCAAATGTATTCATGGTAATCTACAACAGCATATCATGTTTCCCTTAACAATATCCAGAGGAGTTTGTCGCGCATGGTTCCAATGTCAACTGTGTCAAGTTTGGCAGAAGGACATCAAGAATTCTCATCACGGGTGGGGATGATCAGAAGGTCAATCTTTGGGTTGT
>KE372985.1:63129-73718 GCA_000418225.1 Zizania latifolia | reverse complement strand
CTCAGGCGAATCTGAAGCATCGCTAGGGTTTTCTCGTCGTCCTCGTGTCCTCGAGTTGGGTGGGATTTGTTCGCTTGCTCGTTTCGTTGACGACATGGGCCTTTTGGGCTCCAGTTTGGCCCGCCCGCTTGGACGATAAGATGGAAGCAACAAAATTCGAACTTTTTTTATTTCTGAGACCTAAAAATGTATTTTTTTTAATTTCTGAGACCTAAAAAATGTTTTTTTATTTCTGAGCCATATGAAACCTACCAATAATTAGCTGAAAGTGATTGATTTTTGAGTTGACGTATTCACGGACAGTAAGAAGAACAGCCAAGATCGAGGAAGAAAAAGTTAGAAATATATCATTATAATTTTCACAGTAAAGAAATAATATGTTATCAGTATACGGCTTATGGTCGGATGCCACATTACTCACTAAGCGTGACATTTTTAAATTCTTGAAAATTGTAATGTAGGAATTTTCCATCAGAAAATGCCTCCCTACCTAGACCACCAACTATTAGCATATCTGCAATTCCAGCGATTTTCCTGAACATAAAACTACAAAGCACCGTCTCCCCATGTAAATCTTCAGTATCGCATCATTTTGATCCTGGGTAGAAAATAAAAATCTCGTCTTTCTTCTCATGCCGTACACATTTACCAGGGGATCATGTAGCAAGGTCATCCCCCATTTGGTGCAGAGCTGTATGCTGCCGGCAATGGCCGGACAACTCACGATCCATCCGTACGCGCGTCAACCACTGCAACCGACTCCATTGATTCAAACCCTCCGATTGCTGTCATTCGGTTGCACCCATCATTTTCACCCCCTCCGTTTGATGGCATCAGTAGATTTTTCGCGGAATATTCGTTTCAAAACATTTGCTCGTTGAGGAGATCAAGACGCAGGTGTTGTGAACTTTTCAGACTTTGTTCCTAGCTTCAGTGTTTTTGATTGGGGAGCACTGTGCATTTAATAGGTGTGTGCATGGTCTTTTCTTCATTATCTTTTCTTAGATTGTAATCATACAAATTACATTTTTCTGTTGTGAGCTTGCACATGCAATGAATGAATGAATGAATGAATACATGAGTAAATGAATACCTCCAATTGTTTCCAGCAATTTAATGTCTGTTAACTTGTTCAGTCCTCAACTTCCCTTCTGTTTCTCCTGTAGATGAGAAGAAACTAATATGGACACTTCATTTCCAATGATATCTTCTTATCCTCCTATCTGAGCTCTGAATTCTTATCCTTATCTTTATTCTAGCCTGATCTCTATCAATGTCATGCAAGAACATTGGCATCCTAGTTGAACAAACAGGCAGCTCTCCATCAGCAAGTAGAAAAGAAAACAATTGCTAACTAGGCAATTCACATACACCCCATGATATACAATTCAGCTGGCTAAGTTGGCATGATTTGCTCACTGCCAGTGAAGGGGTGTAATTAATTGCACACCAACTACAGATGCTTCATGTCGATGGATTAATCGGCAAAAGCACCGTGGCAAATTGAATTCCAGAATGCCGTGGGGAGAAGGGATCCAGGCTATCCAGCCTCAACTGCCTTCCTTCCGAATGTGGCCTAGTACACAACTACACAAGATCCAAGCTCCAGAAGCTATATCATTTTGAATTGAGCTTTTTAACTTCTTGGATCCGTTCAGTCATGGACTGGATCATGGTGGCATCAAGATCTATCTACTTTTGTCAAGATATGTCCCGGCGCACACTGTTCACAAAAGACACGGCAGATTTCTGTGCTTTCCATCCCATCAAAAGTTATTGCCAGTTGCAGTGTTGCCCATTGGTTATGTTTGTATTGCACCAAGTTATTGCCATTGCTCAGTGCATTAACTTCTACTACATGTGATCTGCAGCGAGCGTCATCTCATCAGCTCATGCTGCTGAAACCTCCTCACCTACCCTTGCATTGAGGACAGAGAGATAAGAGGGATCAGGGAATTCAGTATCAACCCATCATCACCTCTTTATGTTACACCAGTACCTTTCTTTTTCCACTTCCACCCTTGTCCCAGTTACAGAAACAGGTCCTGAAGACCAAACAGCCTGTCATTATTGACAAGGCTTGATAAAACCACTGCTAAAAGTGCTTCTTATTGACCAAAGAAGTTCAATGTCTAATGTCTAATGACCAAAGAAAAACACTCGGCTCGATGATACTTTTTATTATCTTGGATGGTTTGGAAGGAAAGAAATGCTGGGGTGTTCGGAAGCACAGCAAAAGTGCCAGGGGAATTGATCTGGATCGTTTTGGAAGAGATATGGGCATGGAGAGAAGCTAAGTTGATATCTTTTCTCTTTGACCTTCTCTTTATAATCTGTAGTAGTTAGTACTCGGTGTTTTATTTGTAGTAAATAGCCGTCTGTTGTGCCAACAAGTTTGTGAATAAAATCTGTTTGTGCCAACAACAAGTTTTATTGTTGTGTATTAACTTTATTTTTTTCTTTCTTTCTTAATAAAATCTGTTTGTGAAAAAAGTGCTTCTTAACAGGCCACATGATTTTTTTGAATGTTCAGACTAATCATGGTAAACAGTTTGCTCTTCAATGGCCATAAATATCCTATGTCCTTTCTTGGCTGTTATTGTCCAAACTCCATATTGCATACAGTATGCTGCCCTGACAAGACCCTGTGAAAAATCTTCAGTACCTAGCTGCCATTTGCACTGTTGCCATCTGACTGTAGCTGAAGCTCTATTTTTGACAACCCTCTCATCTCAACAGTTGAAGGGTTGAAGCCTCTCAGTCTGGGCTCCATCAGATTGTTCACCACAAGTGGAGCTCAAATTATGGATCAGGATCACTACCATCAAGTGCCAATTTGCACTAGCACTGCAGAAAGATGAAGAGATAGAGAGAGACCTGATATACATCTTAATATTAGCATATCAAATGAATACAACAAGGTAGCTTAATTAATTAAGCAGTGCTAGGACTGTAACACACACACTTATCATATCAGATTCAGATATCCAGGTTGTTCTTGGTTTAGTAGTTGTAGAATCTCTCTCTCTCTTCTTTTCTCTCTTGTGACCATTGACTTTCACTCGATGAGGCCATTGACTTTTACAGTCATCACGGGTGGTCGGCCGGCAGGTCGGCGGCGTCGACGACGTACGCGCGGAGCGACGGCGAGCGGGCGGCGGCGAGCTCCGCCCTGCTGCGCTGCCCCCTGCGCTGCACCCTCCTCCGCGCCATGTAGCCGCGCACCCACGGCGTCACGTCCTCACTGACCTTGATCATGGCGAAGAAGAGCAGGCGGTAGATGACGATCATGCTGAAGAGCACGGCGAGGTCCAGCCACTTGGAGCGGTTCACGTCGATCTGGAACACGTTCTCCAGGATGTACTCGCCGGGGATCTTGGGGAGATCGTCGTACTGGTTGTCGAATACCAGGCCCTTCAGGTCGTTCTGGTACTGCCCCTGCAATATCAGCGAAACCCCCCACAAAAAAATCAAATTTGCCCATTTTTGCTTGAAAATACCTCAGAATTTATCTTTCGTCATGTATAATTGTTTTATGTTCTGTTACATGTAAGTGACAACAAAAGTATAGGCAGTTTAAAAGATCGAAAAAATATGATTTTTTTTGGTTTTGAGTTTGAAATTTCCCTAAATTTCTTGTTTGAAACCCTGATTTGATGTGATTTGAGCTCACTGATTTGATTGCTTCTGTTAAGTGCAGTAAAAAATGTTGTTTTACCTGCAGTGCCCAGTAGTGGAAGCTGACATATGACATGGGATACCTCCAGAATGGCTTTGGGATGTCATGGGGAAGCCTGAAGTATCCTGAAACCAGCATGAATATCCCCTGTCCATTTCCAAAGATACTATTCCTCAGCAAATGTTGGTGCATGTTAACATCAGGAGAGAATATAAACGAACACATCAGCATTATGCAGTGCAGTTTCATGCACAGTGTCAAAATTTAATCTTGGTTTGGCTGCATTGCATAACTGCAAACAGTGGCTGACTTCGATGGATCAGGTTAGGCATGCAGTTGGGATGGATGCTGGTCACCTGAATCCCTGCACCGATGATGATGCCCATGAGGAAGTTGGGGATGACACTGGCAATGGCCATCATCAAGCTCTCGACGACGGTGACGCTG
Source organism: Zizania latifolia (assembly GCA_000418225.1). Lineage (NCBI taxonomy): Eukaryota > Viridiplantae > Streptophyta > Magnoliopsida > Poales > Poaceae > Zizania > Zizania latifolia. The sequence continues at coordinate 69,592 of KE372985.1, read as the reverse complement.
GCGTAGAGGCACAGCACGAAGAAGAGGTAGTGCACGAAGCCCGGATGGAGGCGCACCATGAAGTAGCAGAGCGTCCCGGAGATGAAGGTGATCAGGATCAAGAACGGCATCGCCGACAGCGTGTTGCTGACCACGAATGCCAGCACGCCGTAGTGCCCGTTGAGCCTCTCTCTCTGAAACACCTGAAGAGACAGACGTCCAAAAATTCAGTTAAGCACGGTTTGTTGCGACCTGAAGAACTTGTCTAATCCAGCTGATGATCCAGCTGCTATGCAAACCTTCATGTCTTCCACAAAAGACGGGAATCCTCCGATTGACATGAACGTGACGAAGCCGAAGACGAAAGAAGCGCAAGCGCCTCTTGCCTAGTTGTTTTCACAGTTTTATCAGATCACAAATTAAAGCTTAACAGTAGTATTCAGTTCAGGCTAACAAGATGCTTTCAGTTCAAGTTGCATCTCAACAGAAATGGCAGTACCATCAACTGAAGAAGGGAATTTTTTACCAGAATGGAGCTGTATCGAGTGCCAACATTGAGGTAGATTGTCCCAATGCAGACTGTCACGACAATGTAGATGATAAGCCTCAGCCAGTAGTACCCAAAGTCCCGGGACATGTTGATGAACGATCGCTTCGTCAGAGTGAAGGCCTGCATCCCAAAGCTGGCCTGGCTTCCTCCAGCATCCAGCACTGTCCCTTTCTGCAACAGAAAACCATTTGCATCCTCTTAGCTTACAGTGCAGTGGCCGAGCTGGGGTTGAACTTTTTCAGGAAGCTGGTGAAGTAATCTATAGCACTTACAACCCGTGCCATCTCGTTGACTTTCTGCTGCGCAGTGAAGTAGTACTGCGAGTGCTGGTAGTAGGTGATCAGGCTTCTGATTGCCTCCGAAGTCATGATCCGATCCAGCGGGTCATCGGATCTTTCGAACTAGATGTGCAAAATGAGAGCACAATTTCAGTCAAGACATGTAGGAACAGGAGACTGACTGAATACTGAAAGTCTGAAACTTACTCTCGTCTTCATTGATCCTTTCAGAGTGGCCTTCACCTTGTCGAAGTCTGCGTTTATGCATCTCAGGAAATGATCCGACGGATTGCGCATCGGCGGGCAAGGGAACCCAGCTTGGGCAAAGAACTGAAGAATGCACATAAAAGTACACGATTGAGCAGCGGCATATCTAAGTTTTCGAGTCAACAGTGTCACCACAAACTTGTCAAACTAACGATCATAGTGTGATGATCAGATATACTACCTCACAAGCCTCGGAGGCCTGCCCAAAGTAGACGGTTCTGCCCCCGGACAGGAGGTAGAGGCGGTCGAAAAGCTCGAAAACCTCGCTGCTCGGCTGATGGATTGACGCGATCACGGTCCTGCCATCCCTTGCCAACCCACGCAGCGTCTGCGTCACGAAGAACGCTGAAGCACTGCAAGCACAGATCAATCCACTGCACATCAGTCACAGACTCACAGTGATTCAGTGAGCTTCTGAAAGCTGCACCATGTAGCAATGGCTAGCTCGATCACATGCTGCATACTGAAACGAGCAATCTAATTACAAGTTTACAGCTTGTTCAGCTTGATCAGATCTTCGTGTTTCAGATGGATCACTCAAATGCTTGATGCTTGCATGATCTATTGATGACTTGATGTCAGAGATGGATTGGCATGATAGGTGTGTACCTGTCAAGGCCACTGGTGGGCTCATCAAGGAAGAGCAGCCTAGGCCTCATGAGGATCTCGAGCGCGATGCTGACCCTCCTCTTCTCGCCGCCGCTGATTCCCCTCAGGTGCCAGTTGCCGACCACCGTGTCGGCGCAGTCCTGCAGCCCCATCTCGACGATCGTGCCGTCGACGAGGGCACGCTTCTCCTCCATGGGCATCTTGTCGGGGAGGCGGAGGCGGGCCGAGTACGAGATGGTCTCCCTCACCGTCAGCGTGCCGATCAGATTGTCATCTTGCGTCACATAGGCCTGCAATTGTGTTTCAGATTATAATCACTGAAAGTTTCAGTGTCCTGGAGAGAAGAACTTCTTTGATTTGTGGTCATGAGATTAATTGTTACATAAGTTGAGGTAATGATCGAATTTAAATGCATATTACCAGATCGAATTGAAGTCATTCGTCCGGTATCATCTTGTTTTTTCCACAAAGTAGAACTTTTACTGACAAAGTTTTTTGCACATTTTCCCCTTGGGGTACTGACTAGTTAATGGTTAGTGTGCAAGTTATAATTAAAGACAAATCAGCAGCAACATTCTTTTGAACTCTGAAGAAAAAGATTGGCATTTTAATAAAGAGATGAATTTGGACAGCATGAAAACAAGCACTACATGTACAGAAAAAGAGAGTCAGGGTTGTCAAGAGATCATGAGTTTTTGGTGAGCACATTTCTGAAGAAACTGGTAAACCACAACCCAGCTGCATGGCTTCCAAATGCACTTTCCATGAGAAGTTCCTTGTTTTCCTTACCAACAAATGAGTGTCAAGTCCATCACCAAACACTTAACTGAAAAAAAGGTTGTCCTATATCTAAAAACAAGCAGAAACTAATGGAGGCAGATCCTCCAATCTTGGCAAGAAATGGCTAATCTATCTCCATGAAAATGAGTTACTGATGCAGTTAATTATGCATGCAAGCAGCTGAAGCAAGAAAGCAGTAAGATTCCAAGAACTGACACGTGAAATGACCCCTTTCCTGAATTCGATTGTTCGGGTAATGCAATGAGAGATCCAAACACAAACAAGAAATGAAAGCAACAGAGAAAGCACAATATGCATGCTAATTACACACAAAAAATCGTTTTTTTAAGAAAAAGAAGGGCACAAAGAACCCTCGTTTTCAAGAAATAAACACATATTCCACGTTGTATTGTACAAATATCACAAGAAATTCTCTTTGTCTCCCTTTGAAAATATATTTAAAAGGTGTGGCTTTTAATGCAGAAATCATTCTTTAATATAAATCCCAAAGCCTAGAAGTCTAAAGCCGAAGTTAATTAAGAAATTATTTAAAAGCGTTATTGGGAGGGATAATAATAAGCTCAGCACAATGGCGGCGGCGGCGGCGCAGAGGTTACCATAGCACAGTGACACGTACGTACGTACCGCGGCGCCGAAGGAGAGGTTGGCCTTGCGGCCGTTGAGGAGGACGGTGCCGTCGAGGAAGGCGTTGGCGGCGAGGCGGCCGGCGAGGGCATCGAGCAGCGTCGACTTGCCGGAGCCGGAGGGCCCCATGAGCGCGGTGATGGTGCCCGGTTCGGCGTAGCCCGTAAGGCCCTGGAGCACGTCCTGCGTGTCGCCGGTGCTGAGCACGACGGTGACCGTGAGGTCCCGCCACGCCAGCCGCGCCGACACGTCGCCGAGGAACTCCGCCGCCGCCTTGTCCCGCCACAGCGTCTCGCTCAGCGGGCTCAGCGCCACCACCGCCGCGCCCGCCCCTCCCGCCGCCTTCCCGACGTCCTCCAGCTCCGCCTTCACCTTCCCCGCCGCCGCCGCCGCCGCCGCCACGCCTCCATGCTTCTTCATCATCGTGCACCCACCACCACCAACAAGAATGGCTCCCCGCCGGCCGCCTAGCTAGCTAGGCACGCACACCATGCGAGAGGTGCTAGCTACTGAGCTTGCCTGCTAGCTGCAGCTAGCTAGCCAGCTATCGAGCTAGGAGAATCAAGAACACGCAAAGCTACACTTCTAGCTGCTGCTTGCTCGCAAACGCGTTGGGCTTCGTGTTGCGTTGCGTTTGTGGCTGCTCGGGTTGGCCAGTTTTAAGAGCGAGGTGGTGGTGGTGGTGGCGGCTATAAAGGGGGTTTAATGGAGGAGCAGTTAGAGAGAGAATCTAGAGAGAGAGAGAGGCCAGCAGAAGTAATGGAGGCTGCAGGTGTTTGACCTGGGGCGGTCAAGCTAGGTAGAGATAGGATGCAGCAGCATGCATGCATGCATGCAATGTAGGTGAAGGGCTCCAGGGCGCGCTAGTGCCTGTTTGGTGTGAGCTAGCTAGAAGCAATGCAAGCCTGCAAATGCAATGCATGAGAGTTGCATTGGCTGCTAAACGGCCATGGTATTCCGTCCGGGAAATTTCAGTTCCCTGTCAAAGTGTAAACATGGTCAGAGATACGAGACCCGAGAGATAAGGGGATATTTTAAGATGAAGAAACAAAATGGTAAATTAATAAGAATCTTATTGTGACCGAACAAACTTAACCTAGGTCACAAAACTAAAGTGAATCGAAGTCTATCAAAAAAAAAAGAAAACTAGACTAATTAATTTGTCGTATCAGTAGAAAGCAGCAATATGTGATGAGCTTCAATAAAAAAGAGCATGTTTGGAACACATGAATTTAGTTGAATTCACATGAGAATTCAACCATTACTCATGCGGAGTATGTGTTCACCTCCATCATCCGAGGCTAGGTTATAGAATATATAAGTGGTGTGAATTAATCTAGATATTTTGGGATTAAAATTTTCTAAATTAAGCTCTTTGCAAAAATAAACTTCCAAGTTGAATTAAAGCAAGTCCACAGTTAACAAAACCACAATTACCCATATGATAATCATGGTTTTCGAGCTAAGATAACCGGTCTACCGGTAACAGTAAAAACTAGCTACGTGACCGGTTAATCTTGCACACCCTAGTCTGCGATATACTCTGCCTTGCACGTGAAAACTGGTGGCGCGACATTGGTATTGGTTGGAACATCAATTCCATACTCGACTTGTGCCAAATTCGCATGCATCTCTGGTCCAAAGATAGAGGTCTGTAACATCTGACAACCATTAACTTGCTTCTAGAATAAAAAAACCATCCGTTGAAACTAATAACCCCAACTCATAATCAAGAATCTACCATGAAATCAATTAAGCATCTGACATGTTGGACCAAGGCCAAACATGCCACACACAAAAAGTGTAACTTCGTCGATCTCGTTGGTTCCAAAATGCACGCATGAATCTCTTGCATGCTAGCTAGCAATGTACTATGTATAGCACGACGACTTCCACGAAAGATATTAGTTTTGGTCCTAACACTTAATCATCGGTGCCCACTGCCCAGCCTAGGTCTCGATCTATAATTATAGGCCGGTTGGTCTCACTACATTTCCGAAGGAGGCATGAAATCAGACATTCATCGAAATATTAGAGAAATTTGTTTTTACACGTGGTTATTTTAAGATGATCGCCTGTGAAAATGAATTATCACTCTCTACGCAAAGCCTCCTTACCATCACATATATAATGCACTTGTTATGATGATCTCTATATTTTCAAAGGCGGTCCGGTTATATTGATCTCTAGATATGATTTTTCTTATGGACCACCTATGTAGTAAAAAGGGTGTCTACGAAAATTGATTTTGCAGTAGTGTCATCAAGCGTTGTCTCTTACATTATGTTTATTTAGGACTTGTTTTAAAAAAGAATCCAACATTATTGCTTCCTCTTCTGCTATAAAGAGCTCATGCCCTATTCTTAAAGCTGCATGCATCCATATAAGATTAAAATTTACTTCTATTATGTTACCTAAAAATTTAACTTCTGGAAGATTAGACATATCTTTTAAGATTTATAAACTGTTCTAACAGATAGGTGTATCCAACCACATCAAAAAACATTTTGTGAAGTAGAGATTGTACATTTAGCAATGCTCATTGTGGTTTAATGTGTGACCCAAAGGAGCAGGTAGGGTTTTGTGCTCTAACCTTCTCCTACTTTACTGCCACTCAGTAGATGAAGCTTATCAATTGGTATTGCATGCATGCATGGATGCATGGATGGACTTGGTTTCAGCTAGCTAGGATTGGATCTCTCATGCAAATGCAGTGCAGCTCAAGCCCGGGGTCTGATCACTTAACTGCATTGAAGCTGGCAGGTGGATGTTGGTGAGCATGCATTTATGCAGTGTACATGCATATGCTACTAGCTGCAGCTGGGACTGCTGTTACTGTACGTCCTGCAATGCTCGGGAGGTCTAGATTCTGAGAAGGGTGATTATATAGAGAAGGGTGATTATATAGAGAAGGTGTTATTTTTCTAGTTTCTGTATTTTAGTTTATTTCTAGATTTCGTAGCTATTTAGTTTTACAATTTAGAGCGAATCTAAATTGTTTAGGGATGTTCAGACTCTAAAGTAGTTACAGCTATTAGAAGCTCTCCAAACAGACATCTAGCTAGCATTACGAGAATTCTAACTAATACGATAGCAGTATACTGAATTCTCTTAATTAATTAATTAATAGTATATAAATAATTAGCTAATATTTAATAGTATGTATCAGAGGTAGTAGGTACTGATGAGCCCTCTTGTCAGCTAGATACTCATCATCCGTTTGTCCTGGTGAGGTTGTATTCCCTGTTCTTTTTCAGATATCTTTCTCTTTAATGGAACAAATGCTGGTGGTTGTGCAGAGTATATGCACACGCTCTAGTGGATCCCAGATTCAGAAATCAGAACAGTGTCTCTT
>KE372985.1:48792-62864 GCA_000418225.1 Zizania latifolia | reverse complement strand
TAATGGAACAAATGCTGGTGGTTGTGCAGAGTATATGCACACGCTCTAGTGGATCCCAGATTCAGAAATCAGAACAGTGTCTCTTAATTAAGTTGATAATATTGATCCATGAAAAGATATGATCCACCATGTTTAAGTTAGTACTATTTTTATTTCTTAGTGCAATTAATTAGCGACATCCATTTCAATGTCTCGTATACATAGGTGGTAAGACATCGACATCTTTTAATCGTACCCGTTAGATCTATAAAAACGAACGGTACTTATTAGTTTAATGTACTTTAAAATTTGCCTACTATAATCTAGGTTACATATTATAATAAGTTGATATACTAAATTAACTATTTGTTTGTAGTTTCAACCAATAAGTTGGATTATTATAATTCAAACTAAAACAAATAGTACCTTAATTAGTTAACCGCGGAACATATATTTATTAATTCAAGCTCGCACTTTACTGTAATAATTACAGCAAAAGGTACACCGTGATAATAAATCCACCCAACAATATTTTTTAGATGGAAGCTAAATACACCCATTATTACAGAAAAATCAAACAGTAAACATTTCTGAAGTACTGCATGCCCTAAATACACTCTGCTGTGGCCCTGCTGGCCTACTGTCCACTGCACCTGGATCATGGAAGACTGTCACTTTGGCCCCTCCTACATTGTGTGAGTGACAATTGCACATCAAGTACCCTGCAGTTCTGTGCCCCCTGATCTTGCTAGTAATTAACCAATTAACTCCGGCCGTTAATGTGATTAACTGCTCTGCATAAACTAGACCAGTTAATGCAAGAATAGTTACAAGTAAAAACCCTTCTAGATGGATAAGAAAGTGAATGCATGTTTGGGGAGATTGTGACAACTACAACCTGTTAGAAGCTGAATCTCCCTAAACAGTTTTGATTTTTACTTTAAATTATGAAAACTAATTGTTGTAGAGTCTAGAACTAAACTAATATTCAGAAGCGGGAGAACACTAGCTTCTCTATATTATCACCGGTTAGATAGTTTTCTCATAATATGAAGCTTCCTAAACAGTTTAGATTATTGCTTCAAATTATAAAAACTAATAGCTGTAGAGTCTAGAACTGAGTTAATATCCAGAAGCGGGAGAACACTAGCTTCTCTATATTCTTAGAATCTGAAGCTTCCTAAATAGATCCTAATAGTTAGGGATTGTTTGGAAAAAATTCTAGCGGTTGTATAGTTACTTTCAGAATCCGAAACTTTCGGAATGGTCTGAATTTTTTCTTCAAAATGTTAAAAATAAACTATTATCTAAAAACTAGATTTTCACTAGCTACATGCAACAACAATGCCAATATACACCGTTGTGAACTCTAACAGCTAGCTAGCTGCATTGGTGTAGTGAAGTTGTAGTTAGTACACAGACGTAGTAGTGATGCTGCAGTAGCTAGCTGCAGAAGTGAAGGGCCATGGCTGCCAATCTGCAACTGCAAGTACTGCATGATCACAGGACACTGTATCTTAGCATGGAGAGGGAGAAAAGCAGCGTAAAATGTTGGTAATTAGCAGTGAGCCTTACATTAATCAATGTGATTAGCAGCCAACCTTAGTTTAATTTAGGCAGGCTACACATCATGTATATATCTTCTTACTGAGAATGTTTAAAATGTCTTTGATGATCTCTCATCAAGGACATGTACCAATTAAAAGTGTCGACTACCCCGAAAAAATCTCAAATAGACGACGTTTTAGAGCATGCATTCAAACTTTAAGATTTTTTAGCCACTAATATGGACAAAGATACAAAGATTCGTCGCATAAGAATGATATCAATGGTTCTATCATGAAAATAATATGTATCCCTGCTCAACAAATTTCATTAAATATAGTTAGAAAAAAGTAATGGTCAACGTTGCGTGTATATTGGATCCCTGGGACCAAATAAATTGGGTAGGAGGAATTTGGACCATATATACAACAACAACGCCACAAGATGTCAGGTTTGTTCCTAGACGGGACAACCGGACAAGTATGAGATGTGCAACCGTATAATATCTCTAAATCTCGAGGGCACTAGTTAGAATAAGTAATATATAGGTATATTTTTAGATGCTTTTTGATTTGTTTCATATTTGTAGCAAATACTGAGTTATTCAAACATACAAAAATATTGTAAGATACCTTATTACCTGTTCATTATGACCGAGACCACTACACTGACCATAATTGTAAATTGCTTTCTCTCGAATCTTGTCTCCATTTAAAGTTTAGCTTAGGGCTAAAAAAATCTCGAAATTTAGATTTTTAGGACAGCCTAAAGGATGCCATTCTAATCGGCCAGGGCCATCCGACCGTCCGTTCCGGCTCTTGGTTCATCATCGGACGGTGCAGCATTCGACGACGGTAGAAAAAAGGGATCAAAAACGAAAGCTCCGGCTGAAATTGCATCTTCTTCATGTGTTGCCACTCACTATCTCGGTACGTAGTAATGGCTTTCATATGTCCATGTCCCCATGATCACGCCTGATCGTTTTATTAGTCGAACAGTCCGACAGATGCGAGGGTATCGATATTCATATCTCGGGAGGAGCCGATCGAGGAGGTCGAATGCGGGGTAAGATTAGGGTGGTTAATTAGTGTCACGTTTGAGTATAAACTTGGGTTAATTAACCAAGCTCTTTTATGGTCCTTGAGAGAGGTACCACCGGATGTATACACAGCTTCTTGCATTGGCAACTCGAGATCTTGGTTAGGAATGACAATAGGTCTAAAATTTATAGGTTTAGTAAATATTTGTTCATGAAGTAAATCTATGAAACACTTTTAAGTTCTCACCTGTAAAATCTATAGATTTTAAACTAAATTCATGCCTAAACCTGTCGGTTACCAAAACCTAATGGTAAACCTACGGTTTGCAACAGTAGAAGCTGAAACATAAGTATATTCTAAAGCTAAAGCAAAAGTAGAATTTGAAGCTAAAGTAAAAATAGAATATGAAGCTGAAGCAGAATTTAAAAAAGAAATTTAAACCCAGGTAAACCTGTGGGTACCCAGGATTTCAAACTGAACATGCGCCTGACCGATTCAAGTACTCGAACCCGTAAGTCCATAGGTACAAATTTAAACTCAAACTCATTCTTGTTGAATAACCCATTCCACTCCACTCCACATGAATGGCTAAGATTTAGTTCAAAAAACTAGCAGATCAATATATGAAATATGCTAGAATTCTAGGCCATCAAATTAGCTCCTAACATTCATTTAAAATATATCTCGACTAGTAAGATGCCCGTGTTTTGCAACGGAGCCTTATTTTTAATGGTAAACATCTATTTAAAGTATAACATTTATTCAAACACGTTTAATAGTAATGTTACAATGATAAGAAGCAATATTGTGATATATTTTTTCTAAAATCAATCATCAATCATAGATAGAGATTCAATTATGCACAATTATAGATAGAGATTCAATTATGCACTGACATTATGACACTAAAATCGACGAACACATAGGAAAACAAATGCTGCGTGTATTCAGATGTTATCTCCTAGGAGAAGTATTTCTCATGAACTCTCAATAGCATTTTGCTGCAAAAAGACAGTTGTGGCTGTAATAGTGACAGAAGATTAGTGACAGGTAGCTGCCACAACATCATGTATCAAAATAAAACAATGAACCCAGACAGGCAGATGGGACGATCAGAAATATTACCACCCTTAAACAGTTAAAAAGGTAATATGGATATTCAAATAAAAGAACCTGATTTATTTGGTTTAGGACATTATAACCCCCGTTCAACATAAAATCAACAGTAGCATCTTTCCACCAAGGAAGTAGGCAGTGTAGACGGCCAATCTGAAATAGAAAATACAAACATGTCTTCAAATACTCTTTTTTGTGTGTCTCTGGGGCAAAAACATGTCTTCAGATCCCAAAGTGAAGATGAACAGGAAATTGAAATAACTTTGCTACCTTGTTGGCAGAATCTATGAATAAGTGAATAACTCATGGCAATGTTACCGCATAGTTCTAGACAGTATCAACTAAACATGAGCAGAATCCTAGGGGAAGGAATATATGAATTTTTAGTACAGAGTGAAATATTATAGCACAATGGGAAAACGTTTGGATAATCATTTTTTTCCTTTTGATGTGTCAAAATTTTTATACACTCATACCTAGTATAGTAATATCACCAGTTTCTTGAAAAAGTATGAACAAAGGAACTTTATTGGAAGATATGAGTATAACACCAAAATGTGAGGAAAACCAATAAACCAACAATCAGGAAATAATTATTAGTGAAAATATGTAACACCAAAAGATATGAGTATGACACCAAAAGATGAGAAAAAGTTACGGTGTAATTCAATCAAGACATGCACATTCTTTTAGCGAAAATATGACAACATGAATGATTCTGAGGCACATCTGAGAACGATATAGTATGTGTTGAAACTTGAAAACTTGAAATCATGTCTCCTATCATATATGGGTTATAGACTGCAGAAGCTAGAACAGTTGTTTGATTTCATATTAAGGTGCTTTTCTGCATCTAAGCAATTTGGGATGCGCACAACTACACGAATTTTCCTGCCATCACTCGGGCGAGCCAACTTATCTTGGCTCTCCTCCGAAAAACCAATAGCAAGCATTTCCTTAGTTACATAACAGTTATTTTTTGTCAGTTATACCCGAATGACTTAGGATTGCTCTTGTTTTGATCCAAACATACATCGACACTACATAAAGAAGATCACATTCAGGAAACATGAGCCACAGAAAACCAAATGAAGATCAAATAGGATAATATTGTTCCCAGTTTGCTTCGGATTACCACAAGGCGTGATTTTCCCAAGAGAATTCACACATTTCCTGCCATTCCATCAAAAGGCCACACGTTCTTAATCAAGGAGGCTAATTCCCGCGGTTAGCAATCAGGAAAGAGCTTTTTGAGTCCGATTCGCATTACTACGAGACCTTTTCAGTTTCCGCCAATGAGCCCGGCGTTTTCAGATCACAAAGTTTGCAGGCCATAATCCAACAAAAGGAGATCAGATCAGAATGGGGAGGTTGTCGACGTAGGTGATGAGCATCTTGACCGCGGCGTGGATGTCCCCACACACCCCGCGCTCCATCTCCAAGACCATGGCGTCCAAGATGCCCTGCAGCAGCGCCATCGTGGTCGACAGCGTGCGCTCCACATCCTCTATCACCGCCCCTACCTTCCTCTTCCTCTCCGCCACGCCCACCGTGGCGCCCACCACCACCACCATCTCCACAGCCGCCCGGCAGGGGAGGACAGTGATGCGACCATGCGCATGACGAGCTCGAGGCGCGCCTGGCGGCCGTGGATCCAGAGGCGCGTGTGGTCGGGCGGTGGTTCGTCATCGTGGTCGCGGGCGGCCATCTGGACCCAATCGCGCACGAGGCGCATCCGGTCGCGCGAGATCTAGGTGGGAGGGCGGTTGCGGCATTGAGCGCGTGCGGCGGCGGTTGCGGGTGCGCGCGGATGTGAGGAGGGAGGGGGAGCGCTCGCAGAGGGGCGAAGGGCGGAGGCGGCGTGCAGGCCTCGGGCGCAGCGCTGCGCTCGAGCAAAGGGGCGAAGGGCGGAGGCGGCGTGCAGGCCTCGGGCGCAGCGCTGCGCTCGAGCAAAGGGGCGAAGGGCGGAGGCGGAGGTGGAGGCCGCGTGCGGCGTGCGGCGTGCGGTGCTCAGGGCAGACTCACCACCAGTATCAACTTTTAAAATAATATAGATATCTCCACTAGATTAGACGAATAGAATACTATTCCAAATATATCACAAACAAACGCTTTACAGTGTTCCGTCTTCTGGTGCTTGTAAAGGACCATAAAACACTCTAATTAACCAGGCAAGATCACATCCGGAGTTTTTCATTTTTGCAGTTAGGTTCCTGCTTCGGATCGTTACCAATAGTAGCGGTCCGGACATTTTGCGTTTTTAGAGAACCGAGAGCCCCTGCATTTTGCCTTTGCTCTCTCCGCCTCCCGCCGGCGACGCAGACGACCGCCTCTGGTCGAGGATTCACGCAATCTTGCACGGTCGACGCAGATGCCGGCGAGGATGTTGACGGGTAATAACATTTATTAATGATGAACAAATCTTCCATTATTCTTATCGTGTCAATGATGTAACATCATTAATTACGGATGTCTACCCATCACTAAAGGGTCAATTTTTAGTTACGGACGGTAATATTCCTCCGTCACTAAAGGGGGCCTATCGGCTCACATGCTATGGCATTTTAGTGACGGGTGATTATTGTCACCCGCCACTAATATTATGGTTATTTTGAAAAAAATAATTATTTTTAGGCTACATCCTGAATCAAAGGCAAGATTTAGCAGCCAACATGTTTAACATTTTAGAGCACATTACAGATAATTCATAACCAAATTAGTATCACATATATTAATTTCTAACTCGTTGTCTTGAAAAACATGACTAAAACAAAGTTCCATAAAAATATTCACTAACTTCTAACTTCCACTAAGACATTCCCTAAGAGCGATATCAATAGGTTGAATAGTGTCTTATGGAGATTCTCTGTCTACCTGACATGAATTACTTAAGACTATACATGTCTAGTTTTGTAGCATCTTTTATGGTCACCCTGTACTCCTTCTCTCTGAAAAAAATAGAATCAGTATAAAATGCACAATAGTTATCAGTGCAAAAAGTAAGATGGATAGGAAGACATCATACTCCAAGTTTACACCAGATACATGATAGCCTAAATTGTACCATTGTTGGTGTTAAAATAGAAGACGCATACTGTGTCAACTTCTAACACGTTATCTCAAAGAAATTAGCTAAAATCAGTAGTTAGGTAGCACCGTCCATCTGTGGATTTATGCATTACAATTGGGACTGCCTCAGACCTTGCTGTTGCCACTTGAATCTCGGTGGTCTGCTGGTGTAGGTGAGATGTGATGTACTTTTCACAGTACTGCCTTGAAAAGTACTATAATAATAAAATTTAAATAAAGCTAGTTAAACAAGACCAAGTGCATAGATGATCGAGTTAACCACCGACATGTGCAAAAAGCTTACCATCGATTTTTTGTTGATGATCGAGTTATTTATTGTGCAGACATATAACCAAGTCTCAGAGGATAAACCTGCCGAGATGTCTTGCAGGAGAGCCTTCCTTGCTGAAGCTATATCTGTTAGATTACCAAAATAACAGATGTTCTTCAATTGGTCCATTTGGTCGGTGTCGATCTCCCTAGCTATCCGCTTCCCTTTCTTCCTCGCAACATTACTAGGATCCTCCCCTGACATTATAAAAAACCAATTTAAATACATAAACAAAATATACATGTTTAGTACCTGAACAGTTTACTATAGATTGATACAACTATCGTTGTCCTTCACTTTTATGGCCGTTGGGGCATTCTCATCATCAAAGTTAGTGTAAAATTTGGCAATAACAGTTAATAGGGCATGTCCCATTGTTATTGTAACATAGTCCTCTTATGTTAGGCTGGCTCTTTTACTAAATTCGGGCCACCCTTTATAGAGGTATACTCTGTCTCTACAGTTCACAACCTCAACCTCTATAGTGCACCCATCTCTTGTTAATATCTTAAGAGTGTCACCAGCGTAAATGCTATTGATATCGCCAAAGTTTTTTGATAGAAACTATAACAGTAAGATAATATCGTATCAGTTTGTTAGTTTTATTAGCACATAAACAGAATATGCAATATACAATGTATAAACCTAGTGACGCCTGCCGTTAACTAGATGATTGATCTTTATGAAGCAACTGTCAGGAACATAAGTTGGTACCATAGGGATCCACCTACTAGTGGAAGTACGTTATCTGGTGGGAGTACCCTGTTGATTACTTGGAAGGCTTGCCATGTCCCTAATTCATGTTATATTTAACAACGATGAAAAAATACAATACTACTTGCGTAAACCTTAATACTAATAGCCTTCTCTTCATTGAGTTATTCACAAAGCAACATATATATTCACAAATCAACACATATATTCACAAAGCAACATATATATTGACAAAGTAACATATTTACAAAGCAACAAATTCTAGCCTTTACGGAGGAAGGGGAGGAGGAGGTTGAGGAGGATCTTAGGAGAAAGATACATGAGACGAGGCGGCGGCGAGGAGGCTCGGCGACGGAAGAGGAGACCCCAGCGGAGGAGGCCGCGATGGGACGGAGACCAGCGGAGGAGGCCGCGACGGCGGAGGAGAACGACGGCGGAACATGTGGAGCGCGACGACGGAGGAGAAGACATGGCCGCTAGGGTTTAAGGTTCTGCGTGATATAAAAACGTTTTGTTGGCGTCCACCTATTTATAAACATCATCAATAACGGGCGATAGTTTCTACTCGTCACTAATGATCTAGTCATTAGTGGAGTCATTAGTGACGGGCGGAAACTATCGCTCGTCACTGCCGCCCATCACGCCCATTAGTGACGGGTAGTAATTTAACCCGTCACTAATGGGGGTGCCCACTCTTTAGTGATGAACCAAATTAAAACCCATCATTAATAAGGCAATATCACTGACGCGTTCAAAACGATCCAATTAATGATGCGTATTAATTATTCGTTGGTAAAGCTCTGTCACTAAAGACTATTTTTGTGGCAGTGCGTCGGCAGCAGCCATCTCCTCGATCCGCCTCCAGTCCGGCAGTGCCCCCACCACGGCGCCGGCGGAGAGCGGGAGGTTAGTGTGCGGCTGTGCGCCGCCGTGCGGTCGCCCTCCGGCGCCGGACTCCCGATAAAAACGGACGGCCCAGATCAAGCCAGTATCTTATGGCCGAGATGGAAAGGTTGGGCCTAAAACATATGAGAGATGCACGGGCCGGCCTAGGCCAAGAAAGGCCCACATCACAAAATCCTCACATTCCAAATTTCCAATCCATCAATCGCTCCCATCATATTCCTGAAAAGGAATTTTGTACTTTCATCTATTATCATTGATCTGGATTCTCATTCCGCATGGATATAAACTGGCTGTTGTTTTGTTGCTGCTCCTGTTGTTAATATTCCTACTGTTTTTCCACCACAAACATGCACCCCTCACAAATTACTTTTGCGAATACATCCTCTGAATGTTGCCTTCACAAATAGAGTATTAGTAGATTATGTTTAAAGTAGAAACGAATTATATAGCAAACGAAAAAATATAGGCAAATTAAATAATAATTATAATCAGCCATATAGCTAATAATTATAATCAGACACTTCCTGCTTATCCAATAATCAAGATTATGTTAACTAATCCTGATTACTATAAGTTGTCTCAAAAGGAACCTACAAATGCTATAAAACTTGCACCATCTATATGCGCAATTTGTGGGTATCAAAATTTAAACACCACATGGTGAATGAAACCACGCGTGTAGTAGCTAGCTAGCCTCAAACCACACTAATGTGCTTCCCGGGTTTTAATTATGACGTTGTCATGGTTGTCGCAGCCGGTGATCTGACCATGCTCACGCGACAATGAGAGAAATGTTCCATGAAATAAAGAGGACAGCCAATTTAGACCCACTCTTTAGGTTTGATTAGGTGTATTTGATAAGCTTCATATTTTTAAAACAGCTGCACAGTAAACTGATAAAAATCTAGAGAATTTTTCAGTTTCTAAATTTCAATTTATTTTTAAATTATGTGAGTACTAAGTTTTATAATCGAAAGCCAAAATATGTCTTGTTTAGAAAAGATTTAAATACTAAAAGCAATTGCAGCTGACAAATCTCTCAAAACATGCCATACACTTCTCGAGGAAAATCGAAAGCACATTGATACTTCCTATTATTGCACATGCATGCTCGGTCAGTTGAGACTTGTTTCCTTAAATAAAACTGAAACCCTCCAAAATCAAGAACAGTTCTGAACTTGAAGCATTCAGCAAGCTTAATCAGTCATAATCCTCGATCAGGAGCCCAAATCAAATTCATCTACTAACCCAACCAATGTGCTCCAACCCAAGAATGGGTCGAGTCGGAGAGGTGACCAGTGATTAATCACCCAGAGTATCACATCACATGTGCAGGCCAGGTCACACAACCAAGGTCAGCAACCGTGTTAAATGCTAACACAAACTGATTAGTCAGCGAATTAATTAGTAGTTAACTATGGTCGAAATCACATGTGCTAGCTGCCACCTGCAGCTACCTCGTGCTGCCGGCTTTGACACAAGAGCAGGTCAGCTCAACGCCTGCAGAGACAGAGAGGAAGCCGTCCGATCGAACAGTTGAGTTTTGACTGGTGACTGGTGAGCTATGCACAGCCAGGCCCGTCTAGTGACACGGGCAAAGTGGGCAGTTGTATAGGGTCTCCATAAAAAATGGGGCCTTAAATTTTAATTAATTAGATAGAAAAAAGAAAAGACGAAAAAAAGTCTAAATATTGATATGTGAATGTAATTACAATCATTTAGTACATTTGTTGTTAGTGTTGTTCTAACACATGTTTGTCTCCAACCACATTAATTAATATTTGATATATATTGCATTGTATAATTAAGTTAAAGTATAATTTGGTTATATAAATTATTCGATTCCATGTTCCTATTTTCACACCGGGCTATTTATCGAGACGACACTGAACACAGTTAGCTGTGCCGGTTCGTGGTATGGGCAAATTGCCTCTGGAATGCGCCAGGAAAGAACACATAAAACGGAAAAAATGATAATTTATTAGTCTTAATACCACTCTTTGATTATGATATTATTTCAAGACAATAAAATATATGACCATTTAAACCAATAGCACGTAGACCAGAATAAAAAAACAAAGCCACATACATGCATGCATCTTGACTGTGACAAATTATCAAATCTCTTCACATAAAAAGGCAATGGCTCTACCATCCAGCTAACTACTCTATCACTTTATTTTTTAATATAAAGTTGATAAATTAGATATAAAATTAAAAGATAAAATATATCTGTTAATAAAAAATAATATTGTCAAGTAGCATGTAAGAAGCATTAGAGGAATAAAATTTCTTCGGTCAGTGAAATGAGGAAGGATATAGTTAGAAATATGCTATTATAATTTTTACGGTTTGTAAATATGATATTTTTAAAAATTTTAAAAATTATAAAGATGCATGAGGAATTATCCATAGGAACAAGGTTTTTTTATAGAGTTAAGGGCTGAAAATATATTTTTTAGACTAAGGAAGTATATATTATGTAGCTAGCTTGAAGTGCATCAAGAAGTTAGTTCAAAAGGTCAAATGCGAATTTTGTCTAGCTAGTAACAGCTTGCCTTTTGTCTTAAAGAAATATGGATCGATTGATTTTTACTGGATGGTTGGATAGGATATGATAACAGTTGTTTTAGTAGTAGTTCTTAACAAAACAACGACACTTATTTTATTCTTTTTAATTTTCAAAGTCTGTTATACTTTGGGAATATGCAAATTAAACCGCCTTAAACAGTGTAATGTCCGCTTTCTTCTTTCAGTGAAGATACAAATCATGTCCAAATGTTTCTTCAATGAAAAACGCATACTTTGGGACGATTTTACCGTAATTTAGAGAATTCTATCTGATATCTGATTATTAGTCCTGCTAAACTCCATAACTAGGTCCCACACGTCACAACAAAACCATCTCAAACTTAGTCCACACAAATATAATAATTACTTCTAGATCTATTTGTCAGAGCTTAACCAAATAATATAATTCTAGATCCATCGAAAATCGAAACAGATCTAGCCCCAAATAAACCAAACGTACCCTAACTGGTCGCACGTACAGAGAATTGAAAACTTTCGTGAGCTCTGAATTCCCAATGGAAAATCAACGCTTCAGGGCCCATGCATGCATGTACACATACGTGTCCGAGGGACATGTGCACAGTCGGCAAGCTAACGACAATGACGCTATCGATCATTTATGCTGGCGCCCTCGCTACTGATCAACCCACACCAACCTTAGCTTGCTCCTGCCTGCCTCCCTCCCTCCCTCCCTTATCTTGTGGTCTTTGGATGACGATAAAGATGGCCACCGAAACTGAACAGGGATGGCAAGTTTGTCCGAGACGGGTATTCGTAAAGATCTTGTCCGATAGATATGAGTTTCAGTTTAAATATATACTTATAGAAAGGTTTATAGGTTTATGGATTCATGTACTCGGTTATGATTGAATCATACGTGGATTTGGTTTGGTTTTAAATTTATAGGTATCCGTGGGTTAGTTTACTCGATTAATAATTTTCCTTTTTTTTTTCTTAAAATTGGAAATACCCTAGCAACAACTCACTAATCTCCGGTCACCCCTGCTTTTGCTTCATTCTGCCGATGCTTTTTTTCTTCTATTGTGTTAAACTTGTGTATTTTTTGTCATGTTTTCGGCTAGCAGATTTAGACACGGTTTGGTTTTAAAATATGGGTTTCATGAGTACGAGTTCAAGAATATTTTACGGTTTAATTTACAGATAAGTTTTTATCCAACCCGTGAGTTTTATCAGCGTTGCCATCCTGAAGCTGAATGCGTCTTAGGATTGCACTCTATCACTTTCTTGTATATATATCATATCGGCCTGTGTGTGTGCTTCCTTACACGCATGATTCACGAGCTTCTTCATATATGTCGATTTGGACACCGTTGTAAGATTTAGCAGCATATATAGGTTCGTATAAGGGTATAAGGTAGAGGAATTAAAATATTACTTCTTGTTGCCCTATCAAACTAAACAATGACCTAAAAACACAAATTTTAGAGCCGCCCTTTCCACGAGTCCATTTCTAAGATTTTCCTCGCCCTTTGCTATGGAATAATACATTTTAGGTACTTTGTTATCTTTATACACGGATACACTACCGTTTGCAACATAATCTATGAAATTTTAACATATTGGTAGATATATGTACGTGAAAATCTATTTTTATAGGATATTCCTTAAGATATCCGCCCGTGAAAATATATTTTGATAGTCAATTCTTTTGACAGACCCGCATGTGAAAATGATGTTTTTTATCGTATAGTTCTTTTGTGAAAATAAATTTTAGGTTTTTAGAAAAAATAATCTAACCCCTTGTCATTACCACTAGCATGCAGAGCTACCTCACTATTTCTTCTCATATGGAGTAACCGTTGGGTTATGGGAGGCTACGCTAGCGTTTAATTTTAAAATTTTATCCCGTTAGCCTAGGAATCATACGTGTAATGAGATCATGGATCGTTACCTTGAGCCTCGAGACGCGCTCGGGCAGCGAAAGTAGAGTCGATGAAGTGCGTCCTCGAGCTACTCCTCACAGCTCCGTCCGTTCGTCGACGGCGAAGTCGGCGTAATCCGGCGATCTCCAAGGAAGAAGAACAGCACTGATGCAGCAATGGTGCCTCTACGGTATCCACACGTACAGGGATAGGATCACCTCACGCTGGTGTGCTAGCACCACTCGCGAGATCCGAAAGATCAATCACAACATTTGTGATCGTGGAGAGAGGAGAGGTGTGGCGGCTAGGGTTAGGATAAAGTAGCAATGATTAACAGCTTTCACGTGCTAGCCCCACCTCTCTTTATATAGTGCACCATCGTGGGCCTTTAATCTGCATTAAAGCCCAACAGATCTAATCTGTTCGTGTGGTCCGGAACTTCCGGATCACATCCGAAACTTCCGAAATAGACCTTCTGTATCGAATTAATTCTTAAGCCGGAACTTCTAGTCCAACCGGAACTTCCGGCTCCAGCTGGAACTTCCGGTTCATCCAGAAAATCGAACACTGGGATTGACCCGAAACTTCCGGTCCTATCAGAACTTTCGGATGCTCAGAACCCGAAACTTTCGGTTCCCCCAGAATTTTCTTGGGCACAATTCCATTAGTACCCTGAGTTATACATGTGCGGTTTTCAGAAATCGAACCTACCCTTTTTGAGTGTTTGTAACAGTGCCCCTCCTATAATCCTATCTACTGCTTATCATAATTCAATACATGTCACTAAATATCTCACTCTTCAAAAGAAGCATAATCATTAAAAACCATCGATCGTACTACCTAGAAGCTATCCTGATCCACTAACAACAAAGCCTAATACTCCCTCTGATTAACTCGTTTTAGTATTCTTAACTTTTT
>KE372984.1:204058-223248 GCA_000418225.1 Zizania latifolia | reverse complement strand
AAAAAATATTATGAATTTTTTTATATAAAAGTATTATTTTGAAAATATATGATAATATAAAATTCCGAAAACAATCTGATAATCTAGCTAGCTTGAAAACACGCAGATTAATTTTTGTCTACGGTATCCTACATGAGAACATCTGAACATGCCATCGCTTTGATTACTCTTCCGTGAAATCGCCGCGAAACAAGTAATGCGAAATCTCAAATCTTCGATACCACACCGATTATATATTATTATGTAATCTACACCCAGTGTGGCTCCCCATGCCCTGCAATTCATTTCTCCATTGTCTTAATTTATTATCTGCTGGCTCTACCTAAACTCGATTCACACTAGGAAATTAATTAGAGAAAGGAGTTTAATTAACCTAGCTGCACTGCTAAACTTCTGAGACGCTGCACCGACACACACAAAAAAAACAGCAGAACTGCAACTGCATAGGGACGGATGAAGCTTGCTTGCTCCGGTGCTCCCTTGCAAAGCTGCATAGATCTCATTAAATGATGTGCATGCACTTTGAAATAAAGCATGAGCAAATAAAAAACGAGATTGAATGATGTACTTTTTTAATCAGAAATTGAGAATTTGTAGTTCCCATTTCACATTGATATGTACGGTCATTACAAGCCACTAAAGATATGCTTGAGAGTTTCTAATAGATTCACCCTTAGCTACTATAAGAATCTATCCTCAAAAGGTTTAAATAACTCCATAGCTACGAAATCTAAAAATAACTACTAAATTATATAAACTAGAAAACATCAGCTTTTATATAATTGATCAGTTACTTCTAAAAATTTAAAGCTTCCAAGATTGATAGATTAATAAATCTTCAGTCTATATCTAAATAGAGGGGTATAATCAAAATTTAAGCTTTAAGGTAAGCATCGTTTTCAGATGCAGAAGGTCATATCTATGTCGAATCTCAGTTAAACAAAAAAAATGTGGAGTCAAAGATCTCTCCTAGGTCTCCATCCTCGGTAAAAAAAAAAAGAGTTACTGGAAGTCAGACCTCTGAAACTTTGAAAAACATGAATTAAGTAATCATCCTGCTGTAAATCGTGGCAGCACTTGATCTGATGGCCTCTACTCACGTTCGTGTTAATTCAGGCTTGCCGCCTTGCCGACATCACGTAAATTATTTCGCTTTGCAAAGCTTCTCTGTTTTGTCCCCTTCCAACTATAATCCCAGATTGATTCAGAACGTGTGGAGAACGCAGATACTATGCCAAACTGAAGACGTCTAATTAATAATCCCAAGAAGTAATTAATAACAAAGACGCTTAACCTAAAACCGATCGAGTTTCTTGCGCCTCTAGGTCTTTGGCATGCCAAATTTCTCTGCATCCATGCACTAACCAGCTCTATCCTACTTACTACTTTTCAGTTTATAAAATATTTATAAGATAAATTTAATAAATCAGTAGTGAGATTAAAAAACTAAAGTATTTTTTTATTAATAAAAATTAATATTATAAAGTTATAGGTAATTTTTTTTAAAGAAATAAAATTTCTTACAAATGGATAATAGATAAATGATAGAAATAAAGTTCTTTTAAAACAAAGTTAAATGTGTTAGAAGTGAATTCTTTTGGCGACAGACTAAATACGTCGCAATCCCTGCAACTTGTCTCCCATTACTGTAATCTGTACAATCCAATCAAATCCGTTCTAACACATCCATGTCTCACAAAGAGCAAGCGAGTCCAAAGATGGCTATGACGAGCAGGTCAAACCGGTAAACTTCCTGTTAACTGTTAGGCAACCGTTAGGTACGTACACCACCACATTGAGATTAGGCTCGATCAGGAATTCAGGATGACCTGTTTCAGCTGAGCGTTTCGACCTCTTTTTGAGACGGCGCCCATTTGTTTATTCGAAGTCATGAGAGTTAGTTCGAGCCAGAGGCGCGACATGCGTGTCCGAGTCTAGGAAATTTGACAGTTCTTACTACGTAGTAGCTTTTTTTAAGCGTCGAATTTTGCAGCCGTCGTTTGAAGAATATTCAGAGGTAAGCTAGCTGGCTGTGGACGACGGACCAAGGCACTGTCACACCGTCAAAAGTCAAAACTGGTACTGTATATATCTGCATTCTCCTGATCAGCTGAGTACGTAGCTAATTTCGGTTCATCTACCACGATGGTGATTGACCGTGCCAAGCTGCATGCAGAAATGTGATCACAACGTGTTTTTTTCCTAACCCGAAGGGACTGTTTTGGTAGATTTCCTCGTCTCGTCTGAAGAAATAACTGAAGTTAATATAAATGCTACTAGATTTTTATTTTTTAAAAAAGAGCATACGGATCCGCTCTAAAAAGTGTTGATACTCATCTAAGTGTGGATATACCATTACGGCTTCGATCAACCAAGTTTAAGACGATGTTTTGTTCATTTTTTTAAAAGTTATGGGACCCTAGTCATCGCATTGACTGCAATTGTAGTCGCTATTGTTGAATTAAGTTAAACGGCATAGTTTAACTTAGAATACGATAGCTGTAAGACCATGTGGTGTCGTGGTGACGGTCCATGTTATTGTGATGGAAAATTGGCATCACTTTTTTTTTGTTGCGCTTGTTTGTACATGTGTTGAGTAGATGAGTTTAGGTAAGATAGTATGTGTGATACAACTTTAATTTTGATATTTATATTAGATTTAAAGTTTGTATAATATAATAAAATTGTTTGAATTTTTATTTTTATCCAAAATAAAATTAGTTTACTCAACTAAATACTCTCAATCCATCCACAACATCAGATTCATGATTTTTAAAAGCTAGGTTAGACCAGCCTTAAAATATTTTAAATCTGAAGCTGTATCAAATAGGACCTTAGCATCCAACTCGTATACACAAGTTGCAAAGAATATGCGTCTAAATAGTGGGTTATGTGTCAATCTTGTCAACCGCAAAAAACAACTATACTTAAAAAGGAGCTAAAGTCGATCAGATAGATACTTTCAACAGCAAAGAATATAGTTATAACATCATAGGTTGTGTATTATAGTTATATATCTAAACCGTTCATTGATTTTAAGAACTATTACTGTCGAGCTTTATTGTAACATACAATGCTAAATCTTATCTTAGATGCTATGTTATGACATGGGAGAAGTACCGACGTGCAGTCCTAAGCTCCGGTCACAGTTACGACTCCAGCCGATCTGAATGCAATTTCATGCAATGGCCAGAGACAGGCAGTCGCCGGATTGATTAGTCGAAGTCTTATCCTAGGACTGAGATGCAGACTGATGCTAGTCACGCAGCAGGAACAGAGCCAGTCGTCACTAAGCAGGCAGGCAGGCTGGCTGGCGGAGGCAGTGGCCTCTCCACTAGCCCAGCTATAGTTGCCCAACCCACTCGCTTCCTCTTCCTTGCACTGACGTACGGCGCCAGCGCGTCTCGCTCTCGTCCTTCCCTTTCCGGATGAAGCTTCCCGCCGGCCGCCGCCACCCGCGCGCGCGAGCAGTAGCTTTCCTCGTCTCTCTCTCCCTCCCTCTCAGAAGAGGTTCTCCGGTCAATCTGAAATCTGAATGGCGGTTTCGTCGGCCAGTCGTTTATGTAAGTAACGGCGGTAATCACCTATTCAGTCACTTTTTTTAAGATGGTGTTAGAGTATGCTATTTATGGATTTAGTGACGTGGCAATATAAATTACGTGTTTGGTTGGAGTAGAAAATAAAGTGATTTTTTGTTTGGTTATTTGATATAACTTAAATAGAATACACCTAAATTTAGTGGATCCGATTTATCATATTTTTTTATTAAAATATAATTATCTGAGATCTTATTTTACAAATTTAATTTATTGCAGTGAATACAATGCTGTAATCAGGTCACAAATTACAGAAAAATTATTTAAATCTTTGCAAACAAACATTTAAATCCACCCAGTTAAACAGAAAATGATGCATCATCTCATCAAACATAGATGACCTTATCTTCTCATCTCTTCCTCTAACATATTTAAAAAAATTCCCTAAGGGCTATCATATTATTTTCTCTCTAACCGAACAGGATTACAGGAATACCCGTACATGAAAAAAAGCAAATCCTACATAAACTTTTGGAGAATCGTGAGTGTGCCTGCTGCTGCAGCAGCCAGCTTCACCGGAGTGGTCACAACTCAGAACTCACAACTTGCAGCAGCAACTTACGGTCCCAATCGCGGTATGGATAATACTGTTGCATCCACGGTTGGTGACGGCTTGTGGTTTTGGGCCTCGGCCAAATTTTCAACGCCCTTCACGGCTTCACATCCATCCAATGGGTTGATGAGCATAGGAGTTGGTCGCACTTCTTTGTAGATTTGGTGCTAATTTTTTTTTGCTCCGAGGTCAAACTGGCCAGTCTTAAAAAAGAGAGAGAAGGGTTTAAACTGGCTATACGATTGTTGTCGTTGCGTAAGACAACAGTATCCTACAGAGATGTCTATAGAGAGGTTTTTGGTTAGGCTAAGAGGAGTACAGTGCTATGATCTAATGGTTATCTCAATCACAGAGACAGAGACAAGGGGTTTTAGACAGGTTCGGGTCTCCCAGAGGATAATAATCCTAATCCTGTGTGTGATATGAGCTTCGGGCTTGAATAGCCTTTAGCGTATGAATGCTCCCGATCGTATGAGTCTGATCTCTCTTTTTTCAGGTTCTCCCTGATCCCTTTATATGAGAGAGATCGAGAATTACAAATGATGAATAAATCCCCATTAATGACCTATCAATAACATAAACGGTCATATTGTGGGTAATAACTTAAAGAATAACCGCACTAATAATTGTGAGATTATAGATATTAATGACGGCCTAGATTAAAATGGGGACCGTCCAAATTCATTTGGTCGGGAGAGCTTCTTCCCCGAGTGCTGGACTCAGACGTTTTCAGATCTCAATCACTGTCTTTATGGCGGGCTTTGACTATTGACTGATCGGCTTAAAACCACTTGGGAGGTAGCCCGGCATCATATTCGTGACAATTGTGATAGCTGAAATGGAGTACAAAAATGCCCAGCTCAAACGATTCCAAATGAGGCGCAAGGATGGAGACGGTCTCAAGCGACCAACATTTTTCAGAAAGTAGTTGAATGCTCATGCGTTGCAAAGAAACTTGAAAAATATTGCATGCTTTCAAGGCCCCCAAAGCGATAGAGCCATTCTATTTGTGTTGTCATCGTTAAACTGTTTTCAAATTAGGGCACAAATACATAGAATAAATTTTTAAATCTATTTTAAACTTTACAATAGCTAATACTTAATTAATCATATGCTAATTACAGGCTAAGCACATCGGCCTTAATTTGATGTGGAATCATATTAGTAATGAGACTACAGCGCCAAAAATATCTTCGCGTTGCATAAAGCAACAAAAATATTTGGATCCAGTCTAGTTAATTAGACATTCCATTTGAATTCATATTTTCTTTGCTGAAACATACATAAACAAATTTCTGGTTGCACTGTTCACTTTATATTCAAAATCCAGTTTCTATCCGGAAGTGCAGCCACCGGAATAAAAAAATATCGCTCCTCCCTCCTCTCCCAGCCGGGGCCGGACGCCGGTGATCTGATCCCTCCTCCCCTCGGTCCATGCTCTCTCCCTCCTCTCTGCGCTCGTCGCCGACGTTTTCCCCCTTTCTACCGAACCGGCGCCATCGCCGACTCTCTCCACCACTCGGTTGGTGCTACTTGTCCGTGACGCCTCCCCTGCTGATATCGGCAACTTCGTCCCAACGTCCTAGTCACCACTGCAGCTTCGTCTCCTGCTCCGTCATCACCAGGGGCATCCCCATGCGAAATGAGCGACGAGGAAGCAGGCCGGCAGGGAGGCAAAAGGAATGGGACCCATTTGTCAGCGAGAAAAGCCCGATGTTGGGCCGGGCTCATGCCTAACGTTTTTCTCCATGATCAGATTCGGAGATTTTTTTTAAATAATATATTTTTTATTTGAAATTATATTTCTGGTATGCGATCTTATAAAATCACAAAATAACCCTCTATCAGCACCGACAGAACCTCTATCGGCAGATGAAGTATTAACAGAGGACTATTTTTACGATTTTCTAAGATCACATACCAGAAATACAATTTTAAATAAAAAATATATTATTTAAAAAAATTCCAGATTCGGATGAGACTCTGGCTTGCATTTTTGACCCAGGCTTTTCCAGGCCCAGCCCAGACTTTGAACAGGCCCACCGCCAACTCACTTGTAGTTTATTTCAGTAGGTAATCCGTGATTGGCCTATAAATGGGTTTACGGGTGAACCCACCTACCTAAACTCGACAGAAGGCCATGCATTTCCGGCTGTTATTGTCTTGAGACTCTGCCCCTTGTTTCCGATTACTCATTGCTTGGTATTGTAATTTGTACGGTCGCTCTCTTTGCGCATTGGGGTAAAAATGAAAAGGTTCGAACTTCGAACACCCAAGCCAAACTGGCTGTGACTGCACTATCGTACAATCGATTGAAGCTATATGATCGAAATAGACTCCAAATGCACAGTCAATCGAACATCTCCTTTTGAAATATCAGATAATCTTAAATCTTAGGAGAGGGCACAACTTGTAAATGTCATTGGTCCACCTTCTTCTTGATTACTGGATGAAGGCGATCACCATTCATAGATAACATAGTAGTATCCTACAACAGGGAACATCACTATCTGACCAACATCCAAGAAGAGTTTGCGAGCAAAAATATCCCAGAAGAGTTTGAGAAATCAGCCAGGGCCAAACAATCCAAACTCGACTCTGATCGGCTATTACTTTTGTCCTTTCTCCCAGTATTCAACTGACATTGGCACTCTCAGATGGGTGTGAGTGCTTTGTAATTTGCCATAGCCAGCCTCAGTTCCTTCTTCAAGTAAATGTAATAACTAGCATATAGCAACAACTCTGCTCAAGACAACCCGATGGCACACTGACTATCAAAATGGATAAACTGAAAATTAGTACAGATCCCTGTAGGAGTTGAAGCTAGGGAAAAACTAAATTCTTACATGTACACAACAAATGGAGATAACATCCCAATAATTGTACATCTTATGCATCAAAAGAGCCAAAACTACAAAAAAAGTTCATCCTAATTATAGTATATATGACACTGTAAGATGCAGATGCTTATCCTAGATCTACATACATATATTCTATGGACACTTGTTCGTACAAATATGAAAAAAAATAACTTATACCACAGTTGGAAGCAAGACAATGCACACACCATGGCACCACAGGGATATTGTGGCAATTCTTTATTTCTTTTGCCATCTTCTATCACGAGATGAATCTGTCAACAATCTTAAAATGCAAGAAGGCTTGCAATCACAAGAATACCAACCATGACTAGCAGGGCCTTCAGGTAAATGTCTGCCTGCTGCTGTTGCCCAAGTGGTCCTTGTCGGGGGACAGCACCATGGGTGTGCCCCATATGGCCACCATGGAATCCATGACCATGGCCATACCCATAGTGAAACCCAGCAGGTTGTGCATAAGGATTTGCATCTGGAAATCCATGCACTTGGAAGCTAAGCATAGGGAATAGGCCTCCAAAAGCAGCTGAGAATGCATAATTCCCCCACCGTGCATTAGCCAATGGTACTCCAGTGCCCATGAACCATGGATTGGCATTGGCGTTGGCATTACCATTGGCAAAATTGTTGTTAGGATCAGCCTGTGGAGCTGTGGCAGGCCTCTGGCCAGTTGGACGGTGAGGAATGTCAGCCTCAGGTATATTCCTCGACCTTGGATCAACACGGTCCTTGCCACGTCCATAAAGAGGAACAAGCTTGTCCTCTTCAACAACAGCCTTGCACACCGGGCACTCTGGAGAGTGTGCGTGGACATGCAGCCACCTGTAAATGCATGGCCAACAGAAGAGGTGGCCACAGAGAGTTACTATTGGCTCCTGTGGTGCTTCGAAGCAGATATTGCATTCAAAGCCCCCAGCTGGTTCGGCATTGCTACCACTGCTCGTAGACTCTCCAACATTTGCTGCCATCTCACTGCTTCTTCAAAGTGCAACAAGCTGCAGTTGCCAAAGAAACAACAATCACCAACAGGGCTAGAATTAGCTATGCCCAGCTGATATTACTGCATACTACCCATAAGCAGGAAGTTGCTATACCAATAGTATGAGGCCTTCCAGAAGTATCCAGTTTTTGGGGAGGATAAGAATCTCATGATCTAGAATAAAAACATAAAAAGGTCTAAAGTCTAAACCAGCAAGAACTCCACCAAGAAAGATTCCCCAATTAGTTCTGATAAAAGAGGACATCTCATGATCAGAAACCCTCCCAACAACCTTAATTTTGTTCACATAATGATGTGATCTTCTAGAAGAAGATGATCGATGATTTACAAAGATGGAATTAACAATCTAGCAGACTAGCAGAAATAATTTAACAAAAGTGACTATCTAGGAAAATCTCCCAGATGAGGCATATATCACACACGAGAAGAAGATGGAATTACCGTAGTCGCAAGGAAATTAAAAAAAAAACACCAACCCTCAGCACGAAATTCCAATCGTTTCCAGCTCATTCACCGCAAGACATCCCAATTCCGTACAAAACAGATCTCTGATTCAACGGAGACGCGCGCGTACGAAAAATCATCAAACAATCTCTACAAATAAACCTACCTACGCCCGAATCGCCCAGAACCCCCTCCGAATCGAGCACCAGACCGAGCTCAAAACCGAATCGGCGGCGCCGGCACGAACCCCAGCCGCCAAGGCGCCAACGAACCCTAAGTTAGCCCTAGACCACACGGCAGAATTGGAGATGGGTAGAGCGATCACCTCTGACCTCTCCCCTGCGCGAGCGAGCGCCGAGCGGCGGATCCGCGAGGCGTGGAGACGACGGAGGCGGTGTTCGAGCCGACGGCAAGGCTGCGGGGAGGTGGGCCGTGGGGGAGAGCAGACGACGAGCCGATGACCTGGACACGGCCGTATAAAGCAAGAGAGGCCGCGCGGGCCCCACCCGGAAGATTCTAGAATCCGGTCGCTTTCGCGGCGGTTCACCCCGTCTACCCTGCCGATTTCAAGGCGGGAGCGTTTTCCGTGAAGGGACACGGAAATTCCGCTACAACTACCTGTGTGGCGTTTTCCGTGAAGGGACACGGAAATTCCGCTACAACTGCCTGTGTGGCGTTTTCCGTGAAGGGACACGGAAATTTCGCTGGCTGTGCTTTTAGAAGGCCGTAACCTGTAAAGTTGCACGGCTGAGGATTTTTTTTTAGAAACAAAATTATTTTAATAGAAAAGTGTAAAAGTGACATAGCTAGTTTCAAACCAAACAAATCTGAAGACTTGACATAAGAGCAGTTATCAGTGGACGCAATGACGGGATGTATTCCTGTATGCCTCCTATTTCCATTTGTGCTCTCAACATGCTGACTTGGGAGTTGGGAGCTTGAACATACACCAGATCAGCAACCGACTCACCACATGGTCTTTCAAATTGCTCATCTAGACTCTGCAGTTTATGCCCACCCTTTCAAGCATTCTTTGGAGAAACATGAGTATATGTCAGAAATTAAAACGTACATATCAATTTAACACAAGACAAATAGGATTATAATAAGCATCTCAACTCGATAGAAAATGACACATCTCAACATGCTGAAGCTATCGAGCTTAACCACATGTAGAGCAGATCAGCAATGGATTCATGTCCACTCTGAAGACACGGGAGAGTGTGTGAAAGAATCCAGCACACGGTTCCATTGCTGATATAGCATTATAGCACACCTGTACCGTTTATTTGCCTATGATAATCCATGGGTTCACTGGTTGACTTGTTCTAGACTTGCAGCCCAAATGAGTTAGAATATTGGATCTTTTATTAAGCCGAGCCGAGCCTGTTTTCAACTAGTTAGTAATAATGAGCAGAACAAGTATATCGATCCGAACCACCAATTATTCTGCCCTATCAATAAGGTACATGTTTGGAATGTGGGAATATATCTACTTCTACAAAGTGGATCATCTCATTCTGAAATTCAAGTGGTCTGAACAAGGTCTAATCAACCGGTGACCATTGTCTGTATATGATCTTTGAAGATTATGGCCACGCCTGACTTGGCAACTAGCAGACGTCGCTGTCCGGCTTCTCAATGCCGGTATGATCAATGATTCTGGTCCATGGCTCTAGCAATTCACTAAAAAGGTTGCACATTCAGCAACTATAGAGAAATGAGATTGCGTCGAAATCATTCCCAGAACCTCCCATTCGCATGTTTGTTTGAGCGTTAGGCACCTAGGGAGCAGAGAGGGAAAGAATATCCAAAATGCTGGGTAATGTTTGACAAAATGGATGGAGGAGCGAGTAAAACATGTAGCTGATGTTATCTCACTATACTTCACTTCTGCTTATGCTTATGCTGTGTTGGTTCCTTCATATCTTCCACTCCTTGGAGCTGGACAGTTCCCTTTTGCTTCATGTTGTACAAAAGGAGCTGCACCCTCTTCTTACTAGTCATTATATATATTTATATATATAAGGTCATCTACTCTTATCTGTGGAGAAATAAAGATATGCATGATCTCTTGCAGCTGTGAAGGTTGGGCCTTGGTTGTTGGCAGTAGGTAGAGTACAATTAAGCCACCACATGTTACAGTACTACAGTCTCATCAGGTCTGGAGATGTTAGAGTAGCTAGTTGTACTTCTATACTTACCTGTGCCATCGTGTCAGTTTTAGCAGAAGAGGAGTTCTACCATTTTTAATGAGGTATTGCGAGGTACGAAATACTAGCAGGTATCAAATTAAATATAACCGTTGATTTGATAAGGGCACGATAGAAAAAAGGGCACCTGAGCACGTCGTCGTCGCGCCGCCGCAGAGCCACGCCGCTCCGGCTGACCTCGCCGGCCTGCCGTAGCTCCCGTAGCCCCAGCTGCCTTGCTGCTCCCATCGGCCTCGCCGCCCTGCCGCCCCACCGTAGCTCCCGTCGCCCAGGCAGTGCCGTCGCCTTGTCGGCCTCGCCGTCCACGCCGCAGCTTCTGTCGGCCGGCCTGCTACCCTGCGCAGTGATTTGCTGATGCAAAAATACGAGAATATCGTTCCACCTTGTAGCAGCACTTGAGTTATTATCTTTTACACACGCAAATACCAGTAGGTACTGTTATAATCTCAACCATTAAATTAGTGTGATCAACGGCTTAGATTTGATACTTTTTCACCCTCAAGGATAGTAAAATTCCTCTTAGAATGGTAAGGCATAGTTGTAAATTGTTTTTTGTTGTACTTCAATAAGAAAGTTTACAAATACTAACCTACAATTAGAAGCTAATTAATATGAAAGTTGCAAAAACAATTCTCTCTGACTGAGTAGAGAGGACTCCACATCTGACAAGTGCATGCAACTTATGATCATCTTTTTACACAAAACGAATACAAAGGGGTCCTGAGCCCTAACTAGTACCACGTACATCGCGCCGCACGGTGCCACGCTGTAGTCGCCATGGCCGCCGCCCTCGGCGACGCCGACCACGCTGAGTGGTTTGCCCTTGGACCTCGCAAGCCTTGGCACGAGGACCACGCCCTTCCACTGGCAGCGAAGCGAAGGCAGCCGCAGTGCCGCCACCTCTCGCCGGCCGCGCGTCCGCACTGCGCGAGCCGCGAGGCGCACGGGCCGCATGCAGCAGCTGGCCGGCCGTCCATGCCGTGGTGGCCGCGAGCTAGAGAGACTGAGGAATGCTGCTTCAAAAATATAGCAAGAAGGCTTGAAACGGTGCACCGATTGACTAATTTAGCTAGCCTAGTTATTTTCACCAGAAAAAAGAGGTACTTATTTTACATGCACGCGTATATATATACGTCGCAGGCACGATGCATCCTGTAGTACTGAACCTAGATGCATATATAAGCCATCACGCTGCATCGACGACGATCTCAACGATGTGCTGATGTTTGAGATGAATTAACGTCATTCTCACGAACCCTCTGGTGGAGCAGCTCGTTTAGCCGGGCGTTCCTGGCCATCTCCTCCTCCACCTCCGTGCTCAGCTCCTGCACCCTCTGCTCGAGCTGGCGTACGTACCCGAGCAGCAACTCCTCCCTCTCCTCTCTTGCCGTTGCCGTCTCACCGTCGCCACCGCAGCCATTGCTGAGGTGGTCGGGGTAGCCGCCGCCGCCGCCGCCACTGTCCAATGCCTGCATCACCATCCCTCTCTGCATCTCCAGGCTCCCCAAGATGGTCACCAGATGGGGAACCACCACGTCTCTCAACCCTTCTTCTCCCTCCAGCTTCTGTTGATCATCCCCTTGCTGCCGCCGTGCCTGGCCGGCGCCGTCTCCGTCGCCTTCGGTGGATTTTTTGGGAGCTCGCTCGTGCTCGACCATGTCGTCGTCGTCGTCGTCGTCGTCATCGTCGTGGCGGTGGAACAGGAAGCAGCGCTGCTCCATCGGGTCGAGCTCGAAGTTCTCCTCGTTGAAATTCCAGCCGCTGATCCGTCGGTTCTTGACGATGTTTGTGTGGTGGCGGCACGGCGAGACGCAGCGCGCGCCGCGGGCGCAGCCGCAGAGCTGGTTGGAGTCCTTGCACCTATCCTCGACGCTGGGGACGGCGGCGAGCACGTTGCGGACGAGGTAGTCCCGGGAGCGGCAGCCCTTGAAGAAGGGGTGCCGGAGAAGCTTCTCCGCCGACGGCCTCTTGGCAGGCTCCTGGCAGAGGCAGGACGACACCATGTCCTTGAACGCCTTGGAGAATTTCTTCTTCCTCGTCGAGCTCTCGGTGGCGTCCTCGAGGCGGACGCGGCTGGTGATCCTCATCAGCATCGACTTGGACGGCGGAAGGTGGGAGAGCGGCGGCCGTCCGTGGGCGAGCTCCAGCGCCGTGATTCCGAACGACCAGATGTCCGCCTTGATGCCATAGCCAACGTGCGAGTGGATGACCTCCGGCGCCATCCAGTACGGCGTCCCAGCCATGTCGTTGAAGCAGGACGAACTGAGCACCGACGACGACGAGGCATGGATGGGACCCGAGAACGCGGACGACGCTGGCGCGGTCTCATAGATGGACGCCGACACTCCGAAGTCGGCGAGCTTGACGGAGCCGTCGGAATCCACCAGGATGTTCCCCGCCTTGATGTCGCGGTGGATGCGCCCCTGCTCATGGAGGTAGCACAGCGCGCGGAGCGTGTCCTTGAGCACGACGGCGATGCACGGCTCTGGCAGGCCGTCGGGGAAGCCATGCGACAGGATGGAGTGCAGCGAGCCGGCGGCCATGAACGGCATGACCACCCACAGGTGGCTCCCGACGGAGAAGGAGCAGTGCGCGCGGAGCACGTTCCGGTGCGACAACAGCGCCATAGCCTTGGCCTCGCGCCACACCTCGTCGAGGTTGGCGCGCGACCGCTCCAGGTCGATGGCCTTGATCGCCACCACCGCCGAGCCCAGCGGCAGGCACGCCGCCTTGTACACCACCGCGCTGACGCCGCTCCCGATCTTGCAGAGCAATCGGTACGACTCGGCGTCAAGCGGGTACCTCGCTTCACCGCCGCCGCCGGCAGCTCCCACCGCTGCACCACCACCACCCGCCATGGCTGACGACGGCGGCGGCCGGAGCAGGGACAGCAGCTGTAGCATCGATCTCGCACAGCGAGCGAGCGCGCGCACGACGGCGAGATCGAGACGATAATATATCTCTGATCGATCGATCGATCGCTACTAATCGGTCAGGTGAGAAGTGAGGTGGTTGTCCAGTTAGCTGCATGCATGTGAAGAGAGGATAAAGTTAAGGCGTGCAGGGATTCGGGTGGCGTTGTCACGAACACCAGCAGCTGGGATTCCCGTGAAGCGATGCGTATGTGGCCTCGCTCGCCTTCGGAGAGTGGTTGGTTGATGAGTGAATGCGACGAATGGGCACAAGTGTGCAGTGATCGATGTGTGTGTAACATGTCTGTCCATATATGGTTAACTGTTACTCTGTTAGAGAAGAAAATCAAAAGAGCCTTTTTGTAGGTCAAGAACGTCTAATTATGTTTTTGTGAAGCCTCATAACCCATATGTCATCGATCTTAGAGGATCATATATGTCAATGAGATGTGAAGAGTAAATCTATAATTTTCATCTAAAAAAAGATATATGATCAAATCTTCTGAATAAATTGATTGGCAACTTTTTAGGAACGATGTCTGTGTCAGTATAATCTCTATCTATCATTTACACATGATTAACGAATCGAGATAGTAGACGTATATAACAAATTTATCTTAAGGGTTTGTTTGTTTTAGCTGAAGATTTCTAGTATTTAGTTGGTGAGAATCAGCTAGTGTTTTCTACCTTCTATCTTCTAGTTCACTTCTAAATTCTGCACCTACCTATTCTAGCTGAAGATTTTTGTTATATAGAAACTTCCATAATCAATATGAATATATGATGCTCATTACTTGCAAAATGGTAATTTGATGAACTTTTGCCTGTTTAGATATTTCTGCAACAGCATTTTATAAGGCTCAGCCGGTGATGGACTTTGCATTAGAGTATCTGAACATCCGTGATTCTTCAAGGCGTCTATATGGTCAGGATCGTCTGAAAGTCCCAATCAGCTTTTTTATGTATAAAAACTGATAGTTCATTGTGTCCACTCTGTTCCGGCGGCGGCTAGGCGTCTGCAGAAACGGGCCGAGATCGATCCCCATGCCTCCCGTTCCCAGTATCCACCATTGGATAGCAGCTACCTTACTCTGCACTTCTTCGCTTGTTTTCTTCTTCTTCCAAGTGCATCTCGTTCGACCTTCTCTGCTCATTAGAGCTGAAACATTTGTCCTGTTTTGTTTCATTTTTTCCTTCTATTGTTGTACAGAGGATGCTACAACATAGTTGGTTGTTGCCTACTAGCTATGCTCGCTGTTTCTTGAGTGAACTGTGAAGACTAGCTATAGATGTTGTTGAACGGCAAGAGCCAAGAGATGAGTCATGAGGAGGACGAGGGAAGGGTGAATCGAGATGAGATGAGATGAGATGAGATACACATTAGGAGACAGGCGTGCGAGAGATGGAGGAGGAAGGGGGAGGTTGGGGCCTTAAAAAAGAAGAGATAAACATAGTAATTACCAAGTTGTACATGGTATGAAGTCTTTCTTTTTCTAAACAGCTATGCCACCATCTGAGCAGTTAACGAACAAAAATACCAAAATTTTCAAAGGAAAAAAGCTAAGAAACCGTAATAAAAAGGTTAGCCAGTCATGTTGTACGTATGCGTGCAGCAAATGCCCGCAATGCACGAAACTGCCTGCGTCAATCATGCCAAGTATTCCATTGGCCATCTAAGGAAAAAGAAAAAAAATCCATTGACGCTACCGCTCCGTGCGCGCTCTGGCCGCGGCCCGCGGCCACGGCGACGGCCTGGCTGGCTACTTGGTGGGATGCACGATGGCATCGTCCTCGTCGATCCTTCCGAGCGACACGGCCCCGCTCCTCGCTGCCGGCGCGGCCGGCACGCCCTTCTCCGCGCCCTTGCCACCGGCGCCCGTCGCCGGGTTGCGCCGCGCCTGCATGGCGCGCACGAGCTCCCGCAGGTCCTGCTCGCAATTATTGAGGCTGCCAACGCCGAACACCCTCGACGTCGGCCGGCCTACGCCCGCCCTGGGGTTCGCCGCCACGATGAACTTGCCGAAGCCCTTGGCGCCCCGGACGTAGAGGTCGCGGGCGCCGCGCAGCGCGCGCGTCACCGCCGTCGCCACGCCCGTCTTGCGGCCGCACCGCTCGCCCGCGGCCATGGGCAGCTGGATGGCACCACCGCCACGCCTGAGCTAGCTTACCTTGCTTCTGATTGCAACGACGAAGTAGTAGCTAGTTTAATAGCTAGTGGAAAAGAATAATGGAATTCTAACGCGGTAGGAAAAGTTGGGTTGTCGCGTTGTTAATTGTTGTGAAGAAGAACCCCGTATTTGTCCGGCAAATCATTGTATACTATTGTTTCAAAGACTCGTTGCAATTGGACTTGAAATGGACAAACTGATGGGTTTCTATCCATTGGAATTGTCCATGGACCATGGATGAAAATCGATAAATCGTCGCACTTGCATGTACTGCAATTTGGGGAACAGTTGATGCGGAGAGCTATGCCGGCCGTTGATTTTCTGATCCAACAGTGCAGGAGTCCGTCACAAAGTACTCGTAGCCACGCGTGCCTACATGTTAGTCAACGATACATCTCTCCACTTGTTTTACTTACCGACGCGAAGCTAGAAAAAAAGGTACTAATGGGCACATAACAACGAATTGAACGATCATGTGATACGACTAATTAAGCAGCGTTGGACGACGAGGAAAGAATAAGAGCTCGGCCGGCCCCCTGGATTAGTAGACAAATCGTGAGACGATGGTCGATTATCCGCAGATGTAAGCGTCCTTGACGACCACATCTAGATATTGTGTTTGGATTACATGAGTTTTTGGAATTTTTTTGTGGCGGAATTATGACTTCTCGACACGGTACACGGCTGACTTGGACCAGCAAAGGGGGTCGCGCTCTGAACAGGCCAACGGCGCGCTCCCGTCGTCAATTCGTCATTCGGACAGCGACCTCGACGCTATCTAAAGGCCTCTCTGAATATTGAAGCCCATCAAGTTTGCAAAGCCGGATTAGTCTCTGATTTCAGGCTCGCCTTAGACGATTTGCCCCAAATCACACAGCATTTGGGCTAAGGCCTGATGCCTCTTATTCCTTTACCTCACATTTGAAGGCCCATTTTCCTCCGGGATCCTGGCCTGATCTCCGGGAGATTGAGTTGGGCCTACCAAATAGGCTGGCATCAATAGGCGGGCCCTACGATCCTAGTTGGAGCCTGACGCCATCATTCTCTCTTCTCTGAAATCTAAACTAAAGGGAATCTATGGGCGAAAGACAGCCAGCAAATGTCACGAATCTATGGGCAAAATCCGACAGTTTAACAAATTCAATCAAATGCCATCGAAGTTTTACTCGAGTGATGCTGCGTTAATCTTCTTTCTGAGAAAACACGTAAGTCTTAGAGCCTATTCGAGAGGATTCCGAAAGTAAATCTTACTAAAAAAATAGATTCCGGTTTTAGTTTATAAATTTCAATAGCTATAAAATCTAAAATTAAAAAAACATAAGATTCTATGTATTTTTAAGCTAGATACTCAACAGCTAGTTTTTTATAATATAAAACTCCACACAAGACCGTTATATTCTTATTGAAAATAAAATGCTGCGCGCGTTAATCGTATTCTCAAAAAGATGTTGCGTTCTAGAAGAAAAAGTCAGCACGCTGGAAGAAAAAAGTCGGCACTCTTCTAGAACCTTTGCTGGCAAACAATAAATTCTTTTAAATTAAATTGGGTACTTGTCCGTTCGATAAATTCTTTATAAAGAACGCTTCTCCGTTTGGTCCTATCAACCATTTATTATTCATAATTTAAGCGTACGCCCCTCAAACATGACAAACACGCAACAGTAAAAATCGCTGTCCATACGACGTCAGGGCAGCTACGTACGATGCTGCTTCGTCACCTACGACTACTGGTAGCTCCGCTACGACTCCAGGTAGAAAAATTCTCGACCGCAGCATATTACAGTGAGTTATCAGAGTTTTCCGTGTGGCAACTCTTGGTTGTAGTAATTGGAATAGAGGAATCAATTTGATCTCTAATTCAAACTGGATATGAATTCCTAATGGAAACATAGAGACTGTTTAGAAACTTCTATCGATTGTAACTACTCTTGAAATATGAAGTTTTTCAATTGTATTCTATAAAATATTCACTAATTAGATATTTAACAATATTTTTTATAAACTGAAACTCCCCTAAATAAGCTCAGTCTATAGACTCGTCTTTAGTGAGGTTTTTTGTGATCCCTAAACTATTAGGTTCCAACACATAGAACCCAGAATTATATATATATATAATTTTCATATGTAATATTATTAAGTAGTAGTTTTATATCATAATATATATAATTAATTGAATAATTGATCAATATGCTAATTTGGTAATCTATTCCATTCATATATTCGAAATGAGACCTAAAAGTCTCAGTGACAACAAGAAAAAAGCAATTTAGATCATCCTTAATAGGTCTGGAATAAAATATACCATAAAAGAATATAGACCAAATATAATTATAATATACTGGTACAAACCATATTTTTGGAAGATAATATTAGACAATATAAATTTTCAAAATTAAATTGATAGACGTGAGAAAAAAATAAAAAATCTGATTTTTGTTTTTTCTTTGTTGTCTGTGAGGAAGATGTTGATGGCAGAATATTGTACGACTAATACTCAAAACGGAATATTGAATGGATGTGTACCAGGTATGATTTACTGGCATTGATCGACGAGATTGTAAAGTAATTTATCCGTCTCAAAAGTGAGTTTATTTTATGAAAAAAATAATAATTCAATAATGAGAATAAAAAATAAAATACTCTTTGTAAATAATATAAAAGTAATACAAAACAATAGATAAGTGATACATAAAAGTATTAAAGGAATAAAATATTTGATTTATGAAAACAAACATTAATTTTTAGAAGAAAGTTTAAATGATAGAAATAATTTTTTATGAAAGGAGAATATATATTATTTCCATTAGATATGAGCTACCATACAATGTTTCGAGCAGTGAGTGCGAGGATGGGCAGCTCGAGAAACGATCAAAGGTATATGGACGGAGAGAGGACTTAAAAATAAGTCGGAAAAAATTGAGCGCCGTACTCGCCGTTATTATTAGGTTATTTCAAAATAGAAAAGAAAAGCTATTCTTAATCGTATATTCGTATGAAAGCTTCGTTCCAGACGAGCACCCATCGGTTACAACTTACAACGACGACCGTACCGTGGAAAAAGCACGACAAGTGAAAGGGTGAAACCCAGGATACCACTACTACCAGCTCGGTGTGCGAGCGTCCATGTCACGGCAGCCGTTCGGTTCCACCTCCACCCACTCGTCGAGTCGTCGGCCGCCCTTTTCCACGTGTTTCATCGCCTCGCCGCCCAGCCGCCAAGCTCCCCGCTCCGTCACATCACCCTCTTGCTGACTCTGACCCTGACCCTAACCTCCCTCCAAAACCGCACGCGCGCGCGCGAGGCCGCGGCCGCTACAAAAGCACAGCCCCCGCGCGTGGCGGCGCCATCCCTCGCAATTCGCAAACAGCCCAGCGCCCCAGCCATGGACCATGGCGAGAGGAGGAGCGGCTCCGGCCACGAGGCGGCG
>KE372984.1:147774-169848 GCA_000418225.1 Zizania latifolia | reverse complement strand
AAGCCCAAGCCCGGAGAAGCCAAGCAGCTTCTGGGCTCCCTTGGGCTCCGTCGCCTTCCCGCGCTTGGTGCAGGCAAGGAAGGCCGCGAGGAACGGGTCCTCTTCCGGCCGGACGACCCCGCGGCGGCGCCTCCCCGGCGCCCCCGGCGGCGGCCGCACGCGTATCATGTGCGGCAGCACCGCCCTCTTCCTCGCGCTGGCGGCCGGCGTCGTCGCCTTTCCTCCAGTCTTCTCCTCCTCCTCCGCCGCCGGCGGCGGCGGTTTCGCTCCTCCTCTCGCCGCGCTCAGCAGCTTGGACACACCCGGCTCGTGCTCCCACGAGAAGGCCACCGTCTTGCCGGACGCCACGGCTGCCGGATTCATCACCAAACCTTCTCCAGCTAGCCAGCGATAGCAACAAACTACTCCAGCAAGATCGAAGAGAAGCAGCTAGCTACCTAACTCGTCGTTCTCGGCTCCGGCGGTGAGTGATCGCGAGAAACTAACAGGAAGGGTTTCTTCTCCGAGCTTTATACATGGGATCAGCAGAGCCGCCAGGTTGGGCGCGAGGTTTGTTTGATCGCTGACGTGACGCCGTGACGGGCTCGCTCGATCCGATCGATCGAGAGCGACGCACGGTAGCTTGACCGGCCGTATGGTCTTCTCTCTCCCTTTCAGTTTTTTTCTTTCCGGCATGGCAACTATAACAGATACACGCAAGCGCAAAAAGCCGGCAGCTAACTGCAAAGTCTGCAACTGCATACATATACCGGCATGAGCTCGCACGCTGTAGCATCATTTTACGAATACCAAAAACCATATAATTCGATCTAATTTCCTCGAAATTCACTGATGAAACTCATCGAATTTGTAAACCCATATCGTTAACTTTCATCACAGCATAATTCACCCGAATGACCGGTGATATTTTTGTGCATTTCTTGGTACGGATCGATCCATGTGCAGCTAAAGTTTGTAGATTTCTTCATCATCTCTGCGACTCTGCCTTGATTGTCGGCTGAATTTGGTTGCCATTTGCCGGACGTTTGGTAATTGAAAAGAGTTGCATTCTGAAGGTTCACCGTATTGATCAGTTGTCGTGTCAGGCGTACGAGCTGAGCTGCCGTGACGAGATGGGAATATCGATTTCTCTCTGGTTAATGTTTATCTATAAACCCTACACACATTGCAGGCATGCGGTTTATCGGTTTGTGTCTTCTCCGTGATTGCGCACGTGAAGGTGTATGCTATCGCGA
This sequence comes from Zizania latifolia, assembly GCA_000418225.1. NCBI lineage: Eukaryota > Viridiplantae > Streptophyta > Magnoliopsida > Poales > Poaceae > Zizania > Zizania latifolia. The sequence continues at coordinate 168,613 of KE372984.1, read as the reverse complement.
CCTCGACGCTAGGCTACAACACAGGGGTCAGAAACCCAGAGCATGACTTCTAAGCACACATGCACAAGTTTCTCAAGCTAGAATTTCGATGTTTCTGTGAGAATTGAATTGCTGGTCATTCTGAAAATCTGTAGATCGAATTCCTGCTTTGGAGAAGGTAATGAATCGAGTTTTTTTTACGTGTTTTATCAACACATAAATGGCGGTTATTCAGACAGTTTGGAAATACTTCTTTGGGGGTGTCTAGTCGATCTCAGAGGTTGTGAAACTTGGAAGCTTCCTCTGGACAGGTAGGTTTAGCCGACAGTGACTTATGTTCGGCGAACTACCTACCTTTGTTAATTTATTATCACAATTCACATGTAGTGGTAAAATTCAGATTTGTTTCTAGCTAAGCATATCCATGACGGCGTGACCTGGCATACCCGCAACTATATATCTCAGTTTTATATATTTATTCGTGAGTAAAAACTTCAATAGAATATAATTTATTTCTCGTTTGTTGCTCGTGGCACATTCATGACCACAAATGGCTACCAAATGAATATATGGATATATGTATAGAAAAGACTTACGTATATTCGTGACACATGCTTATCGGTCTATATGTATAACAAATTGAACATATATCTAAACTCTATTACAACTTAAATCTGTAACCTAATGAGTAATCGAATAAGCCTACGAGAGACAGGTATGTTCTCTGTTTTTCGCCTATGGATATTGTCCGATGAGTAATCAAGTATGCCCACGAATAACAAATATATTCTCTGCTTTTTGTCTGTATATATTCACGGATACAACTATGAGGAAACATTACACATAGCAAAAGTAGTAAGACTAGACTGCCCTCCCCATCTGCAACTAGTTAGAAATCTAAGGAGAGACAAATCTTTTGCTTAAGATTCATAATCTTTGCCTGCAAGATCGGTCGGAGGAAACCCTCACGTCGAGAAATCCAATCGGGTGGTGCAGGTGCAGTGTTTACTTCAATCAGAGTGCCCTTGGTAGATGTCGACTCGATCTTTGGCAGTGTTTGCGAAAGTTTAGTTGCCCTAATTACTCAGTACAACTTTGATTTTGGTTAGGAGTTTTGAAATCTAAGGCGATATTGTTACGATCCTGGGTCATTGAACGTTATCAGCAATTTTAGTCCCACCTCGATCACGAAAGGAGGCTACGAGCAGCTTATAAGGGAGAGTAGCCATCCTCCCTCAGACCGATCTTTTAGGATGTGAGATGGCTCTCCGCTTGTAAGGCTGCGTCGTATGCACATGAACGTCTGGACGTGGGCCGAGGGTGGTGAGAATAGACATCCTCCCTTGGATTGGTGACGTGGGCCAAGGGTGGTGAGCTAAGGCCTGGGACGCTAATAATTGGTATCATTGGATTGGTCTTTTGGGATATGAGAGGGCTCTCCGCTTGTAAGGCTGTGTCGTATGCACATGAACGTCTGGACGTGTGCCGAGGATGGTGAGCTAAGGCTTGAAGGCTTGGGACGCTAACAATCGGTATCAGAGCTAGTAGTCACCATGCCTACTTAGGGAGCTTCCTAGGGGGATGGGGTGTTAGAATCCTAGCCCGTTGGGCGTTGCCAGCAACTTTAGTCCCACCTCGGCCACGAAAAGAGGGCTACGAGTCCCTTATAAGGGAGAGTATCCATCCTTCCTTGGACTGGTCTTTTAGGATGTGAGAGAGCTCTCCGCTTGTAAGGCTGCGTCGTATGCGCATGAACGCCTGAACATGAACCGATGATGGTGAGCTAAGGTCTGAAACGCTAACAATTGGTATCAGAGCTAGCAGCCGCTATGCTTACTTAGGGGGCTTCCTAGGGGGATGGGGTGTTAGGATCCTGGGCCGCCGGGCGTTGCCAACAACTTTAGTCCCACCTCGATCACGGAAGAGGGCTACGAGCCCCTTATAAGGGAGAGTAGCCATCCTCCCTTAGATTGGTCTTTTGAGATGTAAGAGGGCTCTCCGCTTGTAAGGCTGCGTCGTATGCACATGAACACCTGGACGTGGACCGAAGGTGGTGAGCTAAGGACTGGGACACTAACAGATATCTCTGCATGACTCGAGGTGACTCAAGATTACCTTCCTAACAAGAAAGAACATCAGAGGTTTTATATCAATTTTTAGTTCAGCACTATCCAACCCCAGATACACGAGGTTATGACTTATGAGATAAGGCTGGTGCGTGCATCAGCCAGCGTAGATTCTCAAAAGTGAATCTTCACCACTGTAACAATCAAATCATAGTAGGAGAGAGTAGGGGCAGAACCATAATTTCATCAAACCTAGGTTTAACAATACAATTTACATTCAAACATCAAAAAATTTATAATTTTTAAATAAATTTTAAGAGTGATTAAGGAGACAAACATGTGGCTTAAGTCCTAATTGCCCCAGTCTTATTTCTGCCACTAGAAGAGAGAATGAATCGGTTCTAGATCTTGAATCAATTCGTAGCGCATAAAAAATAATATGCACTAAATTGACCTACTAGTGAGGAAAGAAGATGAAGTTTGGGTTTTTTATTCAATAGTGAGGACAAGTATAGACTGGAGTTTTAATTTCATTAAAACATGATCGCTTTTTTAATTCCATGAACCGATTTATGTGAAAAGATCTAACGATGCAAGACTTCTTGAGATCAACAGTTTTTCCTAGTACAACGAAGCCACTGGCCACTGTCTTCTGGATGGGGAAGAGCACAGAGAGAGAGAGAGAGAGAGAGAGAGTACATCATTAGACTTCTCAAAAAAGAAGTTAGATTGCTTTATTATAATCGGTAGGAGAACTTAATTTTAGGACCAATTTTAAAGATTTTTTGTTATTTTTGTTGTCTAGCTCTGTTTCTATGGCTGCAAAGTACACAAGTAAAAATTCTACCAAAAATTATCCTAAAAAATCAAACTTTAAAATTTAAAACTTTTTGGATTATAATCCAAAGATGACCTAGCAAGGCTATAAACGGCGTCAATTTTTTTCAACCGGGCCATTGCTGTCCAGAATCTTGCAGCGTCCTTTTTCTTCAAAGAGACGTGGTTTTGGTGGGCCTTAGCGACGGCGGCGGCGTGGCCCACTGGCCCAGTCGGTCCGCATCGAATCCGACAAACGACGAAGCGCGATGTCCCGCAAGCCGTAACCCTAAATCAGGTGTCGACTACTCAAGCTGAGTACTTCGAGTCAGTGGCGGCTTCTTCTCCAATCGACGGTTGTTCATGGGAGATTGGTGATTTTGTGAAGCGGCTTCTTCTCCAATCGACGGCACTAGTTTTTTGTTTTTTTGTTTAACCTTCTCTCTGTGATATCAAGATTTGAGGTGAAGACAGATTTATCTGGTAAAAGTGGCTGCATAGGGGTTAAGCCTCTTTGATATCTGCTTGCTTCTCTTGTGTATCTCGTGCGTTAGATTGGGCTTATTGGTGGCATCTTTGAATGTCAAAGATTGTCCTTGCGTGGTTGTGATGACAACAACCTTCGTTTCTCGATGCTGAAACTTGATTTGTTCAAGGAATTAAAATTTATTTTGATGACCTTTGTGCTTATCTGGGCCACTGAAACTTTGTCTGTTCCTGTCGATTCGTCTGAAGGTTATGCCCTGCACGATGGCACTCCTGCTGCGAGAGTGAACTTTGCGATGCTATTTCTGCGACTTTGCCATTTTGAAATGACATACATCTGATGATTTTCCCTTTTATGTTTCTTGCTTGTGTGTTGTTGTAGACTTGTAGTGTGGCTGTGAGGACCAAGAACTTTGTTTGTCGATCCTGACTTGATTTAATCAAGGACCAACCTTTTGATGACCTTTGTGCGTGTCTGAGCCACTGCATCTCGATCTGTCTGTCTTCGTTTGTGTGAAGACAGAAGATATGAATTTGCCTTCTATGTTTCTGACTGTATTCTTGTTAGTTCTAATGTGGTTTTAGCGACAATGAAAATGTGTTTCTCTATTTTGATTCGACTCATTCTTTTATTCTAGGATCAAATTTTGACGACTATTCTGTGTATCTGAACCAGTGCAACTTATTCTCAGTTTAGTCTTTTCTTGGTCAAAAATTAAACTTTATTCTCATTTTGTGTGGTTCATATTGGAATACGAATGTCGGGGGCAAACAATGTAGTCCTTACATGTTTGATAAACCCATGGACATGAGCTCAAGTCTAAATATTCAGATGTTCGGAATAGTTACAGTGGAACTCTTGCATGAAAATTTTACAACTTGCTTGCTGTATGCAAGAAACAACTCCCTGCAACTCCTTTTCCTCAATGCAGCCTAATAAACATCTTGCTAACAATATCTGATACGAGGCAAATCGTTTTCCTAAGGGTACAGCCAAATCCATAAGAACTGAAAATTGCAACTAGCTGGAAAAATACATAGCACAAGCTTGAGAATAGAAAGAAGAGAACAAGGATCGATGGGGTGGTGAGTTCCTTCATGCATTGCCCTCCATTTTCTGAAGATTCACATTGCATGGTCCTCGAGATTCAGTAACCAACCATATGGTCTTGATTCACATTTCATAGTTGAGTCCTCAGTGCTTTTAGAGTTTGTCAAGATCTCACCTAGAGGCCCACCTTGAGGCATCTCCCAAGAACTTGAGATGCTATCCTCTCCTTGCATTTGTGCCATGGTAGATGTATGGCAGCTGGTACGTGGGCCGTCTGGTGAGGAATAGAAAGTAGGTGGAACTGGTATGGCATTGGAATCTTTGCTTCTCTGAAACTCGATTTTCTCATTTGTAGGCAGGCTGAAACTCTGAAGGACTGATTGAAGGCATCCACGATCATGCATCTGGGTGCAAGGAATGTTTTTATTGCTCTGCTGATTTCTGCTTTCCCAAGGCTTCAGCATCGTATTTGAAGAGATCGATTCACTATCTGCTATTGAACTGAACTTCTTCGGTTTGTTCTGTTGCTTCAGTTGAGAGAGCAGGGACAACGTGGGCTGCTGATTCGTCAAATTTAGCAGTGGAGCATTGTTTTCTTCAGCAGCTTTGTTTCCTTTCTCTTTGCTCACCATTGTCCTGTAAATTTGTGCAGGTTTTCAAATTGAATGATTATCACTTTCTATTGAAACTGGGACAATCTTGCCATCTCACTGTGTCAGTGACTATACTGTAACTCTGTATTCCATATTGTACAATATAAATCATAAATTTTTCACTGCAATTTGATTTAATTCAGCAGCCACCACAGTAATGACTTTCTATCACGAAAATGTACCAGAAAACTCATTTTCTCATTAATGAGTGACTGAGTGATGCATAAGTGAGGGGGAAACAATGGAAAACTGTGATTCAGCCTGTAACATTGTAATACATGCATGCTTCAGATGAGAATATTTAACCAAATTTCGGGATATACTAACCTGTTTAAACTATCTGCCCAATAGCTCACACTGCCTGGCTTAATTTCATTAACTTTTGCCTTCTTGAAGCTACCCTGCTCGATAGGAGATGGCAATGAGCCAGTACATGGTGTCTCTTTCACAGTCTTTCTAGGTTGGTTTTCCACAGGCTTTCTTGAACGGTGGCGGTTTCTGTTGATGTGCCTCTCACAATACTTGTGGTCGGCCATTGCCTCCTTTGAACACCGCCATTTCTTGCCATCTGTTCGACGGCATCTTCCAGGTTCTGGGTCAGAGTCTGAATTTGGGAAGCCTCGATAAAGAGGTCTCCAGCTCACTGCATTATAGGTAAGGATGATTGGTTTTATGTCACGTTTACTTCTTTCATGCTGACTGTAAACTGGTGAGAACTGAGAACATATAATTGTGACAGCCTATATGCAGCTCGTTGTGTTATAGTGTGTTTACTTATACACTGTTTTATAATATTCAGTTTGTGGAAGCTTGAATAACTCTATGGTTATATGTGTGCAATTTAACTGACACACATATTGACATATGTAACTTGATGATTAGCCGTTTTCGACATTTATATATGGACATATGTAAATTGATGACATGTAATATATAATACAACACATATTTCTCACATTTATATTATAACGGATATTTTCTGCATATGTAAACAGGTTTTGTTTCCTACCCAGTTTATGGCTGTATCGCCTGTGTGAGTTTTGAGGTTCAAAGCATCAAGATATTTGGGTTCGAATGCTTACTTCTATTAGCTGATGATCTGAAGCTTTTGCTGATTGAAATGAGCAGGCTGGAAGGTATAGGGGCCTTTGCATTGAGGTACTTGTAAATGAGCGCTTGGTGCTCCAGTTCCATCCACTGTGAGGGAGTGAAAGGCCTCTTTGTCCTGGATAACAAGAACCTCTGCTCATTTTTCCTTCCAAAATCCAAAACTGGATAAATCAAGGAAAATATTTAGTGTGGTCAACACTCAAAGAATCACAACGTTATCTCAAGATATGAATGGTTAAGGGAAGCACCGAGTCAAGACAAAAGTGCAAAGTTTAAAAATGCAATGAACTGTAACAGCCTTGGCTGGGGAAGGGGCCCCAGGGTTGTGCTCATCCCCATGACTAGTTCTGTAGCACTCATGAGAGCTCATCAAGTTCAATAAATGCATCACTTGATTTTTTCTTTTCTGACTTTATTCCTCTCATTTGAACAGATGAACAGAACACACTATCAAACACTTTGCTTCTACACTTTACATGGCTGGTAAATGGAAGAGAGGCATGACTGAGGAAGTGTATGTAAGTGGTGATGAGCCAGCCAAACCTGAGGGCAGTGTGTAAGCAGCCTTTGCAAATCTGAGCATCTTCTGTTCATCGAGGAAGGGGGAGGGGTAGGATGCAGCCTGGGTGAAGCTAGCTCTCTTGATGAGACTCAGATCACTCTCCTTGGGGGATGGCACTGAGAGGCCCTGCAAGCCCAGCACCTCTCCAAGCTCCATGGCAGCAGAGAAGTCAGCAAGCATTTGTGGGAGGAGAGGAGGGGGGGTTGGTGAGTATTGCTAGGGACAGTGAGGCTCCATGGGAGAAGAGTGGAGGAGTGGAGTGTGTGCTCTCTGGGAGGCAGGAAGTGTGATGATATGGTGGCTCTTTGGGGGACTAGAGCTGGGTGTGGCACTTAAATAGCAGGAGTCCTTTCATTCTTTTAGTATCTTTTTCTGTCACTTTTTCCTCTTTTTTTGAGTTTTTGTGCTCTCAATGTTTATGTGAAGTAGTGCTGGGTACTGTGGGGTAGTTGTAATTAGTTGGTATAAATCTAGCATCAAACTCCAAGATCAAGATATGATCTTTTACAGCAACGGTTTTAATTAATTTTAATGAAAAGTTGTGGTGTACTGTTCTACAAAAGCGGACGAGGCTCTATTGGAGCGAAATTGATTGGATCAATTACGGTGAGGAGTAGGGCAAATCAATAACTACATGGCTGTACTGCCTGTACACGCTAGTCTCACAGAATTTAACCTCTGTGCAGTACTACTACTACACTTCCAATAAGTGCCCCCTTTGTGTTCTTGCAAGTAAATATGCTCGAAATGAATGGTCGAGCTTCATGTGATGGTCAGAGGCTCTCTTGTTTTCTGTAGGACTAGTGGTTATTATTCAATTTTGAAGTCACATACTTCACTGCTTGGGCGCTTGCCTGCTGTGTTCATCTTTAGATTTTTTTTTCATTTTTTGCAAATCGTACTTTCACTGTGCACTACCAAGGTTGATGATAACAGGTGAAAGCAAGCTTGTTATACCCCGGTGTAAAGTGAAAGCGTTTTGTCCAATGCAATGCAAGGCACAACTTGCAACTGCATTTCACCGTTTGCTTGTGTAACAGTGAGGCAAATGGGGAGCACCAGTGCACCACCATACCAGAGCTAGCAGTACTGCAGTAGGATGGGGGTTGGTTTTGTCAACTCATCTCATCTCTGTTTCTGTAAAAGCTCACAAGGGCAGGTACGGGCTGGCTGCTGGTGGCGCTCGCTGCGCGGTCAGCCGGTCACGAGGTTGAGATGACGCCTTTCAAGTTTCAAGGTGGCCGCGCCGCGGGCCGGCCGGGGTGCATGGCTTCATTCATTGCGGCCTCGCGCGCGCGCGCTCTCGCTCGCCTCGGCTGCCTCCCGGCCGTGTTGTTCGCCCGCCGCGCTCGCCGCAGACACCGAATTTATTTGCCCCCGCGCCGGGTGGCGTCAGGGGTGGGTTCGTGAACGCCGGCCGGCGCGGGGCTCGCTCATCGCCGTCCTCCACTTGATGATGGAAACCTCTCTCTCTCTCTCTCCCCCCCTGCCTCCTGCCATGACTTCATACGCGTCCAAGCAAGATACTGCTGCATTACAACATACGGCACTAGACATCTCTCTCGCTGTCTACCTGAGTCGTCCCTGGCAATCTGGCATGCATCATGTGAGTTGAGGAGGGTTTGTTTATTCGAGTCCCCAGTCCCCACACCGGATGTCAGGTCGTCAGGATATGCGTCTCCAATGCTCTCGCGCCATGCATCCATGGGTGTCTCCGTGTTTGGACTCCTGGAGATCAGAGATCTCCACCGCAAGCAATACAGACGGCTACGGGCTCCTCTCTGGTACGATGACCTGGAGGCTGGAGCTGTTGGTAAATATTCTTGTCCTGTTACGTTGCATACAAAGTGTTGAGATTGATTTTGGATTAAGCCCACTAATGACCAGAGTCTGAAGTGGAGTCGGACGACGTGCACTACACGATTGCCGATTTCCCAGCGCTGTTGTAGCAACAACTTGCGTAACCAATGAGAAACATTCAAGACTCACGTGTATGGATGCCAAAAAAATCGTCGCTTTCCCGGTAGTTGAGGCTGTATCGATCAGGTAGCTATGTATATATCTAAACGACGTATTCTCTAGACAATTATCTTTCCTCAAAATCAACAAAGTTTGAGTGTACGTATGCATCATAAAGCTTCTTTAATCCTTGTGTATATCATGGCATTGACAAATAGTTTTGCATTTTCTTGTATGGGGTTGCGAAGTTAAGACAATATCGTCCAATAGAAACATCCAAAATGTATGGATGTCGGGTGTCAACATGCATCTGGAGTTAAGGACCCGAGGGTGGTATCTGCATGCAAGTGGCCGCCGTACTGACTAAAAGCTCACCTCCTCTTGTTTTTCTCTCTTTCTTGTGCGAAGTTGTTGGTTTGTGTATTTATATTTTGGTGTTTCCAAACTTGCTTGAAACCATCCATTGATCCAAATCTAATGCTTGGTTAGAATCCTTATTTTCCCTTTGAAACTTGTTGAAAAATAACATTCGTCAGGTCAGCACAGTGAATCTTGTTGAAACTGAGATGCCCTTGCTCGCGCAGTGGCAAGGGTGCGTGGATTCAATCTCATAGTCCCCATACTTGGCTTCCAGGCATGCTCGCAAATTTTTCTTAATTGACAGCAAGTTACTTCTTGGTGTCCAATGTTTTTTAATCTTGTCGAAACGCATGCTTGATTTTCTCGCAGTCGTTGAGGTCGACTGAAATTAGGTTAAAAATTCCTAAAACATAAAGATAAAATATCTACACTGCCATGTCATACTGACCATAAATACTCCCATGTCGTCGTAAGACATGGCGGGGCCCTGCGTGTGCGAACAGTGAGCCCGATCCGTCCCGTTTACCTCGCCGGCCCGGGGCCCTTACCTATGTAAAACCACCACCACCCGGCCTTTTACTCCCACCAGCAGCGCCAGCGGCCGAGTTAATCAATCCAGCGCACCACCCGACAAGCGAACGACGCAGCAGCAGCAACCTGGTACGCACTCGCCGTACGGCGAATGTCTTCCGGTCGCTCGCGCGCTAGCTGCCGTGCCGGCGCCGCGCGAACGGCGATCGTGTCCGTGGACCGTGGTGGCGCGCCCACGGCCCACCCGTAGCCGCGCGCGGGGTGGTGGTGCTGGCTCAGTGGCTCGCGCGGTGCGACGACGCCTTGGGGCCCCGTCCGTGCTCGTTGCAGGGCAGACAATGAGAGATTTGATGGGAGCGCTCACAGCACGGCATGTCTCGACGACTCTCGCTAGCTGCTCACCACCCCTCAGCTGTCCCCTCGATACGCTACGGATTTGAGGTTAAAATTTATCTTAAATATATTTTTTATAAAAAATAATTTTTATTTTTAACTACACATGTTGTTTTAAATATGATTAGTGGCGGATCCAAAATTTTATCAATAGGTATGCCGCATCGAAATCTTCATATATAATTCGTAAAAATATTTTTCTAATTGAGTAAATAAGTATTAAATTTACACCATAATTTACTATACACATACTAAATAATATGATAAGTCTTAAATTAAAAGATCAAGTTATAAACTTGCATAAATATAAATAGTTCAAATTAAAAGATCAAGTTATAAACTTCCATAAATATAAATGGTTCAAATATCATACTAACAAAATCATACTTTTATTATGATTATAGTCACAAATAATAAAGTGTTTAATCTAATCTAGTCACTAAACTAAACGTAACGTAACACTTAAATAATAAGCATTTTTATTAAATAAACGGAACAATGCATGTAAATAATAAGTCTTTTATTAAATAAACGGAACATGAAGAACCTTGGAAAAAACAAAATACGCTAAATTATTTAGAGCAACAGAACAGCCGGTCTGCTACGCCACATAATTCTTTTACTTCATTAATTTGTGGATCGCAAGATATGCCAGAGCTAACCCGAATATGCCGACTTCATCTAATCTGTAAAGAATAATAAGAGCTTGCGGATCTATTATTTATATTTTAGAACGTACTGCACACTTAGTCCCATCCTTCCCATGTATGCGTACGTGCTGCGAACCGTGCATACGAAAAGGTACAGGGAAATGCCTGTAGCTTAGTAGCTGGAGCTGTAGTAGATTGTATATATTGTTGTACAGGGCCATCAATGCGATTTGATGCTTCATGTGCGAAGCAGCTATATATATGGCAGCCGTGCAAAAACAGCTAGATATTAGATATATACGTCTACGTAGCTGGTGCTGCTGCTCTCGTGAATGCATGGTACTGGTAAATGGTAAATGGTGTAGGGGGTACGTGCCACAGAGTGGTACTAGATAATCAGTCTCAATGGCCACAGCCTGTTGCGATTGTGCCTGCTGCGTCCAGGGCCCGGACCGGCCCGTGGGCAATTGCCAACTGATTTTTTTTTTTCAGCATCGTAAGGTTGAGATTTCCCCAAAATCGTAGCCACGGCTAAGGGGCTAGCAATCTGAAGAACTCACTGGTGGTGATCTTACTTCTACTAATTCTGCTACCTAATACTACTAGGCAGGCATAGTATAATTAGTTACGGTATGATAGATCAAAACTAATAGAAGGTTTACTTTTATTTGAGAGGTACTGAAAAGTCCTAAAAATGGTGGGAAGGGGTTAGTTTTTATCCAAAAATAACGACCACTGTCCACCGATTTTGATTCTGAAATACGTACGTATGTCTACAGAATCCCTTGTATTTTGCGTGTGCTGGTACCGTGCGTATACAGTACGGTGCTGATGGGCGGTTAATGCAGCGCCTGCGAATTAACGTAGCCGTATGATGCTCTGGCGGGCTGGCGGAGCGTATGCCCGCGTACGTGCGTGGCGTACATATTGCCCAGTGTAAATGCGTGTCACGTTGCCCTGTTCCCTCGCATGGATTCGTGCTTGCCGCGTCATTAGGGGCATCCATCTCGAATAAATGATTCCTGCCACCGATATATACGGCATGCCGTGGAGTCACCTGTATCTATACCCAACATGTTATATGTTGACTTAGGATGAGGGTCTATTCGGTTGAGATACGGATTAAAAAAACAGGGATAAGTTATGATCTCGCCATTAGCAGCCAACAGCCAGATCATGGACAATGGTCTCTTGGACTTGCACATTGTACGCGCATGCATCTCGGCAAATCACCATTATGTTTTATAACATATACATATATTTTCATCATTTTTTCAATGTTTGTTCTTACCAAATAAACATTAACTCTCTCGTAAATAAATAAATAAATTATATTTTACAAAGTAGAATATACAATAACAAAAAGTTGTTTTTCTTAATTCTTGCATACAAGTCTAAAAAGAATTCTATAAAGAATCAGATGAGTACTTGATATTATGGAAAAAGTTAGTTGAGTTCATTTTTTAATTTTGTATGCATAAGTTTAAAAGGACATATAAAAATTAAAAATTTCAAACACCTTATAAGAATTTAAAGAATCAGAGGAGTAATTAACAATATACTAGTACTACCGTGCACTGCTCAAGAATCAAGAGTTATATTCACCACAGGTACTTCGATTCAGTAAGCCGTGTACGATGCTGCACTGAAAGAGTGAGTTTGTGGCTGACAATATTATTATTTATTCTATTAATGGGCTTAGGGTAGAATTATGTCAGGCCGGAATCACAAGAAAGCAGGACTCGTGGCAGTGTGGCACTATAACCGCGCCAAAATCCAGTGATACCCAGCACTCCAGCAGAATTTCTGGACTATGCAATCCTTTAAAAAAATATGGAAGACAAAGATGAAAGACAAATGAACCTGATATTTATAGTAATTATTTGTATCTAATGTTAAAAAACTATAAACGGTTTTAAAACAATTTTTATATAGATTTTTTTTAAAGAGTTACGCCTCTAAATAGATTGAAAAAAAAACGGAACAATGGAACTTTCTAGTAGTGTACTAGAACTATACATCTGTACCAGCTATTGAAATGGACTAATTTTCAGCCTTCGTCTCTACCTACCTTGAGTACAAGGTTACATAATATGAACACATTGGCAAGCTGCCCTTCCCCTCAGTAAAGAAAACCGGTATGTCTCCGTTTTTCTGGCTCAAAATGGGAAGTGACTGCAGCATGTGTCATTGTTCTTCAACATGTACGTCTGTCTCATCGTAAATCTCCTCCTATGCCACCACGAAAATTGTGAATCAGTAAATATAATATAATGTTTAAAACTGGCATTTGTACACACTTGTATTGAACAGTGATTTTGCACGTAAACATAGATTTGAACATAATTAGCTCAAATGAGCATGGAACACTGTTGAGAAAAATAGAGCGAAGGGCATTGAAGTTCATCACATCTTCATGGTTCAATGGGAAAATGACTTCTTTACGAGTTACTATATGATCATTGATAATTGTTTTAAGAACTTTAATCTGAATTATCGCTGAGCATGTTTCAAAAAATTAGAATAGATCAATCAGACAGTTCTATAAACTTCTAATGTAAAGAGAATGACTGCAAACCACTAACCTGGAGCAGCTCTTCTATGACATCCTCCATTGTTATGATACCGACAGCTTCTTCATCTTCATTAAGTGTGGGCAATTGCTGTTCATGTATTTGAAGGACATCTGATTGATCTTTGGACCATTTTCTATTCTTGTTCCCTCTATTAGAATTCTTGGAGTTGGGGTAGCTCTTCCATCTTCGTAGCGGAGGAGGGTTCTTCACAACCTTCTCAGCATGCTTATCATCAATAGAGATGGCAACCTCTTTGTTCCACGTGGAAGAAAGAAAACAAAGAGAAAATGGTAAGAGAAAAGGGTGTTAAAATATGCAACACATAATCTACCAAAGAATTGCCTTGGAGCTCACCAAGAGTTCCACCATAATTGGTGGGTGTTTGTGGCTCAGCCGGGTAATTTGGATTTGCTTGTCTTATGACAACTGCCATGTGGCTGTGTCCCTTCTGAAATTCATTTAGGATGTCATAGAGGGGCATCTCTTCTGAAACACTGGCATTCAATAAGATGCAGGTTGTGTTAGCTGAATCTTGAACTACCCTATGTTCAAGTTCAATTATTCTACTTCAGGAAATAGGAATTCTTTTATAATTAGGAGAAATAGGCCCTTCAGGAATTTAATCTATAAATCTAACAAAAACTACTAATACGGTCATCTAGTAACTTGCTTGTACATATTATAGATGAAGTTATTGACAAATTATATCATGACCATGCCTGCTGTATGGCTGTAACATGGGAAGAAACAAAATAACAATCCTGGATTTCTATGATATAACTTTGTTAACTAGGAGCCCATTTTGCAGTATGGTTCAAGACAAGGTCAAACAATTTCCCTCACATAGACGACACAACTAGGTATGTCGCTCTTCCTTTCTATTATAAAATAAAATTATGGATTAGCCAGTGAAGCAGACATAAACTGCATTTGCAGATGTACAAATTAATTATACCAGCTCTTGCATTGTATTTTCAGTAAGCCAGTGGTTAGAAGCCATTAATTGCATAGTCAAGAAAACTTTAAGTTGTATTATTAAAGGTCACCATTAAGAAATTGCAGTATTGCACAAAAAGAACAATCTACTGTTTTATACCGTACCGAGGGATTTTGCGGATAGTTACACTCTTTATAGGAATCTCGTCATCAGGGTTGACAGATAATAAATTCTTCACCTGAAAATTGCTAATTTCAGATTACTACAATGTAGTTGCATATTTGAAAAATTATCAGAAATATAAAATTGCATACCAAAGACAGTGTAATAGCTGCCAAAATTAAGATCCATGTCATAATACTCTACCTAATGCATGGATGCTTTCAAAGCATACTGATCTGCCGTAGAAGATACATGCTGCTGATATGCATTTTGGGTGTAGATGACATAAAAACAGGGTGTTGGATGTGCTGTCTGTTTTAAAATTCAAATACAGATTGACCAGCTGCAATTTGTACAATCTATCTAAGCATTGCTGCATGATGTTCAGGATTACATGCAAATTTATATGGCTCATTCCTTTAAATTTTATGCTTCCTTATGCAGCTGAGTACACTACACAATTGCCTCATTATGTAGGAGAATATGCTATATACTAGTTCAAAATAAAACTACACAACTAAAATGAATCTATTCTCAAATCTCAACTGACTCTGTACTTCAATGATTATACTCTGATTCAGAATTTGACAATGCCCATAGACACAGTTTGATGCTTCAACTAGAATCAGAATGCCACATAAATAATAAATTATATCTTGATGGTAATTAGTGATTTTGGGCTTTTTGCCAAATTTATGAATCAAGCTCTGCTCAAATATTAACCCAACAATGCATAAACAGGACATAGGTTGATGTCAAATCAGAGGAAATAGAAAGCACTAAAAAAGTTTCATCCAGAAAAAAACTGGTCACAAGAATCGTATCGTTGTCTTGAAAAAAAGAAAAGAAGCACTACCAATATAAGTCCAATAATGTTTGTCTTCTTTTCATAATAAACTGGCACCCTGCTATGACCGTTGTCGAGCACCTTTTGCATTAGATCCCTGTGCAAGAGAGAACATGAATGACTGGATTATGCATTTGAGTAGAAATGCAGTACATATTTGTAAAAGCCATTTAACGAAAATCATTCATGACTGTAACACAATCCAATACCTGTCGAGCTTTGCATTTATATCAATTGCAAATGTCTGACATAGGGATGTCATAGCATCTTTAGCTTTCTTTTCAGTGAGCTCAAGAGCTCCAGCTATTATAGTAGTTTCGTCATGGGTTAACTCCCCACCTTTACCAGCCTGTTCAAGTTACAAGGTAAAACAGTTATAAACAGGAACTTGTAACCTCAATGTGCATGCAAAAATTAATAAGATCAAGAAACATTAATTCATTTTTACATGACTAAGTCAATTGGTGATACAGGACTACAGGTATCATCAACTGGACAACCAGTAACCAGAATACCTAACAAATGACCTGCTGCACTAGAAAATCCAAGATCTATATTATAATTGGAGAAACAAAAATGAGTGTTCAAATGTTCAATCAGACAATCACAGCCTGTAAAGTAAAATCATATCCTTTCATACACAGTATAAATTATGAATAAAATAGCCTAAAGTATGATGGGCAAAATGAGTCAGTTCCATCAAAAAGCCTTCCTGCAAGCATTAGTCACAACAATATCCCAGCATGCATTCCATTAATTTCTCCCCCTTTTTCCACTTCTTCTGCTATTTCCATGGATTTTAGATCAGGGGTAACCTTTTAAGGGCTACTTGTGTAGATGTGGAGAGTATCCGGCAAGATCAAAGAACAAGCATGGCACACAGCGGGACAAGGATTTATACATGTTTAGGTCCTCACTGTGAGGTGCCCTATGTCCTATTTGGGGATCTTTGTACTCTATTGTATAAGTACAAGGATGGGTCTAGACGTCCAGTCCTATTACAATGATGTGTAATTGTGTATGCATCTAGACTAGTTGATCGGAGGTAGCCAAGGGGTTCAGCTTGTCTTCTGGAGATCTGTTGAGATGTCTTGACCTCTTGTGTGATGTTCTCCTTTTTGTTTGATTGTCCTCTCGAGGGAGCCCCTGCCCTACTTATATACCCTAGAGGTAGGGAATCATACGGTAGTAAGAGTCCTAGTTGGATTACTAGTAGGAAACCTTCCATAGTACGATAAATTGTAGGGTCCTATCTTCCTTGTGCACCATACCCGTTGACAAGGGAATATGGTATATGTCGGTCGTGATGCACCCGACCATCTGGGTTCTATTTCCCTAACAGTATTGATACTGAATTCCTTCAAATGGCATTATGGCACATAACATCTCTGAACTTACGCCTTTTGCAAATCACACAACCCAGGATTGAGAACCCTGAGTAGGATACAACAACAACAACAAGAAGAACAAAGCCTTTCAATCCCAAGCAAGTTGGGGTAGGCCCCTAAATTGGAGCTGGCTATGATCCATAATTCAATGTAGCCTCACATACATTGCACAGTGACATGTCTAATTTCTGCTTATAATATGTGATATGTGTATTACCTCATTTCCATGCAGTGTCACGAGTGTTTTTAGTTCAGCTCTACGAAAAAGAGCTGTATGACCTTTACCAAGCACATAATCTAGTAGCTGAAACAGAAAAGTAATGAATGTTCAATACAGGTACATTTGAGCAGCGATGTAATGATGATGCACTGAGTCTAGGAGTCTAGTTACCTTGCTTATCGGATAAGCAACAGGAAAGCAGATCCAAACAAGCACACGGACTAATGGAGTAACTGAGGCACCAATCGCCAGCCCATAGCGTGAACAGATGGATTGCGGTATGATCTGTTTATACAAGAATATTTAGCATGTGGTACCAAGAAAGACACTTGCAGTTGAACATCATAGTAAAGTCAATATAATTCACCTCACCAAACAGCAAGATCAATGTCACTGAGATCAAAATTGCACCCCATGCAGTCACCAAGCTATCAAGGAATATTGGCAGAGCCTAACATACAGACAGAAGCATGTCATCATAATATCATCTATCAGGAGAACCTTAAATTCAACATGTCTACAAATCACTTGAAATAAAGAGAAGTACCTCCATGGATGCAGCATTGCAGATCAGCAGAGTACACAATAGAAGGTGCTGGTTTTTCACAACAGGCAATATCTTAGCTGCATGAAAAAAAACTTTAGCATGAGCAGTAGCACGAAAATATGATAAGATTCGAATTTGACACATGCCATTTCATTAGAAGAAAGATGATGCTTACGCATTTCATTCAGCAAAAAAACTTAGAATTCATCACTCCCCTATTATTTTATTGTTGGTAATCACATGGCGTAACGGGAAAAAAATCAATAACTGAGTAGCAAAGTTACTTGTACTATAAACCCGCTATTTTAGACTGCACTTTTCCTTCTGCTATGCCACTAAGTATCATTTTCCAAAATAAGGCAGTGCAGCATGTCGCTATCCCCAACACCAGAACACGACCACTTCCCAGGTGATCAAGCCAAATCACCGTAAGCAAAATACACAAAATTGTTGGGCCTCCCCCTAAATCGTATGAATTGATCAATCAAAAAGTATGACGCACAGGTTCCAATCCATCCTCCCAATGATTGCCCAGTTCTACTCACGGGTGCTTCTATTCACCAATTCACCACAACAGCGCACTTCTGCCAATTTTTTGAATTGAGTCCTTGATCGAACCAACGCCCGCGGGATGTCAGGATGTTTGACGAAATGCCGAACCAGTTCGGGTAACAGAGCGACGAACGAAATCCTACCAGCCACCCATCTAAATCAGGCACTACACAAACCCACCGCCACCCCACAGCACGCGACACGCGAGCGAAAGGTAACTGGCTGCGCCCAGCCGCGGGGGCAACCGGACGGGGCACGGGAGTGGCAGGACACACCTGCGTGCTTGCGGTCCTGGTCGGTGCCGGACTTGGCGAGGACCTCGAGGTCGACGAGGCTGAGGGACATGAGGCCGAGGGTGAGCCCCGACATGAGCCCCGCGAAGAGCACCAGCACCACGATGATCACGATGTGCTCGAAGAACCCCGCCTCGCAGCAGTGATACTCCACCGCCATCCGCCCGCCGCTACTCCCCCCTCTCCCCTCCCCCTCCGATCCGCACCTTCTTCTCCCTCCCTTCCACACGACACCTCCTCCCTTACGCAGGATCTCCGCCTCTTGCCTCTCTCTCCCCCCTCTTCCACTCGCGGTTGCTCCGCTCCGCTCCGCTCTATTTAGAGGAGAGGAGAAGCCTGGCCGTGCCGCGTGTGTGTGCGTGAGCGAGAAGAGAAGAGAAGAGAAGAGAAGAGAAGAGAAGCGGACTGACGAGGAGGGGGTGCGTGGGCGTGGGAGCGGAGGCGACGCGACGGGTGACCCGTCGCCCGTGGCCATGGCTGGCGGATGACATGTGGGCCAGGCCTAGTAGGGACCGATTCGGACGGCTCGTGGTTTTTCTTTAGTCGAATTGGCGATCCATCTCACTGCAAGTGGGTCCCGAGATGTGCGGGACCTGAGGTACAGTGACTTACAAGGGTTAGGTTGGGTTGAGTTTTTTTTCCAATTATCCGGGGTTTGGGGGAGAAATTGCTGGAGCCTGGCCCTGGAAGCACCTGCTTTGTGCTCCGTGGGCTGTCGGCATGTGCCGGTGTCTCCGTGGGACCGGTATATGGACGGAACTTTGGGACCCCTATGCTTTCATGGGCTCATGCCAATTATTTATTTACAAAGAAATCGGGGAGGAGAACGTGTAGACTGTTTGGTTCGTACATGGATGGGTACGTTGTTTTGTCTATGGACCGGGTCCACAGACAAGGTGCGTTTCTTGCATGCTAGGCACGTGTACGTGAATTTGGGGAATTATGCGGATCTTCTGTGCTGGATCCAAGTTGGCTGATGGGAAGCATCAGATACTGTCACAGGTAAGATGATAATTGATAAGGGCAGTGGTGACTAAGATAGTTTTTATTAGTTAGTGTGTTACATAAATAAAAAAAATGTCACAATAAAATCAGCGAGTAAAGAGAAAGAAATTATTTCTCATAAAAAATCAACTCTACGCAAAAACTGAGAAAAAAGTAGATGAGATTAGTGGAGGAAATGAGAGAAAAAAATGTGATTGGATGAGAATTTATTTTGAAAAATCATCTATTGATAATATAATTTTTGAGAAATCATACCGTTGGGAAGTTTAGTCTGTAAGAAATGTTGATAAAGATAATTTTTGAGAAATCATACCGTTGGGAAGTTTAGGAGATGTCTGTACTATTTCATAATTTACGATCACTTTAAAACAGGGCCCATTTTAAAGATGGAAAGTACAGTGTAAATATTTGAAAACAGGAGAATCACTGTCCAGTTCGTTTGAAAACACAGTGTTGGTTGATTTTGTTTTTAAATTTAATGGATTCACTTAGGTTCCGGAGGCTTTAACAAGTTGGAGCATTATGGTATGTACTTATAAAATGGTCCGAGATGACAGTGAAGCAACTTTGCAAAAGATAGTGTTTTTTGCATAAAGTCTATAAATGTCAAGTTGAAATTGTGTTCTCTAGTTAAAAATTAGTAAATAGAATATATGCGATGCTTTTCAAGTGTCAGGTAATGCTCCTCTCAATTTTATCTGCCCATAAAAAAACTTAAATATACTATTGGAATATGCCAACTTTTCAATCTTTTCAGAGATTGGGTTTCAACAGTTAGTTAAAGCAATTGCGAGAAAGAGACGACAGAGACTTCAAAAATTAGATAATCACGAATCTAGCTGGTATCTAGTCGTCAAATTACACATCTAACTTTTCCTCGAAGTTAGTTTGACAACACAGGGTACTGACCCATCCACATATAATGGGATGCTCATCCCGTCAAACTAGGTCTTAAGTGACTTGTGTCACTGGACAAATCGGCTACGACATCCAGTGAGATCTGTCGGTTTCATTATCAGACTGCAGAAGAGAGGCCTGTCAGCATAGCCCTCTGATTAATCCACCGATGTAAATGTGCAAATTGCATAAGGTTTTGCCGACAGGACATAATTTCCCTAAAAAAACAGACAGGACATACATACAGATACAGTGACCAACAAGCATACAACTGGAAAAGAGCGCCGTCATGTTTTAGTTGCAAGGGTGAAATTTTATTTGTCTAACGAATGCCTGAAGAACTTGTCAGATAATTTTGGCCAACCAAGTTTCAATTGGTTGGTGGTACTGTCTCATTCAAAATAAATATACTGGTAACAGTTTTGGTCATAGATCTGGTGATGCAGTTGTTTGCCATGTATTACGACTCTGGCAGTCGGTCAACAACAACAACAATGGCAAAATCCTTTTTTTTTGTTGGTCGGTGCTACCAGATCAGGCAAATTCCGCAGTCGTTTTTCAGACAGGTTTCTAGTACGCCTCAGATGAAGAAAAAGGGCACAAACAATCGAACGAAAAAATATTCCATTGATTTTAAATTTTTAATCCGAGATTACAGTCACAGACTGCAATTTGCAGGGCACAGTTAACATCTTCACAGGCGCAGGCAGCGGCCGGCCACGGTAGCGCCGACGACGACGGCGAAGCGCGTCAGCGTCACAGGATGGCGCAGGTGCCCGACGAGGCCTCCCCAGCGGCG
>KE372984.1:113964-127116 GCA_000418225.1 Zizania latifolia | reverse complement strand
CCGTTTCGAAAGAATGGCTGGTTTTTTATGCTACTTTTTTTATTTATACATTATTAAGAATATATACGAAAGTGTTTTAAATTACAAATCTACTGATGTTATTTTAATATATTAAAAAATCAAAGTTTCGAAATTTAGCTATATATTATAAAACTCATATTTTTAATAACGGTGGTAATACGAGACTTTGATTTTACGGAAGATTTACATCATATACAAAGTTTGAAAAAAATGTGTCAGGCCCGGTCGGAGTGCCGCGCCCAGCTGACCCAGCGGCCAGCACGCATGTGACGCCGCTACAGGCTACAGCTAGCACTGCACGTACAGAACGAAGCTGTGTCGGTCCGTCACGCGCGCGGTGGGGGATACGTCGGTCGAGCCCTTTTTTCGAAACATCAAAGGCGAAAAAAGGCTCGGAAGCTGAGTCAGCTTGAGCCCCGCCAACACCCAAAGAAAAGATAACTCGTCAAGCCCGTATGCAGTAGTCGTATGTGTGCATGCATGCTCCACCAACCTTATTTTTTTTGCAGTTGATATCCATCCAAACACGTACGTACCGACGTACGTTGCCCAGGATTAGGAACGGCGACGTCTCTACTCCTCGGCTAATTATTGAGGGCATGCATCGCACGGCCATGTGCACGACCAGCTGGTAACCGACCGGAAGCTAAGGCGGAAGCAATCGATGAGGGCACCCCCAATCAACGTGTGTTGATGTGTGCCATGTCAAACATCTCTTTTCTCCTTTATCAATCACCTTTTTTTCTCCACTCATCATGAAGACATAACTCTCTATTCAATACAAAAATTGGTATTTTCTACTCTCTCTATACTAAAATATAACTCATTTTAGACTTAAACACATATATTAAGGGCTGTGCAAAAAGAGTACTCCTTAGGTAGGTGAGTTTGGGTCTGTTAGTGGTTAAATGAAGTAGTAATAAAGTCTAAGATGAAGGTAAAGTCATTTCATAAATACTATGTTGTTCTATTTAAAATAAATTTTAAACGCTAAAAGATGTTATATTTTGGGACATGAATATATAGTATTTAGTGTTAAAAGTAGTTCTTACATTAAAACCAATTTCTTCCCATTTTTTCTTTCTCATTCAATATAATACCACATCAATTAAAAGTATTGTATGATAACATATTTAATGCCATACACAACAAACGTACAAGTAAGAGCACTAAAATTGCCCTGAGGTGTGACAGGAGTCCAGGTAAGCACAGAGCAAGAGCCCTACGGAAATTTAATAGCACAAGCCCAGAGACTAACCGAGATTCGAGATCGAGA
Source organism: Zizania latifolia (assembly GCA_000418225.1). NCBI lineage: Eukaryota > Viridiplantae > Streptophyta > Magnoliopsida > Poales > Poaceae > Zizania > Zizania latifolia. The sequence continues at coordinate 125,819 of KE372984.1, read as the reverse complement.
TCGGGATATGCGTGAAGCTCCCGCGAATCGCGCGCTCGTCTCCACTCGTCTCTCGCGCCCCTTTTGCCCCACACGTCCACACACACAAAAATCCGCTCGATCTCGCGCGCGCGCGGCAGCGGTGGACCAGCTAGCTCTCCCTTCCATGAACTCGGTCGTACTACGTACGGACGCAATAAGCTCGAAGCCAAGGTCCAAACTCATGCACGTTCCAGGACATAGCTAGTCCTGCCACGGCAAGCTAGCTAGTCGTCGCAGACATATATGCATAGCATGGTCCTTGGATAGTTGGATGTCACATGCCACCGTTACAATGTTTCACTCCATGTGTGAGCCTTCTTTAGTTCTTTATTCCCCTCTAGATTTACTCTTGCATTGGCCGCGCTTTGCCTGCTTAGTTAGCTGGCTTTCGTTGCTAGATCTAATACAACTCTTCACCCAATCCTAGCTATGTTCTCCCCTAAAACCTAGTTGAAAGCCCCATGTTTAACAAGCTGTCTGCTTGTTGTTGCGTCTTTTGCTTAGCAGGTTGTAGGCTTGTAGCCTATTAGATAAGAGGAGGTAGAGAACTAGAGGCAGAGAGAGAGGAGAGAGCTAGCAGCAATGCTGGGCCTAGCATGATGCCTGCAGAGATCTAGAGGGGACTATAGGAATGCAAGTGGCGGCGTAATGGCGCTATGCTGCTAGATCAACAGGAAGAACATGGAGAAATGGAATAAATAATGGAGGGGTGCAGAGAGATCGATCTTGATCAAATTATTTGGATATAACAGCCAAAAGTTCAAACGACCGATAACCTTACCCTATATTCCAATATTACTTGAGCAATACAAAAAGCCCCTCACTACCACTACTGTCTACTGCTCTCCTCTTCTTCCACAACCCATCACCATTTGTTCTTGTCATGACCATTTCTCTTAACCCATCGCAAATGACGAGGAGGAGCTCGCTAGTTCTTTAGAGAAAATTAGTCCAAATTAAGGACATTGGATTGCTAGGAATGGAAACAGCAATCTTGCGTTATTATGCTTAAATGTTACTCCGGTCCAGCACTGTAGACACTGTAGTGTAGCGGTATGCTCGTACTAGCAAGGACACGGTGAGAGCAGCACTGCTCGCGGCGACCGATCTGGCTAGGTAATTAATCGATCACGAGGCCGGCTCGTTGCACTCAGCACTCCTGACGACCAATGTACTACGTGCGTACGCAGCTCTGCTTAGCTTAGGGCCTTAGCCACATATGATACCATTGATTACGGCGCAGAGATGGTTAAGCATTAAACCACCCTGTCTGAAGCTTCGTCCTCTCTCTCTCTCTCTCTCTCTCTCTCGTCAGCGTTGCTTGCAGAACTACAGAACGGCGCAGATTATGTTTGTTGAGTAGGGCCTCGATCTACGTTTCTGCGCCTGTGTTTTCACACAGCGTGCATGTAGCTAGCACTGCACGGATTAATTGGCATCCAACCTGTATAGTGATACTGTTCTCTCTTGCCGGTTGTATTGCAGACACATGCCATGCACCGTATGTCACGTGTGCCCTTCCTCCTCATAATCATATATGTCCTGTTTTCTTTTGTCTGATGCTTACTTTTAATTTCTTGATGTTCTAGCTTCCTTATTGATCCGAGTAGATTTTATTTATGTACGTATATATGTTCGAATTAATCAACGCTGCAGACACGGTGCAGTGCTCGCCGGCCAATCGGAGAGGGTGAATAATTATTGAGGTCAAATTCAATTTTTCAACCCAAATTTAATTTGAACGATGCACACCTTTCAAATCTGACTCTCATTTTTTCCACAACACACCCATTAACATCTAAATTCTGTAATAAATATCGTATCAACACATGATTTACGCTGGATTTAATAAATTAATTTAATATTGTTGTTGTTGGTATATTTTATTATAAATTAGTAAAGGTTAAAAGAAGTTTAAATTATAAAAAACTCAAATAACTTATAATATATAAAATAGCAAATATAACCCAATTGAGCAGACATGTTAGTCCTCTGACTCCAAGACCATCTTGCAGTTTAGACCATCGTACCCTACCATTGGTTCGGCCACCCATGTAACAGACTACGATTCTGCCAAACAACTGATACTTCACTTCTCAAGCAATAATATCACCCATCATAAATTTTTGATGTCTCTAACCAATTAATTATTCCATGGCAACTACGTACTAAAACATCCGCATGACCTCATAATCATGGTGAAAATATCGACAAAGATTAAATTCTCCTTGGAGATTTGAAAAAAAAAAGGTTGTATTATATAAATGTGACAACGTCTCACCTGAAAACGTACCGGCAACAGTAGGAAAATGATTGATGTACGCCTTGTTGGAGACACCATCCTTAATCACCGCAGACTACGACGACATACCGCTGCGGAATAAATTTCTATGGGGCCTCTTAAGGTCCTACCAAGATTTCGCCATCTAGCTTGAACACCAATCTCAAAGCAGAACGCTAATCTCAAAGCACTCCCAGTCCTCTCTCTCTCTCTCCATCTCGCCCTCTTCACCAGCCAGCCGCCGCGGCTCCATGTGCTGGTCAGGCTCAGGCAGTTGCTTCACCGGCAACGTCGGTGCTACACGCACTTTCGATAGTAGACAATATGGAATAACTGCGTGTTCTTAGATTAAGTGATATTGATGTATAAGTACAAGTAATTCCTGAAATACTACTGACGACTGTTGGATGGTGAATCAATTCGAGCAGAGGTATTACACCGTATATATTTCCTTGCAATGAACCCTCCAATTAATCCCCGTTAGCATGGTACGTACGTATTTCATCAGGGTAGATGCTTTATTTGTTTCCATCTCCAAAATACCTGATGAGCAAAAAAATTTCAACTCCCTAACGACCAGTCGAATTGAGATTCTGTAGAGTTGGCGTTTCATGTTCGTTTTCTTCGCTCACGAGCAAGCTCTCTGCAGCTACGTACGGGAGGATCGGGAGCAGCTGAGAAGAGGATGGCTAAATGCTTTGAGATTGGTGTTCATCTTAGGTGGCAAAATCTTAGATGAGGCATGAGGCCGGCCCTATCACTGCACACGCACTGAAGTCCCAACTGGACATGAACAGTGTAGCTCCAGATATTTAAGGCCGCAAGCCGCAAGGAAATTAATCAATCAATGGCCATATCTGATCGATGGACCAAACATTTCAGTTTGTGTCCTAGCTTAGTTAATTAAATCCAAGACTCGTGTGATTTATTGGCCATCCATCTCTGAGCTAGCCGTACGTCTGGCGTGTGAATGGCCCATCAACTGTTCGATCGATCGATCGCTGGTATAGCTAGCGCATAATAAATGGTGCAGTGATATTACTTCGTTCTTAATTGACTAATAACTAACATACCATACATTAAAATAAAGTAGTGGTCACTTATGTCTATAAATTTGTAAAATGCGTTTTTAAATTCTTAAATTTGTTATACATAACAGTGAGATCCAAAATGACATAAAAACCAACATAGATGTTTGCGTGAAACCACCACTTATACTGATAATTGGAGCTCACCTATTAACATCTCTCTCCATCATCATTGAAACCTTATGGCTCTCTTTATGACCACCACCGTATCAGCTTATTGGTCACTCGTCGTGTGGTGCTTATGGTGGCAAGCAAGGGTTTGGCGAGGCACGCGACAGGGTCATAGAGAACTAATGGACGCTGGTGAAGCTATCAATACCGATGGCTTTGATCTAGGTATCCTATATATCAACGTATTTTTAACTTTTTTCTTGATTTGTTTGCCACATCAACAGCTATGTAAGCATTCAAAGGATATCAGACTGTTTTGAATGATGACATACTTCACTAATCTAGATCTGTATTTTTAGGTTCATGGACTTAAAAAAATACGCTTATAAGTTTAAGTACCGGTTATGAATGGGAAAGCCAACGGACTATTCACATGCGCCTTCCTTTTTCGAGGTTACAAGGATATCAACGGTTTTCAGATCTTACCTGTCTTGTCTGCAGTGTTTGACGTGATGCAAATGTGCTTTCAGCTGATGTGTTAGTAATTTCTTAATCTTTAACTGATGTAGTGCCTCTGTTTCAAGATTGCAGGAAGGGTTACATGGCCATGTCAGCGCTGTTTTCAGAGCATAGTATACATCTCAATCAATCGTCCAATTAAACAGTGAAAAACGACATCCGGAATTTCATATCCACAACATATTACATTCTTCTTCAATAAAATGGATAACCAATATATGCCGATTTAGTGCACAGTTTGATGCTAAAACAAACTAATGTTGTGATGCAGTGTATATATATTGTATATTTGTTCAAGTTACACCTCACGTCCAAAAAAATATAAAATGACGGTAACAGACAGCCCCGGATACTTGTTGCCACAAGACAATTGCATAAATATCTAAATATTCTCTTCGTTTCGTATTACAATTTAAATTAAACGACTTTAACTTTCACAAATTTTATAAAAATTATATCAACAATTATAACATCAAACTAGCTTTATTAAATCCACCATAAAATATGTCTTAATATAAGATATATTTATTTAATATTACATATATTAATATATTTTTTTTAAAAAAACTTATACACAGTAAAAGAAATTTAGCCGTAAAAAATGAAACGACTTGTAATACGAAACAAAGGAGCAGAAACAAGAAAAAAATAAGCAACGAACCGTCACATGTATTCCACCATTAAGAACCCCGGAATTTGAAGTTTTCTGGTGCTATTATGATACAATTTTATGAGAAATTTGTTCGTTTGAGAGTGTACTACCGCAATATTTTCACACTATGGCTAGGTGCACGCAGAACTTATGCCTCTCGTGATCCTGGATATGGCTAGCTAGCTGCTCGCTGCCTCGCTGGTGGCATGCCATAGCATTGCGATATAGCTTGTGTTATCGCCCTCGGCCAGAATTGGTGCCCCCCGTGTCGGTGCCAGCCAGATCTTGTTGATGTGTTCCCTGGAGATCGGGAAAAAATATGCAGCGGGGAGTAGGGAGTAGGGAGGAGAGAGGCCGTAGGGTCTTCACAGAAAAGAGGAAGCGATGTTTCAGGGCTTGATTTGTTCTAAACATATATATATATAGAAATAATAGAGCTATCTTTATCTAGCTCTATAACTATATATTTATTTTAGATTTGGAGCTGTATCAAATAAGCTTTAACTGTTGGTTCGACGATAATATTTTTAGCATTGGTTTTAAATAAACACTACAGTAGTGAGAGAAGGTTTGGATTGACAATTTTGTGCTAGTGTTAACTTATTGTAAGTAATATGTAATAAATATAGTGTGGATGGATTTATAATTGCGGGACATGAGAAATACTTTCTTCATTAAGGAACATCGATTCCCTACTTCACAACAACTATTGTTCCCTTCCATTATTGGCCCCCTTTTCTCATCTGCATTACTGGCCAGCTACTGTATCTGGATTTTAAGTTCAAACCACATCTCTCTCTCTCTCTCTCTCACACACACACGGAGGTTGTACAATTCGATCCATAATTGAAAGACAATCCAACAGGCTACTAGCTTTCCCCCTTGACCTAGTGCCTTCTTCCTCTCCTGTGCACCTTAACCCCCCTCAACATTAGATAATTAGGATTAGATTGGAGATAAGTACATGCACCCATGGAGCAGCTTCCTCATCCTGCACCTGACTCCAAGGCCCCCTTGTGCCTCACCTTGGACAACGCGGCCTCCACATCCACCACCTCGCCGGCGCTGGCGGTGGAGGCATCCCCAGCGGCCTTGGAACCTTCTAGACACTCCTACCATGAGAGGGAAGCGGATACAATCAAAGCGAAGATCATGTCGCACCCCCTCTATCCGGCTCTCCTGAGAGCCTTCATAGACTGCCAGAAGGTAAGATTCCACATATTCCCAAACACATGTAATAATTAATTCATGGCCAGGCGCCGTTTAATTAATTTGGGCACCACCAAATCACCGCAATTCCTTTTCTCTTTCAATTCTGTGTTTATTTCAATTCGATTTGTGTACATACATGGAATGGTCTTGATTATGTGTCGCCTAAATGCCTACTTAGGTCGGAGCTCCGCCGGAGGTCGTCGGTCGGCTATCCGCCCTCGCCGGCGAGCTCGATTCGCGTTCAGAAGAGAGGCGTCAAGAGCCGTCAGACCCAGAGCTCGACGAGTTTATGGTAACAGTAGGATTAATTTCTGCAACTCCCGATTGTGTCAAGGCATGCAGACATTGAGACATGGAGTTCCTCAAAAGAATATATACAGTTTACCTTTACCTACAGTTGTATGTATTTGTATATGTATTCGTGAGCAGGAAACCTACTGTGATATGCTGGTGAGGTACAAGCAGGAGCTGACAAGACCAATTCAGGAGGCCGACCAGTTCTTCAGAAGCATGGAGGCCCAGATCGACTCGCTGACACTAGGTGCTTATTATTACTGCTTATGCACTTACACACTTGAAGGTTTTAACTTAATTTTCAGATAATTTGGGGTTCCCGGACATTATCCACTCACTATTCCTGAGCAGGTGTCTCCCTACTCCCTAGTACATGATTGTTTGTCAATTAATCAAATGAACATGCTGCATATGCTAGTGCCTATGTAGGATGCCGGCCGTATGATGTGTCTTCCCTTTGCATTGCTCATATATTAATGCAGTGATTTTAAAAGATTTTTTAAAAAAGGCATGCATGTTTTTGAACAACCTGACGAGAGAGGTGCGGCTATGAAATAACGATAGAAATTACGCTATGAATGATGCTATCCATCTTAATTCTGGATAAATTGATCAGTGATGTAGAATTGTGTGAAAAATTAATATACGGACGACGAGCTGAGACACTATTTCGATCCCCCTTGAACTGCCTAGTTAATTAGCAAGAGCTAGAGGGTGGTCCGTTAATTTGGCCTTTCCATCCCAGAAAGCTGAGAGAATCGATCGTCCCCGGTAACATCGTGAAATCAGTGACCATATATATGTCATTCAAATTTCTTTCTTTTAATCTGGATCGCATGTAGTTAGTACCCAGAAAATTGGGGCCAAACGACGCTGCAGTGGTACAGTACCACACCTGACGAGGCTTGCAAGATTTGAAACAACTCCAGCTAGCTATTTCTCTGTGAGTAGCGTACCAGTGCTAGCTGCCAGGGGTAGGGAGCCCATCAGATAAAAAAGTCCTAGGAACATATCTCTGCAGAAAGAAAGAAAATTATTAAGGATGTGCTAGCTACGAGGTAATCCCTGCAGCATGTCTAGGTCTGAATGTCAGATCGATCGATCTTCTGCCACTCAAACATGCTTGCATGAATCTCCAAACGAGTGGTGGTGCGCATGTCATTTCATATATCTCTCTTGTTCATGGGTACAGTGATGTCTGCATACATAGCCGGCCATGTACATGGAGGGGGCATTCATGCATGCATGCGGCAGCTGCAGCTGCAGCTGCAGCTAGAGCAGACTAGCTAGAGAGCACTATGCACGTTGTTGCCAGCTGCAGGCTAGCTTGATGACTGCATCATGGTCATGTGAACACCTGATTGAAATGTTCGTAGCTGCGTGCATGCTGACGTCTCATGTGTCCGGGATCGTTAGCTAGCTAGCTAGCTAAGCTTTTCGTGTGATTATTGAATCGGATTAGATGATGTGTTGCATGCTTATGGATGGACTTCATGCAGGGTGGTGGGGGGTCGAGTAGTAGTGCATGTCCTCTGTTGTGTTCAGTAATCACACGCATGTAGCTCAGCTATCCATTCAGAGCTAGGCAAGGATTTTCTGGGGGAATGCATGCAGTAACTGATCGAAATGATCTGGAGTGTATAGCTTTGCAACTGTACATGCGTTGTCTATATGCTTGTGTATTTTCATGTATTATAGGTGTGATGGCTGCATGCTTCAAGATCGATCAGTTCAATTAAATCTCACACACCTCTCGAACAGCTTTGCTAGTGCTTCTCAGTATCAACATTATATGTAAGGGCTAGCTGCATTCCTATTGCTAATGGAAATTAAAGATCCACCTAGCTGATGATCATTTTTGGGAGAGTATACGGTATGCAACACATAAGCGGATAACCGGCCATAAATCCAAAAGATTGCTACATTTCACTACTAGTTTTTTTTTAAAAAAACAGTTTTTGGAAAAGAATTAATGCTATGTTTTATTCTTGTTTAACCAGATTCTATGTTTTATATATTCTAGTACCAGGTTCTAATACATCATTTGAAAATAGCAATGATATAATTAATCCAAGAGGGGTCTCTTGCATTGCATCTCTATAATGTTAATTAATGTACATTGCATGTGATGGGACAAAGAAACATGGATGTAGAAGCACAGTGAGGTGATATATAGAACAAAGTTCAGATACTATTTTTGTCATATTATGCTGGGGCATATCTAATGAAAACAATATCCATTATGACAACGTAAAAATAATCAGTTTAAGACTGTAAAAAAGAGTAAATATTTTGTTATTTTCTATTTTCTATTATATTATGTCAGCAAATTACCCTTTTAATTGTTTCCATGAACACATATTGAATTGAGCTTAATTTAGATTTGAAACTGTAGCATGGTTGCTAAATTAAGAATGAAGTTCAATTGTTGAGGGGGTTTTCAAGTTGATTTGGTGCTCAAATTATATGGTGTTGACACTTTTTGCTAGTCGAGATACCAAGCATATATTCTTGGAGTCATGTCTTGTGACAAACTTGCTATGGTCATACTGGACTGAGGGTTTAGGTCAAGTCGTCTTGTTGAGTGGACGATGTAGTCAAAAGAGCTTCTATTGGTGATGGATAATTGTCAAAAAAATCATTGGAGAGCCGATCTAGGTCAAAATTTGGGGTAAGACTCATCACATGAGCAATTTAGAAGGTTTTAGGGATAAACATACAAAAAAATACACTCACAGCGAAGGAGGACAATTTATGATGTAAATTGATAAATATGGACGATGAACTAACTCTAGAGCTAAAGCTAATCTAAGGAAAAAATAAAATTGCAAAGTGAAAAAAAAATATTGTGTGCTGATTGTATGTGTTATTTCAATCGAATCAGTCAAACCCTTGTATATGGGTTGGATTTGTAAGAATAAGAGTTTCTCATCACGTCCTATATATTATATTTAGGACTTCTAGAACCCTGGTTTCAACTAAAAAAACTGAGATTAGATTGTATTATATTCAGCCTCAGGGCTGTCGGGTTAGTGAGACTGACCATATAATAAGTCCAGTCTTTTTGCATATCGGTCTGACTGACATTTGTGAAGACTACTAGTCCCGATTTATTGCCAAATATGGATGTCAACGTATGGTCAAATAATTAAAACATCAAGGAGATGCCAAAACTTTGCATTAATTGGAGAAATCAAAACAAAACACAAGTGATTTATCGACAGTCGACACACATATATACATGTCCCCTCATCTCGAAAATATATTACTTGCAGATGAGAACAGCTGCGACGAAGGCGGTGATTCCTCGGAAGACGAGCAAGAGACCATCGGCAACATGGCCGGTCCCTGCACGGAGGACAAGGAGCTGAAGAGCCGCCTCCTGAACAAGTACAGCGGCTACCTGAGCAGCCTCTGGAGGGAACTCTCCAAGAAGAAGAAGAAAGGCAAGCTGCCGAGGGACGCTCGCCAGAAGCTCCTCCACTGGTGGCACCTTCACTACAGATGGCCCTACCCATCGGTACGCCCCCCACGCCATGACTACGACGACGACGACGATTTTGGTTGAGCTTGGTGCAAATGTAAGGAGACTAATGCAGTAGCTGTACTGCTGGTGCAGGAGCTGGAGAAGGCGGCGCTGGCGGAGTCGACGGGGCTGGACGCGAAGCAGATCAACAACTGGTTCATCAACCAGCGGAAGCGGCACTGGAAGCCGACGCCGTCGGCCATGGAGTACAGGTTGCAGCCGGCCGGCTACGACGGCGCTTCTACGAGCAGCTCGTCTGCCGCCGCCGTTCGCAGCATGGAAGGGCACTACTTCACCGGCGGGAGCCCGTATCCCCGCGGCGGCCCGTGATCCATCGGCGGCCGGTGGCCGCGCGCTTGATTGTTTGCTTCACACATGGTGTTGGTTTGGTACTTTGGTGTGCTTAATAGTATAGCGATTTGGTCTCGTACTCTCCTATACAGTGTACACATATACATCTAGCTAATGCCACAGTTGATTAGGTTAGTTATACTAGCTAACGCGCATGATATATCCAGTTTCCTCTATGCATCGTAATGATAAACATATGCATCAATATATACATGTACTGATACACACATATTAATTTGTATTGTGCCGTTGTAATTGATTCTTGGTATTAATTTGTCCTGATACATCGTAATGATATTAATTTGTATCTGTAGTACTGTACAGTGTACTATAATGCTTACAAGTGGTTTTGACTGTCTCGTGTCAGATCGAGCAGTGCTACGTGGTGGCGTTTAATTTATCTGTTTGGGAAGGTATAATAATCCGCATGATATGACAATTAATTCAAGATTATTGCAAGTGTATGTACCGAGTTCTTGCGTTTAATATGGATGAAATCCACCAGATAGCTGCATGCACAATGCCGCCCGTTTAATTCTAATTAAGATATAATTTTAGGCGGGCGTTAATTAATACATCAACAGCCTGATATTTTGGTTAGGAATAAATTAATTTTCATCCACCAGATCAGCATGTACCCAACAGCTAATCATATCTTAATCACATGCATCCAAAAATGAATCAATTTCTTTTTAAAAATATTTTATGATTTACAATTATCAAAACAACAACAATATATGTCAATGTGTTGTTCAGAATTTTAAAATGTCTAAACCCTAAACCAATAATCTATTATCATGCATGGTCTAGGTTTCAGATGTGCAGTCTTGGCCTTAACAGTTTGCTACTAATTATGCAATATAATAGAAACAAGAAAAAAGTTAACATTTTGTAATTTTGAGAATCACTATTCACTAAAAGATAGAGAAGGCAGATCACTATCCAATATGTGTAATTATATTTTCAGTAATAAGCACCCAATACAAGAGTAATAAGTCGAATAATACGTAATATTAAATACGTATCAATATTCATCTTTCTAAAATATGATATAAAAATCACTGAAAACTAGAATTTTCTTTATTAGTGCAATAGTATCTTATATACACAGCTTCAAAAAGCCCAATGTAAAAGCTGCTTTGTCCATATTAGAGTTTTTAGATGAAAAACTGGCTAATAAGTGTTACATGCAAATAACCCTAACACATAATAAAACCTAGAGCAAACTATGGCAAATTGATAAATTAATCCGTGGAAAAATTAATTGATAATATGCTAGTTTTTCATCCAGAAGCAGACTATTGGTCATCAAATTCAGAAACGAATACGCCACATATTTTTTCTTTATGTAGCTATTATTCATGTTTTGCATCATATTCTTCGCGTGACAATTGGATACATATATCGCAGATCTGTGCTTATCATGATCAAATTGATAAAAAACGTCTGCAACTGCTAGCTAGCCCCTAGTTTATTTAGTTCTTCCACATTGATCTGGGCAGCAAGCTAGCTTTGCGCAAGAACTTCATTTGTACAACATTGATTTCCACAAATGTGTGTGTGTGTGTATATACCGATAAATTGCGTAGCTCGATCAGATGGTGATGTTGAGCACCAGCGGCGAGTCATCCTTGTCGACGGTGAAGTCCTGGGAGATCTTGCCGGTGGGCGTGACGACGTCGACGTGGTACGCGCCGTGGTGTCCTCTGAACTTGAACTCGCCGTTGTCGTCGGCGTGGCCGTGCGCGCGGGTGAGCCACTCGCGCTTGAGCTGGAGCAGGCGGCGGCCGGCCTCGTTGA
>KE372984.1:87070-100695 GCA_000418225.1 Zizania latifolia | reverse complement strand
CGCCGCCTCCCTCGCGGCGCTGGCCGTAGCCACCACCTCCTCCGTAGCCGCCACCACCCTCGCGGCGCTGGCCGTAGCCACCACCACCTCCGCCGCCACCGCCGGAGCGGCGGGACTGGGCCTCGTTGACGGTGATGTTGCGACCGTCGAGCTCCTTGCCGTTCATGCCCTCGATGGCGTCGCGCATCGACTGCTCGGAGGAGAAGGTGACGAAGCCGAAGCCACGGGACCTCCCAGTCTCCCTGTCGTTGATGATCTGTACAGAGCAAACAACATATACATTAGATCTACAAAAAAACTAAGGATTAAACACGAAAGCATCATTCGAAATGCCCAGATCTACAACCAACGAGCTCAAACCAACACGAAAAATGAGAAATCTACCCAAACCGGTCGGGGTCACAGATCCAAGCGCGGAGAAAACAAAAACCAACACAAATCAACACAGATCTAGCGCCGGACGCGCACGAGTCAGCACGAAAACCAGACGTAAAATCACCAAAAACAAAGGAGCACAAAAAACCGGCAGGGAATCGTGAGAGAAATGGGAGAAAAGAAACGGACCTTGGAGTCGACGATCTCGCCGTAGGACGAGAAGGCGGCCTCGAGGGAGCGGTCATCGGTGGCCCAGGCAAGGCCGCCGACGAAGCAGCGGTACTCAACATCCGACGCCGCCATCCCTTCCTACTAAACCCTAGGACGAACCCCGAAACCGGACCGAGGGGACAAGGTAAGAAGAGGGGGAGGAGAAGCCAACCCACCTCAAGGACAGCACGGAAATCCAAGGCTGCCCTACCCACCTCCTTTTATAGGCCGCGCCTGCCGTCCTGATCGGATCGGACGGCGCCGCGGGTGGTGCGGAGGATAAGGATCCCGAGGAGGGCGAGATATTTTCTGCCCTCGAGACGGCCCGCGAGATTCTGGGCCGTCCGGCCCAGCGCAGCATAGTAGTGGTCGTCGGATGCAACCAAAACCTAGCCGCCGCCGGCCGCCGGCCGCCGCTCTCCACGCGCACTAGCCTAGCCAAGACCGGTCCAAAGCCTGGTCGATCTCGACGACTATTTTAGCTGAGCCTGGTTGGTCAACCTGTGATCTGGTCGTTGCCTGCTGATGCAGATGCACGTTGGAATTGTCGATTATTACTCCCTCCTGCTGTCCTGCAAAGACTTACTCTGCAGAACAAAATTGTTAAGTTAATGTTCAGAATAAAAAAAGCCAAAATATATTTCATTAATAAAAAATAGTACCGTGAATTGATAAACCGATAAAAAAATAGAAGAATTAAAACCTTTTCATTTACAAACTCGTGTAAAAATAAAGTTTTTGATAAAGTTTAAGAGATAGAATTTAAGTTTGTTTGCATAGAGGGATCCCTTCGCCACAAAAAAAAAAAAAAATCAAAATAAGGTCCCACCGAGATTTGAACTCGGGTTACTAGATTCAGAGTCTAATGTCCTAACCGCTAGACCATGGGACCTTTGGTGTTAGCTTTCTCTATGTAACCTTTTCATTTAACAAATTTGGTAGAATGTGCAAAACTGCACGGCACGACACAACCTTTGATCCCATCTCAACGTTTGGTTAAGCTAATTTTAGCCGGTATTAGATTATCGCGTTAACAAAAAAAACGTTAACCATATTTATTTAAGTTGGACTGTAATAGCATCCAAAAAAATTGTTACCGGATGTAATGGAAACATATTTACAGCCTAACCACAGTGTAAACGCTTATCGATACGGACCACTTCCTCCTCGCGCACGCCGCCATCACTGTCTTCCTCCTTGCGCCCGCCGCCATCGCAAGCAGCTCTTCCTCCACACGCGACACGGTAACCGCATCATCTTTTCTTCCGAGCGTTGGAGGATTTCCTTTCAAGACTGCCCGCTGCTGTTCGTTCTCACCAAGAAAAGATGAAATGAACGCAGGCTAAAGTGTCCTCTTGGACGTTTGTTTTTTGGCCGGTGAGCACCTCCTTTTCCCGTTCCTCTCTACCGGTTAACCTAGCTTCTCTTCTTAGATCTGAAATTTTCTCTCGTTGATCGTCAGTTTGTTTGAAGAAAAAATTGGGAGATCTACTGTCGGCCGCTACCTTGCTCCACTCACCAGATCGAAGTGCCCGATCTCCTCCCTGCAGTGTTGGTATGAATACGTGTATGTTCTTATTCGTGTATCTAGTATCATCTGCATTTTTTAATCTACCTGATTACTGGGATTTCTCACGGATTGGTGTAGTTGTTATTTTTTTTACAACTTTGGCATGTTAGCTGAACCCACCCAAACGTTTTCAGTGCAACGGAACCAAACACTGTAATGTAAACAAAATACATTATATTTATCAACCAAATAAATCTAATAATCTGATACATTGTTATCACTTAACACTTTAATTAATTCTATTAACATTTACCTTACTTTGAACCAACCAAACACCGCCTATATATTGAAGATAGAAAAGAACAGGAATTATCATGTACTCTGTAATAGTCGGAGCTTTGAGATCGGTACAAGAACCAGCTGAGAAACTACACACATCTACATGTAATCTGTGGAGTCAGATTTTAAAAATCATCATTTAAATTTGCTCATTTTTTTTCTGAAAATCTTTTAAATTTGGTGGTTTGATGACCCCACAAGATAGTAGAGCGTGGCAGCGGTGGTAACCATGGTGAAGGGTGTCGAGTGGTGAAATCAGGATAAAAATAGGGGTGACAATCAACCCGACGGGGCCGAGGACCCACCCCTACGGGGCTGGGGTCAGGTCCATATTTGAACCCACGGGTCTACCGGGTCAGGGCCCCGTATTTAACTAGGTGCAGATGCAGGTCTTCCATTTAACCCGTGGGGACCCGCGGGTCCCCGTTTATCACCAGTTGTCTTCATTTCTTCTTGAGCCTTCCCCTCTTCCTCCAGATCCACACGCCGCCAGATCCAGAGTTTCTCCGTTGCTTTGCCGTCGCCTGCTAGGATCCTCTGCCGGAGCCGCCGTCGGCGAGGTCGCAAGGAAGCGTTCCTCCGCCATAGCTGCCATTGACAAGGAAGAGCTCCGCTGTCTCTTTTGCGTTCGCCTCCACCAGGCAGATCCACGCCCGTCGTGGCTCCACCGCTGCCAGCCACCCCTCGCCGCTTCCATTGGCGTCCACTATTGCTTGATGCGCCGATGTTCGTACCCCTCGCCTGTGTCCACCTTCCCAACCCCGTCGATGGCCGCAACCCCTTGCGTCTGCTGGCCTGACCGTCAGCCGCCGTCCCTTCGTCTGCTAGCCCCGCCGTCGGCGAGCGGCGCTAGCCACCCCCGTCTATCGCGCCCTATCTTCCTTGGCCACCCCTTGCCGTCTCATGGCCGCCCCTGTCTCCTCTAGTTGCCCGCTATCGCCTCCCCGGTTGCCCGAGGCTTCCTACCGCCCTAGCCGGACGGTATGCGGGGGACTCGGCGGGTATGTGGGGACCCGCCGGGTCTAGGTTCGGGACTAGATTTTAACTCGCAGGGGCATGCTAGTCGGGTCTAAACGGGGGCGGGTTCAGGTCTAGTATTAGTCAACCCAGACCCGACCTGACCCGTTGTCACCCCTAGATAAAAATAAAGGATAGGCTAGACTCAAAGCAAGTAGATAAAGCTAAAATGATATATATATATCTTTACATGGGTCAAATATGATACATATATATTAAGTAGAAAACACACAAAAATGATTACATCGATGCCTCTTTAGCCTATCTGTGTTCTCGGTGATAGAAATATGCCCAAGAGAATTATGGGGAAACCGGAAGTTCTGGCCTGAGGCCGGAAGTTCCGGGTTCTGGTGCATCCGGAAGTTCCGGTTAGACTAGAAGTTTCGGGCTAGTCCAGTTTCGGTTTCTGGAGGAGCCGGAAGTTCCAGTTGGACCGGAAGTTTCGGGTTGCCTGAAAACGATTCTGGATGAACCGGAAGTTTCGGTTAGGACCGAAAGTTCTGGATCTAGACAAACAGATTAGATCTGTTGGGCTTTAATACTAATTAAAGACCCATGAGAGGGCACTATATAAGGAGAGGAGGGGCTAGGACGAAAAGGCTACTGTTACTCCTGGTTTTGAATCCTAGCCGCCACCTCTCTTCTCTCCTCGATCACAACCGTTGTGACCGATCTCCTGAATCTCGTGAGTAGTGCTAGTACGCTAGCGCGAGATGATCTTGTCCCCGGACGTGTGGATACCGTAGAGGCACTACTCCAATAGTGGTGCCCGTCTTTCTTCCGTGGAGTTCGCTTGATCGTAGGATTGCGTCGTCTTCATCGCCGGATCACCGACGAACTAACAGAGCCGGGAGGAGTAGCTCGAGGACGCGCTTTATTGACTCTACTTTCGCTGCCTGAGCACGTCTCGTGGCTTGAGGTAACGATCCATGATCCTATTACATGCATGGTTCCTGGGCTAACGGGGTAAATTTTTGAAATTAAGCGCTAGCATAGCCTCCCCATAGCTCAACAGTGGTATCAGAACCTACGTGTGTAGTGTTCGATCTAGATTGACCACATATAGGTGATATGTAGTGGAAATAGATTAGATCTATTGTTTTTCGTCGGATTTTCGGAAGTTCCGGGTGTGACCCAGAAGTTCCGGGCCAAAATAAACTTTGATACAGAATGTTATTTTCGGAAGTTCCAGTTGGATCAAAAGTTCTGGACAGAAATAAATTCTGTATAGAAGGTTATTTTCGGAAGTTCCGAGTATGACCCAGAAGTTCTAGGCCTAAATAAATTCGAGTCAGAAGGTTGATTTCGAAAGTTTTGGCCCTGAGTCAGAAGTTCCAGGCCCTTCGACCAGAAATTCCGGGCCTCTGAGCCAGAAGTTCTGGGTATGTTTTTCAGTCACGCGTAGATTTCGCTTAATTCGTTTTTGCAGAGAATGTTATGATTGGTATGGCCTTGCAAATTATATGATGCTCGCTTGTAATTTTCATTGCCTGCGTGCTATGGTCAATTACGGCCTAAGGCTGTTCAAATATTGTACGACTTGCGTGTCGACATGTGATGCTTCTGCTTATGTAATTAGTATAGTGCTATTAGATGTAATAGACTGATACAAGTTCATGGAGACCTGAAACGTGATGACCCGAATGATAGGAACCATGGAGATAGAGATCACCATGCGAGAGGGCCATACTATATCACAGTTAATATGATTGCCTGTGATGTTTACTTATGTTCCTGTCATACTATTCTTTCATATTCCATATGCGGTAGGCATCGTTACCATGTTAGAATAGTTTCTCTCAGAAAATTAAGTACTGATGATCTTTCCAATAGCTGCACCTACCAAGGTTCTCGATCATTGATAGTGGGTCTGCCAAAGCAGGGTGCTGTCTTTTATCTTGACTAGTTAGGGTGGATGTCAGACATCACATGCATAGTATTGGTTTGCTTAACAAAGCTATCAAAACGGTTTTGGGCTTTGGGGCATGGAGTTGAAAGTCGAGCATTGGATGCTATCCCAACGAACAAGAATCACATAGAATGTGATTAGCAAGTATTGCTTACCTATGTCAGTAATCTTCTAGCAGTGATACCAAAGCTCACTAGGAGTTAGATGAATATGGATCTTGTCCCACAATGTGTCATTAGAGGGAAAACGATCATTTTACATATTGTGGTACATCTTTTATTTAATAAAAGATCAATATAGCATAGTGCTGAACCTTGTATTTTATTGTAGATCATGGCACCTACTGCAAAGAATACTTTCGTTTTTAATCTGCGATCTATCCTAGAGAGGGAGAAATTATCTGGAATAATTTTTTTTGACTGGTACAGAAACTTGAGAATTGTTCTCAAGCAGGAGAAAAAGGACTATGTTCTAGAGGAACCCCACCCTGATGAATCAAGAGATGATACACCACTTGTTGATAGGCGAGATTATGAGAAGCACGCCAATGATTCAGTTGATGTCAGTTGTCTCATGCTTGCCTATATGTCCTCTGAGTTTCAGAAGCAATATGAGGACATGGATGCCTACGATATGATCGTGGGACTCAAAGCCATGTTTGAGAACCAAACACGGACTGAGAGGTATAATGTCTCAAAGTCCTTGTTTGCGTGTAGGTTGGCGAAAGGCAGTCTAGTAAGTCCTCATGTGATCAAGATGATTGGTTACGTTGAGAACCTGGAAAAACTTGGATCTAAACTTGATACAGATTTGGTCATAGATGTGATTCTTCAGTCGCTCCCTACGAACTTCGAGCCATTTATTATGAATTTTCATATAAATGGCATGAAGAAAACATTGGCTGAATTACATGGGATGCTCAAGACAGCTAAGGAAAGTCTTAAGAAAAATCTTAGTCATGTGATGATGGTTCAAAAGGATAATAAGAAAAGAAAGCGTAAGGAAAAGGCTAAAGCTCCAGATACGATCTCGAGTACTAAGTCTAACTCGATTGAAAAGTCCAAGTCGGGCCCCGTCATATCTGACACTTGCCACTACTGCCATAAGCCTGACCATTGACAGATGAATTGCAAGTTGTACTTGAAAGAACAAAAGAAAAAGAAGGGAACTATGACTTCCGCTTCAGGTATAAATGTTATTAAATTTTATCTTGCTACTCATCCAAGTGATTCATAGGTATTTGATACCGGATCAATGATTCACACTTGCAAATCGTTGCAGGGGCTGAAAAGGACTAGAAAGTGCGCAAGGCAAATTGGATGTTCGCGTCGGCAATGGTGCAAAAGTTGCTGCGTTGGCCGTCGGCGTCTATTCTTTGTCGCTACCCTCAGGATTAGTTTTGGAATTAAATAATTGTTATTTTATTCCTGCCTTGGGCAGAAACATCATCTCTTCGTCATGTTTAGAGGAAGACGGTTTTGAATTTGTAATAAAGAACAAGTGTTGTTCGATATTTTTGAATGGTATGCTCTGTAGTGTTTGTTCATTGTTGAATGGCTTATATATTCTCAATCTTGAGGATACACATGTCTATAACATTAATACGAAGAAACCTCGACTCAATGATTTGAATGCTATCTATGTCTAGCATTGTCGTTTGGTTCATATAAATGAGAAGCACATGCAGAACCTCTATAGAGACGGGTTTTTGGAGTCATTTGATTTTGAATCATTTGACACATGTGAGTTTTGTTTGCTTGACAAAATGACTAAGACACGAGAGGGCAAATGAATTATTGGCCATTGTACATACTGATGTATGTGGACCAATGAGTTCTATAGTTAGAGGTGATTTTCATTACTTCATAACTTTTACCGATGACTTTAGTAGATATGATTACATCTACTTAATGAGGCATAAGTCAGAATCCTTTGAAAAGTTTCAGGAGTTCTAGAATGAGGTATAGAATTATACAGGCAAGACAATTAAATTTCTACGATCGGATTGTGGAGGTGAATATTTGAGCCGTGAGTTTAATGATCATATGAAGCAGTGTGGAATTATTCCACAGCTAACTCCACCTGGTACACCTTAGTGGAATGGGGTGTTCGACCGGAGAAACCGAACCTTGTTAGACATAGTTCAGTCGATGATGAGTCAAACTGATCTTCCATTATCTTTCTGGAGATTCGCTTTAGAAACTGCTGCTTTCACACTAAACAGAGTTCCATCTAAATCTGTAGAGAGGACACTATATGAGATATGGACTGGGAAACGTCCCGGGTTGTCTTTTCTAAAGATATGGGGTTGTGAGGCCTATGTAAAGCATTTGACATCTGATAAGCTCACTCCCAAATCTGATAAATGCTTCTTTGTGGGATATCCTAGGGAAACCAAATGATATTACTTTTATAACAAAAAAAAGGCAAAGTGTTTGTCGCCCGGAATGGTGTTTTTCTAGAGAAAGAGTTTCTCTCGAAAAGGGTTAGTGGGAGTACGGTGCAACTCGAAGAGGTTCGAGAACCACTAGAAAGTGTTTCAGCTCCTACTGAGCCACAACTCGATATGCAAGATGTTGCAGAGCTTGTTGTCGAGACACCAGCCCCATGTTAGTCGGAGAGGTTGAGTCGTGCGCCCGAGCGATTTGCGTTTTTAATCACTGGGCAGCGCGACGTATTATTGTTAGACAATGATGAACCTAAGACCTATACGGACGTAGTGATGGGACCAGACTCTAAGAAATGGCTTGGAGCCATAAGATCTGAGTTAGAATCCATGCGAAAGAATCAAGTTTAGAACTTGGTCGATCCACCTGATGGTGTAAAAACTATCGAGTGTAAATGGATTTTAAAAAAAAGATAGACGTTGATGGAAATGTTCACATCTATAAAGCACGATTGGTGGCGAAAGGTTTCAGGCAGATTTATGGTGTTGATTATGATAAAACATTTTTGCCCATAGCAATTGCCACATTTTATGACTATGGGATATAACAAATGGATGTCAAGTCGACTTTCCTTAATGAAAACCTAAGTGAGGATGTGTACATGACACAACCTAAAGGTCTTGATGATCTAGAGAGTGCTGGAAAAGTTTGCAAGCTACAAATGTCCATTTATGGGCTGAAGCAGGCTTCTCGAAGTTAGAACCTTCGTTTTGATGAGGTAGTCAAATGGTTTGGCTTCATCAAGAATGAAAAATAGCCTTGTGTTTACAAGAAGGCTAGTGGGAGCTAATTTGTGTTTCTGATTTTATATGTAGATGATATATTATTAATCGGAAATAATATTCCTATGCTAGATGATGCCAAGTCTTCGTTGAGAAAAAGTTTCTCAATAAAAGATCTTAGAGAGGCAGTATATATTTTGGACATAAAGATCTATAGAGATAGGTCGAGAAGGCTTATTGGATTAAGCCAAAGTATGTACATTGATAAGGTATTGAAACAATTTAATATGCATAATTCTAAGAAAGATTTTCTGCCAATGTCACATGGTATTTCTCTCAGCAAGAATTAGTGTCCTTCAACACCTGATGAGCTAGAGAAGATGAGTGTGATCCCGTATGCCTCCGCAATCGGATCCATCATGTATGCCATGCTTTGTACACGTCCAGATATTTCTTATGCTCTAAGTGTTACGAGCAGATATCAGTCAAACCTGGGTGAAAGTCACTGGGCGGTAGTAAAGAGTATGCTTAAGTACTTAAGAAGAACCGATGATATGTTCCTGGTCTTTGGAGGTGAGGAGGAGCTCGTTGTAAATGGTTACACCGATGCTAGCTTCTAAACTGACCAGGATGATTCGCGATCATAGTCTGGATTTGTGTTCTGCCTCAATGGAGGCATAGTGAGTTGGAAGAGTTCCAAGCAAGAAACGGTTGCAGATTCAACAACTGAGACCGAGTATATTGCAGCTTCTGAAGCTGCGAAGGAGACAGTTTGGATCAGAAAGTTTGTTTCTGAGCTTTGTGTTGTCTCTAGTGCGTCTAGTCCAGACGACCTCTATTGTGATAATAGTGGTGCCATTGCATAAACCAAGGTGTCTAGGTCGCATCAGAAGTCCAAGCACATACTGCGGCGCTATCATCTCATCCGTGAGATTATAGATAGAGGTGATGTGAAGATATGCAAAATGCACACAGATTTGAACATAGCCGATCCGTTAACGAAGCCTCTCTCACAGCCCAAGCATGAGGCGCACTTGAGCTCTATGGGTATTAGATACTTGCGTGAGTGAGTCCAGTGTATATGAGAGAAAGTGTCTTGTCTATGCTAGTGCACATTTAGATAATTGATTATCTTATTCCTTGAATAAATATATTTTACATTAATCAACAAGTGCGTGACTTGTTTGTGAAACTCTTTGTGTTACAATATTATTCTAAACGATCCCTAATCTCATATCGTAATGTGGGACAATGATAATTTATAGATTAGCACATCTGTCTGATTGATGGTCATGTTTCACAGATCATAGATATGAAGATGTCAAATCAGTGATGTGGACTTATGTTGGTGAACATGGAGTTGGATAGACCCACTTTGAGATACTGCTGAGATTGTTATTTTAAAAGTGCCATCAGTTGTCATCTCAAATGGTGTACTTGTAGAATCCTTAGACCTGAGATCGTCATTGATTCCAGAATGTGTAGTAGCACACTTAGGAGCTTCCAAACGCTATTCCTTAACAGGGTAGTTATAAATGTTGCTTTCGGGTGTGTCACGAAACATGTCGTGGGATGTGAGCGGTCAAGATGGAATTTACCCCTCCTAAATAACGAGCGAGACGTTTCTAGGCCCCTCGAGGTAGTCGGATTAGAAAGTGCATGGCCATGCCACTATGATCAAAGAGTTGATCATGATTGAATCCACTACTTGATCGAGTGAAGTATCGATCTATTAACAAGGGTGGCACGAATCTCGTCTTGAGCTTGACTGATGTCGTGTGATAAAGGGATTGGTGTGTGAGTATATCACGGTTCAGAAAATATGATTTTGATTTTATATGCTCTCGGGGGTCAATATGTGCTGCTAGGTACCACTATTGATCGGCGATCCGGAAAGGGTTTTCGGGTAGCGACCGTTTGCATATGAACCTATCGGGTCGCACGCTTAAGGGGATTGGATTTAATACTTACAAGAATTGGCTCTTGTGCAAGTGGGAGATTGATGGAAATATGCTCAAGAGAATTTTGGGGAAACCGGAAGTTCTGGCCTGAGGCCGGAAGTTCCGGGTTCTGGTGCATCCGGAAGTTCCGGTTAGACCAGAAGTTCTGGGCCAGCCCAATTTCGGTTTCTAGAGGAATCAGAAGTTCCGGTTGGACCAGAAGTTCTGGGTTGCCTGAAAACTAGATTCTGGATGAACCAGAAGTTCCGGTTAAGACCGGAAGTTTCGGGTTCAGACGAACAGATTAGATCTGTTGGGCTTTAATACTGATTAAAGGCCCATGAAAGGACACTATATAAAGAGAGGAGGGGTTAGGATGAAAAGGCTGCTGTTACTCCTGGTTTTGAACCCTAGCCGCCACCTCTCTTCTCTCCTCGATCACAACCATTGTGACCGATCTCCTGAATCTCGTGAGTGGTGCTAGCACGTCGGCGTGAGGTGATCCTGTCCCCGGACGTGTGGATACCGTAGAGACACTACTCCAATAGTGGTGCTTGTCTTCCTTCTGTGGAGTTCGTCGGATCGTAGGATTGCGTCGTCTTCATCGCCGGATCACCAACAAACGAACAGAGCCGGGAGGAGTAGCTCGAGGACGCGCTTCATCGACTCTACTTTCGCTACATGAGCGCGTCTCGTGGCTTGAGGTAACGATCCATGATCCCATTACACGCATGGTTTCTGGGCTAACAGGATAAATTTTTAAAATTAAACGCTATCGTAGCCTCCCCATTACCCAACACAGGAGGACTAGGAAGTCCTGGTGGAGGCGGCACACTAGCTCAAGCTCGTCGGAATGGAGCATGCAACAAGATCGAGCAGTAGCCTATGACCCCTCGCTCTCCTGACACCCGCTTTGTAGCCTCATGTGGTCACGCCTTGTGTCATGCTTAGTTGTCTGTCAAGATCCACTGCTACGCCTCCGCGGTAAACGCTTAGTCATCGTGTTCTCTAGAGTTTAATCCTAGCCCGACCATACATCTCGTCAAGGAGATGGGCCAATAGGTTGTGGATTTTAGTGCCAAATGTGTCAATGGGTCATGCCAACCCGGAGGCACTCCACTCACTCTCGCCATATGTTCTTCTTTCCCGTTTGTATTGTTAGCTACTGTTTATCTCTCTACAACACTTGCCATGGGAGAGATTATATATACTTGATTTTTTTACATTAATTGGAGAGTATGGTAGAGTTTAGTAAAGCCTGTCTTCTTAGATCCGCCTCTCGGCCTAGTGTTTGAGAGAAAGGAGAATCGCTAGAGTGAACCAACGTAGAACCATGATAGTGAGAATAGTCATAATGAGATCACACCAAGCCTCTACCAAACTAATCACACAACTTATAGAATAACAATAGTGGAATAGTCACGAGAGACGGCATACGTTGTGTGCTATATAAGAAAACAAACTCATTGAACCACATGACTAAATCTCAACAAAATATCTTACAATAAAAAGTACCAAGTATGCTTAAAAAATAGAAGTGTGTAACATTTTATATGATGTGACGAGGATATTGCAACCACAATTTCATTCTAACTAGACATCTTCTTACCTACCCTAGCTTAGTATCATCTATGATTCATGATAGAAAGAAGTATCAGTCGTGTGATTTTAGCCCTAAGTATATGACTCCAGTAAAGTTTAAATTATGGTACTTTGAAAATTATATACACATGGGTGTGTTTTAATACGATTTTAATGAGAGTAAGTGATTTATAGCTACCCTCAATCATTCTAAGCATGCCACGAAGGAGACTCTTTTTGTGCTACAAAATTTTTACTTTTCATATAAAATTGATAAATTAATAAAAATAGTATTATAAAATGATAGATAAATATATATAAGCAGTAGATATAAAACCTTTTAGTACGGATAAATTAATTGAATTAATTGAGAGCGTGAGAGTGGGTGCTGGGTAGTACGGGTGCGTGTCTCCCATGTAATAAAACAAAAAAATATCGCGCAGGAAGCGGGACGCCGTGGAATCAGACCCGGCGCAGGTCGCGGGTCCTGTGCGCTGCGCTGCGCCACTGGTACACTGCAGCTTTTCAGACACCTCGCAGCCAATGCTCAAGCTGCGGTCCCGACCTTTCTCATTCAAAAGGGGGCTGGTAAAGCAAGCCGTTTGCCACATGCACGTTCGGACACCTTTTGTGTGAAAAAACAACGTCAAATCGGAGTCCGCGACAGTGAAGACGGGATTAGAATTTGAATCTAACTATTCTGTTATTAAAACTGTAAAGATAATTACACTGAAGCAACATTGCGTAAAGCGCCTGTAGCTCAGTGGATAGAGCGTCTGTTTCCTAAGCAGAAGGCCGTAGGTTCGACCCCTACCTGGCGCGTAATTTTTTTCTGCTGTTATTTGTATTTTTTCGGTACCTGCCTTTTTATCGGAGAATGAAACCGTTTAATTTTAACATGACAAATATGATCCGAATGATTTGGTGCGCGGACAAGCACCTATGTGCAAAAGTAGGCCTGAATGAATTCAACTTCAAAAAACACAGATCGCCACAGCCTGATGTCTGCAACCATGGTCGACGGCATTGTAATCAGAGCACAGCGGTTTATCAGCACAACCCTGGTTCTCCTCCTGCTCTTGCTCCGCCACATCGGCCGGCGCGCAGTTGCATCAATGGTGTCTTCTTCCTCCTCCGCTTTCAGGACTCAGGTTCTTACTTCTGTGCTCTTCGTCTTTTTCTTCTTCCCCTCCTTTGCCATTGTCTTCTTCCTTCTTGCTGTCTTCTCATTTGAAAATTTTAAAAGTAAACCAAATAGCTTAACCCAGCAACTCAGATTCGTAAAAAAGCACCAGATTTTGAATTGTACAATGAAAGTTGTCCAACCCAGATTTTACTGATTTTAACAACTCCAGACGTCAATCTTCCTCGCCAGGCCACGCTTCCGCGGCGGAGGTGGAAAAAAAATATTCGACCACGATGGGACTCGAACCCACAATCTCCCGCTCCGGAGGCGAGCGCCTTATCCATTAGGCCACGCGGTCAGACAGTTGGAAGCCAATGCACCGAGTAAATAAATAGAAGTAGCTAATACCGCGATATATTGACTTAGCACAACATAGCGTTTATCAAATG
>KE372984.1:58989-81752 GCA_000418225.1 Zizania latifolia | reverse complement strand
AGCAGGCATTGCTTTTATGGTGACCTCTAACTTTCTATTGTCCATTGCTAAGCTGATGCTCATGTATTTTCTTTTCAGATTGTTATTTCTTCATGAGGGAAAGGTAGTTTGGGAAGGAATGACGCAGGAATTCACAACTTCAACAAATCCTATTGTACAACAGGTAATGAAGTGTGTTACCTGTGTGCCTAACCTAGGAACCTACTACTAGTCGATATTGTGTCTCACTCCATTGCCATTTTATATTTTGCAGTTTGCATCTGGTAGCTTAGATGGACCAATACAATACTCCTGAGGAATTGTTATCAAGTGTTCTGTCGACTAGTAAGTACTCCCTGATAGTCTCCACAATATGCACATCTAAAAGAGGCATCACAAACAACAAGAGAACATGTGATTGGTGACATTGGGCACGTCTGGATGTTAGACGGTAAAGCATTTGCGTTTGCGTTATTGGGTAACTAACATTGTGTTTACACACAAGAATGTAACCCTAGCGATTTATTGGACCTTGTTAAGTGGGATAAATAGCAAGACGAGCTTGTAAAATGGAAAAAGTTCGTTGGTCGATTGGTGTAAATGTAACCCTGATTGCAGGGGCTGGCTGTTACTGTTAGCAGTAGCAGAACTTTGAACGTACGAATTATAGATGATAGATCTCCTACATTGATAAAAGCTGATATCTGTTGACTGCAACAATTGATTGGTCGTATCATGTCGCAACCTAGAACAGTTTGCACACAGCATGCATGATTTCAAAAAAACCAGCCAAGAAATACTATTCAAGTTCCATCTAACATTCAGCATGCACATGTGACGAGAATAGATACAGGTTTATATTATACCATCTGAAATGGTTTGCAAGTTAAGTACGGTTCATAAAATTGAAACTAACAGGCAGTAACTGCTCATTTAGCTGGAGCAGGAACACTGAATAACTCTCAACCAACTGATGAATGTCTTCAGATACACCACGATCTGATTGAGTATATGTTATAGCATCAGTTTAGGGGGAGAACAAAACAAAAGGGCAAGCTACTGCCAGATTTACAGTTTTATTGGGCAGAAATTCATGTACAGACCACTGCTTCCTGGGGCTCATTTTGAGCCCGTTTGTAGATGGATACTCAGTACCAACAATCATAGGCTGGTATTGAACTAGCTCCTCCCATAATCAAATCAAAACTGCTAAAAACAATCAGCTTGTAACGAGGGAGCATTGTCGAGTGCTTTCTGGCAAGTGCAATCCTTGGGCCCACTAAAATAAACAGAAAAGTGTATAAGTGACCACAATGTTATGTTGTGCACGAGTTACTACCATAAGCGAGTGATAACTTCTACTGTGACAGGATGGCACGCAAGTACATAGATCCAAGGTATAACATAACTTATACTTGCAGCAGTCTACATATTACACATTGAGTAATGACTATGACAATTTGACCATAGAACAGCTACCATTGGTTCGAAACAAACTCCTCTCTTGTTAAAATGGCAAAATCCTTAAGACAAGCAATTTATGCAAGAATATTTTGAAAAGGAGCCTTTACTAATTTGGAGTCCTAAAAAGACAATATAAAAGGAACAGCATAACTTTAGCTAATTAACCTGAAAACATTTAGCCCAGTGATACAGCACAAAGTGACTTGATGTACTTTTTTCAATTTTACATTGTTTCAGCTAGCAAAACTCAGTAATGGAAATGGAAGATGTGTGAACAGAAGTGTGAATAATGTCTGGACTAGTGTTTTCAGTGTTACCACATGCAAACTATGATTTCTACATGTGCTGTTCCAAGGCCATTTTAGCACCACTGCACTGCATACATATCTCAACGGATACCGCTGTATCGGAACTGAGGAACAACCAAACTGAATGAGAGCTCGCCAGAGTTTCAAACTTATTCATCTACATATCTGCCATAGTAATATGACAAACATATAGATTAAGGATGCGGCATTTCCATCTATATATAGTCAATTCAAATGAGCTAGAAAAAGTGGCTAATAACTCAACACATGGAGCACTCCATACCATTTGCTCTGTCAGAGTCATGGCGAATTGGCGACAAGCACCATCCCATTTGCTATGTCATAGTCATGGCGACAACTACAAGCACCATCCCATTTGCTCTGGGAGAGTAATAGCGACAAGCACCATCCCATTTCCTCTGGGAGAGTAATGGCGACAAGCACCATCCCATTTCCTCTGGGAGAGTAATAGCGACAAGCACAATCGCATTTCCTCTGTGAGAGTAATGGCGACAAGCAGCGGAACGAGTGAAATGGTGACAAGCTAATCGTAATCGAATCGGAGAGGGAGGGTGTTCACCGTGAGGTGGTGGTCCGCTCTACGTCTGGCGGCGGAGGCGCTTCCGGAGCTTGCGGAGCTTGTGCTTGTTCATCTTGCGCTTCCGCTTCTTCTTCACGCTGTCCGCCCACACCTCAGCGCCTCCCTCGTCGCCGTCCGCCTCCTCCTCCGCCGCCACACTCGGGTCGAGGGATGGGTACGTCTGGAACCCGGGGTGGAAGGAGGAGAGGAGGTCACGGAGATTCGGCGCCGGGGCCTGGCTCGGGATCGGGTCTGCCAGGTGAGGCATGGCAGCTGGGGCCTGTGGGGTTTGGGACTGGAGGTGGGAGAGGAGAGGGATGGGGAGCGGCGGCGGTTTTCGGAGGCGAAGGAGGAGCCTGCGGAGCGGGGCGGCGGCGGCGGCCATCGGAGATCTGCGGGGAGAAGCGGCACCGAAACCAACCGACGCGGCGAGGGTCTCTAACCTTGGAGGAGGCTGGGCCGCCTGCTTGGCTCGCTGGGCCCTTGCGGATCATAGGCCGGATCACGGGTGAGGCCTGGATGCGACCCGACTGCCAGCCACGATACCATCCTGCTCCATGCCTCCATCTCATCCTCCGGTTCAAGATTTCAAGCAGAGATCGATCGATGCGCGGGCTAGCTAGGAGAGAAAGGAAGAACCAATGGAAGATAAATTTGAATGGAACTCTAACGATGATGTAGTTCATTACAACGAAAACATGGTCCAAATCTAGGAAGCATCGATACGGTCGATAAATCGGAGTACCCATATCAGGTATTGTATCCAATATGGATACATAGTGAATATGTGTATACACGTATCTAGGATGTATCCTCTATTTTTGCAATATTTTAAAAAATTAATCCGATACCTCATACTCCTCACGTAGCAATCTAATACCGAATAGGACATTTGATAGTACAATAAATCTGAACCGCGCAGCAAAATATGTTTCAATGACTACATGTATGCATCAATACATGTATTTCAAGAATAAGAAGAACGTGTTCACTGTTCAGCAAATTTGTCAAAACAATATCAACTGGACAAAAAGGGTCAAAGGATTGTTTGGTGTACTCAATTTAATCCAGAAACCGACTAGAGTACAAAGTAACAAGGGTGGATATGGCTTACAAATTCTGTCAGCGTTTAGTTACAAAAGTGTGATGCCCAAGGGAAACACGTCTCATGCTGCAAGCATAGATTATACTAAGAAAAAGAAACTGTAGCAGAAACACATGCCACTATACCCAACAAACATTGGAGATTATCTACTCGCACAACATTAAACTCAAAAATTTGATGATATATCTTCTAGCACTTCAGTGAGGACTAAAGAATGAGGATGTATACCAATACTGTGGGCAGAGTAAGATGAATGAAGGGTATGCCTGAAGCAAGCAGAGAATGTGGATTCTATATGGTTAAGAATAACCACAAAATCAGGGAAACAACCCAACCTTACATGGAGAGAGGCAACAATAGTCGTCTCTCTCTTTTCTTAGCAAGCTTTCTCTGCCTCAAAATATACAGGCCGGCAGGTAGAAGAATACCGAGTGAGATAATAACAGCGGATAGCCAGAAGTGCCTGAAGTACAGTGTCATGTACGAGGATATTATCAGAAAGCAACACAACAAGCCCCATGAGACTGCTCCAATTATGTCACGCCTGCACAATGTAGAAGCAGAGCCATGTTCAGATCACTGAGGTGGAAGTTGTATCTGATAGAGGAGCGACTAACAGGGAATAGATCATTTTGGATGAAGACAAGAAAACATATCATATCACACAGTTTCATGATACATTGAGAGAGGAAAATCTATCAGTTTCTGAATTGACATGTAAAATCGATCATAAGTTTCATAGCAAGATAAAGTGGTCTGCAAGCATATTTTGGTGTTCCTATTCAAGAAACAGCAAGCAAATTTAGCAGAATGCATTCTCAGAACCTTATTACTTATAAAGTGTAACCACACTCATGAGAACCATGTAAACAAACAGACTCAGCCATGGCAAGGCCTGGTTGAGCCTGGAATACATTAGCAACAGGTCCTTCAAAAGGTACCGAGATTGGGCATCTGAGGTGCCAAACATTGGACCCTGCCAAGTTATAATTACTGGTACCCCTGGTATTTAGAACAAGGATGGTAAAGAACTCCACCAAGAAATTGTTTTTGCTTCCACAAGTAAAACATGAAATCCAGGTGAAGGGCACCTCAATATCTTAGAAAGAACAACTAGAGTAGACTCTGCTTTAGCGACTACTGCAAAATGCCTTCTGTACTCATGTTGAATCCAGATTATAGAACAACAATGCATGGGCGCATCAAAACAGGCAGCCATATGGTCCATGTGATACAGCAATTGGCTAGGCCATTCGTTCCACCAGGTTACAGGGACGAGTAAATCGCATTGCCTGTCAAGAATACGGCTTAGCCCAGTGTGACTTCGAAACAAACCCTAGCTGGAAACCTGCCTACCGGGAGCCCGAGATCTGAGCATGTCAATTACCACAAACTAACTAGGCGTAATTCCGCTCGAGTTTGCGCACAATGGAACGGGCGGAAGACTTACTTGTGCTGGGATCGGATCTGATAGTCGCGCAGCTGCTCCACCAGCTTCGACCGGGTTATCATCGCAGATACCCCAGCCGCCGCGGCCGCCGCCGACGCCGCCGACTTCGCCACCGCCACCGCCGCCGGCTGCTCCCCCTCCTCTTGCGCAGGCGCCTCTACTTCTTTTAATTTCGATCTCCGGCTAATCGGCGCGCCGGAGCTTCTCGATTTGGGGTTGGAATTGGAATCAGCCTCGCCGCGGTCGGTCGGGGTTGGACGGTGGAAAAGTCGTTCAGGCCTCAGGGGACGAGTCTTTGAGTCAAAGCGGACATAGAGGATATCGCGAAAAATAATAAGAAAATGAAAAGAAAAATATTTGTTTCTTGTGTAAACTTGTAGCTTTTTTTTTTTTAACAAAAGGCTTCCAGAGAGCCCTGTTTTATATTGAAAGCAAAAGATAGCATTTTAGCGGGAGTACCGACTTTATAAGTACTGCTAGCCAACACCAGGACTTTGCCACATTCCAAAAAAACAACCTAACCATTTAGCACACACGTTTAGGAATTACTTAGACAATGATGCCATCAGACACCAAAAGCCAACTACAACTTCGATCCACAGAAGCAAAAGCCACTGTCCGTAGCACCGGTTAACCAGATTTCAAGCCCAAATTAACCAAAGCTCGCATGGACAATGTGAGGTAGCCATTCAGCTAGTTTGCCGGTATCTCTTGAATGGTCTTCCGGACGCATCAATTAGTGTAGTTTGACATGGAATAAGTCTAAGTATCTTGAAGCTTCCTCCATTAGTCGAGCTGGAATAAGTTGAAGTCACTGAGTGTGAGTGAAGTCACTGAGTGTGAGAGATTATTAGCTTATGGGCCACCTGAAATATGTTAGTGTAAATCTTATTTTGAAAAAACGAATGCATTTTTTTAGTAACCAAGAAATTTTAAATATTATATTAGCTCTCTAAATTCTAAAACCCATAAAGAAGGACATTGTGTAGATTTGAAATCTAAAAATACAGATGTTTACATGGACGAAGTAGCCTCAACAGATGTCTAAAGGAGTAAGTAATCTCCATCACATTTCACTCCGAAGGGTTTAAATCAGAATAAACCATGTTTACACAACGGTCACTCGGCGGTGGTCCCTCCTACCCATCGACACATCCCATCGAATCTCTCAGGCTGCCATAAACCAACCCACCCTGCACCTCGGGCCCACATGTCATGCACAAAACAGAAGGCGACATCTCACATCTCCCTCGGGAACTCGTCTTACTAAACTCAACGCGTCCCCCAACAACTCACCCCCACCATCCCCCTCCCCCTCATTTCGTCCGTTTCTCGCCGCCGCCGCCGCCACCACCGCCTGGTTTCCTCCCACATCCTCCGTATCCTCCCTGCGAGCTTCGTAGACGCGCCATTGGCTTCCCCCACTCCATGCTCGGATCCCAGTAGATCCCTCGCCAGCAGCGCCGCTCGAATCCCGAGGCGGCCTCCGCGGCGCGGCGCGACCGGCCATGGCGTCCGTGGCTGAGCTTAAGGAGAATCACGCGGTGGCTACGGCCAAGGTGAACACTCTGCGGGAGCGGCTCCGGCAGCGGCGGCAGATGCTCCTCGACACCGACGGTGAGGCCTCCGCACCCCCACCGGCAGGAGCCCTCGAGGACTCGGGGAATTAAGCAGCTTTTGCTGATTGCTTTGTCTTGTGGATGTGCAGTGGAGAGGTACTCGAAGGCGCAAGGGCGGGCGCCTGTGAGCTTTAACCCGACGGATCTGGTGTGCTGCCGCACGTTGCAGGGCCATAGCGGAAAGGTTGCTGATCAGTTGACTTTTGTCTCTTATCTCAATTTCGGTACAGATTTTGCGATATTGATGATGTACCAACACTCGTTGCGATTAGAAACAGTGGAAACTGGTGCTGACGGGGGTAGTGTGAGCCCAATTCTTAACTGCAATTTCGAGTCGGTATGATGTGGTGATAGGGTCGACCCTCTGAGATATAAGCTTGTTGAACTGGCTGAGATTTGATGCCTCTAGTTACGAACCTTGACATTGAGTTGAACGCTCCTTTGGGCAAATGTTGAACGCTCCAGTAGAGAGAGCACTGACCTAGAGGTCAATGCCAACTTAAGGGATTGGAAAGCCTCCTCCGCCTTTGCAGACCACATGAACCTCTCCTTGGTCAAGAGGCAAGTGAGTGGAGCAGCCACCACCCCAAAATTCTAGATGAATTTCTGACAATATCTGGTGAGGCCGAGGAAACCATAGAGCACACGGAGGAGTGGGGCGTCGGTCAGTTGACAATGGCCTGGATCTTTGCACGGTCCACGGCGACGCAGAGGTGGAGATGACATGGCCTAAATAAGCCACTGAATCCCAATTAGTGCATGTACCATATGATCCCGGTTACTGTTAGGCCACGTAATCTGGCCAAATTGGCAATATGATCCCTAGGTTGGTGACCAAATGAATACGAGTTACCAATGTTTAGAACATTGCAAAGAATGAAAAAAATGTATGATTCAAAGAATTTATGATTTGCTGTTGGTTTCAACCTCCCACTGTTCTAACATTCCTAAATTTTGGTTCTGCTACTTCGCTTTGGCAATTGAGCACTTCAGATTCCTCTGTAGGCTATTGGTTGACAAAAGGAAATGCTTTTGTCAAATTGTTTAATTGTTTTATGTATAGCATTAACTCATTAGTCTTACAGGTTTATTCTCTGGATTGGACCCCTGAAAAAAACTGGATAGTCAGTGCCTCGCAAGATGGTAGGCTAATTGTATGGAATGCACTAACAAGTCAGAAAACACATGCCATAAAGCTACATTGTCCATGGGTGATGACATGTGCATTTGCACCCAATGGCCAATCTGTTGCCTGTGGTGGTCTTGATAGTGCATGCTCTATATTCAATCTTAACTCACAAGCAGACAGAGATGGTAACTTACCAGTATCAAGAATGCTTACCGGACACAAAGGCTATGTTTCATCCTGTCAGTATGTCCCAGATCAGGAAACCCGTCTAATTACTAGCTCAGGGGATCAAACTTGTGTCCTGTGGGATGTCACTACTGGCCAAAGGATATCAATATTTGGTGGTGAATTTCCATCAGGGCATACAGCAGATGTTTTCAGGTATTCTTTTTTTCTTTTGTGACTTGGTTCATTTGAACTCATGCATTGTGTTGCATTGAACTCTTCTCCATGTAGTGAACTGAAATCTTTTTCACACGTTACAGTTTTAACTTAAGCTACTAAATGCTAGGTTGCCATCTTCTGAAATATGTGCATATTTTATTACAAAAATATTGTTAATTCTATATATATATATATATATTCACTGCATCAATTAAGTTGTACAAGTTTGCTTGCAAGAGCTGGTTATAACTAATAGTATCTAGTATGCAATGTTGTCACAAGTAGCACAGGAAACATTTAGTCTGGCACTATCCCCTTAAAGGTTAGCGAAACAATTTCATGAAGGGAGTTGTTAAACGAATTACTGATCAATAAGCTTATGCAGATGTGGCATACAAAACATCACAATGATCTAGCATCATGCCTTGTTTTGTTTCAAATATAGCGCTGAAAGTAATCTAATTTGATCATTGTTTTGAAATATATAATCTCCTATGCTTCTATTTGCATATTTATGCTATGCTTCTATCTTGCATAGGTGTGATTTTTGAGTGCTCTGATATATCTACTTTCCCCTTTTAGCCTGTCCATCAACTCGTCAAATACGAATATGTTTGTCTCGGGTTCATGTGATGCAACTGTAAGGCTGTGGGATATCAGAATTGCAAGTCGGGCAGTTCGAACTTATCATGGGCATGAGGGTGACATTAACAGTGTCAAGTTTTTCCCTGATGGCCAGAGGTTTGGCACTGGTTCAGATGATGGCACATGCAGATTATTTGACATGCGAACAGGGCATCAACTTCAAGTATATAGTCGGGAGCCTGACAGAAATGATAATGAACTCCCAACTGTTACATCTATTGCATTTTCGATATCAGGAAGGCTTCTTTTTGCTGGATACTCCAACGGTGACTGTTATGTGTGGGACACACTTCTTGCTGAGGTTTGCATCATTGTCCATTTTTTGTGAATTTTATTATAGCTTATATAGTGTGAGAAAACATAAACTGAAATCAATGTCGACCACATTACTGTGGAATACTTGACAGCGTGACCACATTCACGATTTCCTTTTTTTAAAGAAAATATTTCAACTATTGTATTTGTACATGTTATGTATCTTATGAAAGTGTTAAAACAATGTCAAAGCGAGGTTAGTTACAATATCGATATGCTATTTGAATTACACAAGTTTAACTCTGGTACAATGTAGATGTGTATGTTGGCACACTATAACTTTTCTGGTTTCAGATAACTACCTGAATTGCCATGCAATGGGCAATAGCACAGGCTAGACTTTAGTTTATTTGAAAAAATTGATGTATTTGCAGTACACAGTTCTTGGGTTTATTTTAGAAAATACAATCGTATTTCTTGTGCTCTTGTGTATATCTGATTAATATACACTGTTATAATCTGGGCCGCCAAGATCAAAGGCATTAATATTTCTGTTTTACCACCCATTGCAATCTCCTTTGCACTTTGTTTTACTAATACAACAGATAGAGATAGGGAGTAAGCTTCAACGTATAGCTTGTCTATATATGTATTTCTTGTACTATTATAACTTGTCAAAATTGATTGACTTGTGAATTCTTTTGTATTCGGATAGGTGGTACTTAATTTGGGAACCCTCCAAAACTCTCATGAGGGGCGTATAAGCTGCCTTGGACTGTCATCTGATGGGAGTGCATTGTGTACAGGAAGTTGGGACAAGAATTTGAAGGTACGAAAGGTTCTTTTGATATGAAAAAATATTGTTGAGTGCTTGATCAACTGAATACGTGCATGCCATGGACTGTATTGCTTTAACAGATAAACTATAATCATGCTAGAATGTGGTCAGTTGTAGGGCATGTTATCCTTATTAGCTTATGAGTTGCTTTTTTGACACAATAACTTGTGCACTTTTTTACCAACTTGACATCCTTGCTGACTGAAGGTTTTTGTACCATAGATTAACACTTAATATTAAGATAAAAGGATACCTCAAGTCAGCAATATTTGCTAGTTTCTGTGCCTGTTATGCTGTATGGGAAGCTTGCATGTGTTGATTTTAACAAGGGTTATTCTTGGTTTTAGCACTGCCACTATTAGTGTGGTACTTTTATCACTTATAAAGATCGCAAGGAAACTTACTAAGTTTAATATTTAGCATTTCCCTTATACATTCTGAAAGCGAAAGCAAAAGAAAATAATTTGGTGTGAACTCCAGCATATTGACTTTCTAGTTGCTGCTGTTGAATTTTCTCAGATTTGGGCCTTCAGCGGACACCGGAAAATAGTTTGAAGGCCAGTTTTCTTCCTGAGTTGTATGTTCCTTGTGTTAAGAATAGCGGCCAACTCAATGGGCTCTGGAAATCATATTGTTGGTTTTGTAGTATAGAATCAAGCAATCAGCTGTATCATAACCTAATATTGTTGGCAAGACTGGTTTGACTTACCTTGTTAAGTTAGTGTACTGTTTATATTACCAGAGAGCATCATCATCCACGGTATCCGGCTCTTCTCGTTGTACAACTATTTTTTTGCAATAGAAATCTACCCACCTTGGCATATGTATTTCAGAATCGATCTCAATTTGTCCATTTTTCAAGTTTGGCATATCAACTTCCATCGTGATTATTTGCCGTGCAGTGCTAAAACATGTGCAGTGCACATGTTTTAGAGTATTTTCTATTTTGCTTACCAGGTTGGACAGTTATTTGCCGTTGTGATTATGAAGTTTATATGTTTCGTCCGGGTACTTATTCGATCTCTTGACACCAATTTTTTTCAGCCTTACATAGGCGAATAGACTGTTTCACATGAACCATTTTTCTTGTTTCAAAAACGCAGGGACGCACGCCTTAAAAACGGCGACGCGCATTGCGTGGGAGACCAAACTGGCCCTAGGAGATTTACACGGTTGGGAGGGAAAATGGCGGGAAACTTTGGCGCCATCTATTCCCGCCTCGCCTCCCCTGTACTTGAGCACAGTTGCCGCCTCTGCCCAATCGCTCTCTCTCCTCCGTTCCTCCCCTTCTTCTACCACCGCCTGCAACCAACAACCCTCCCCGCCGTCGCCATGTCCACCGTTCCCAACGGCGCCGCCGGAGCTGCAGCCGACTCCGTCGTCCACGAGCCTCCCCACAAGATCGCCAAGATATCGTCCCTGCTCAAGGTCAAGAGGCTCTCCGAGAACGCCGTTCTGCCGTCTCGCGGTTCCGCCCTCGCTGCCGGCTACGACCTCTCGAGGTACGCGCTTGCCAAGAGCGTACACTCCAAAAGCCATCGCCGTTAGTCTTCTCTTCTTGGCTTTGCTCCCTGCTTTATCCATTCTGGTTTTTGATCTCAGCGCGGCGGAGGCGGTCGTGCCGGCGAGGGGGAAGGCGATGGTGCCGACCGACCTCAGCATCGCCATCCCGGAGGGCACCTACGCGCGCATCGGTGAGCCTGCTGCCGGACACTGCGCTCCCCTTCTCTCGTTCAGGTTTCTTGCTTGCTAGCCTAAGGTGTTCGGCGAAATGCTTCATCTCCGGTTTGCTGCAGCGCCGAGGTCGGGGCTGGCTCTGAAGCACTCGATCGACGTGGGCGCCGGAGTGATCGACGCGGACTACCGTGGCCCGGTGGGGGTCATCCTCTTCAACCACTCGGACGTGGACTTCGTTGTGAAGCCCGGTGACCGGATCGCGCAGATGATCATCGAGTTGATCGTGACGCCGGAGGTCGCCGAGGTCGACGACCTTGACGCCACCGTCAGAGGCGAGGGTGGGTTCGGTTCCACTGGCGTCTGAAGCATACCATCCTTTTTAACTCTAGGGAGTTTACTGCTTTAATCTCTATGTGAGTGTGTGATGATGGATGGTGCTCAACACTTGTATCCGTTTGATGCTTGTCTGCGTTTGTGGACTATTGCGTTATTGCCTATTCACTTCACACGCAGCGTATGGAGCTGCGCATTTGAACATGAAACGCATAACATGGCTGTTATCTGGATGTAGATCACCCTGAAATGCCATGTTTCATGGGCGATGTTAGTGTAAGGATAAAATAAAATGGTTTAAATTTTATTTTTAGTCTATAATAAAAATCAAACTATTCTATTCTCAATGTAACTATAATCCAGAATTTCTTGAGCAATAATCTTAGATTAGAGTTTGCCAAACGAGCGTAAACAATCTCTCCAAACAGATAACCTTTTTAGAGCACTTATCAATGTAAGAAGAAAATATATTTTATTATGCAAACATATACATGAATAATCAATATTATGATTTGTCATCCACCCTCTAGAGAGGTGATGGTGATTGGTGAACATAAAAATTCAAAAGAACTCTTCTAGTAGTATAGTATTGTACCCGTACTAATGCTACGAAAATTTTTGGTGTATTATCTTTTAATATATATATATATATCCTAGTATGAAATGAAGAAATACCAAAAATAAAATTCTAACACAAAGATATTAAAAGATGTATGACCATCTCACAAGGCCCAACCAAATCCTATCACATAAGGCTCAAACATTCATGAGCCACAATCACAATAGAAAATCTATAATCATAAACAGAAGCGGATCCAAAGTGTGAGCAACAGCAATAATTTACCGGTGGGCCTAAATACCTTTCTCATAAAATGTTGTGGAGCCATACAGCACAAAACTCGCATTTAATTTGATGGTCATAGGGTAAATTGAAAGCTAGGCAGTGTAAAAGGTGCATGCTACAAGTAATTATTGGTTGATGTTTTGGAGGGGGGATAGACCAACAAGTTCTCACGGTCCTAATATACATTTTTTTATTCTGATGCAAAAACAGAGGACAACAATACGCTATAGTGGTATATAACAGAAAAGAAAAAACATAAACATATGTTAACCTTAAATTCGGATAATATAAGGCTAGAAAACTCGGAGTCAGTATCTGGAGCTGACATAGTACGGTGGTTAACAAACACGGTGTTCCATATGCCTTGCTAATTGGCGGAAGTGTGTTGTAGTACCTGAAAAGGGAAAGGAAGTAATCGTGTATTCCAAAGCAGCTGCAGAAGTAAAAGTTTTGATTTTTGACTTATTCATTTTCTATCATTGAACCTCCATTAATTAGTAAAACTTACATCCATGAGTGAGCAGAAGAAAGTGAAATTATCAAACCAAATGAACAGTTTATTAAATATGATCTGATTCAAAATATATGGTTATGTAAACCCAAATAGTAAATCTAAACTTCTAAAAATTTGTTTAAGGTGAGAATTCCACACCAAGCTTATGAACTCAGTTTATATATGCTACAAAACACATCAAAACTACTTTACCACACAGACTTGACACTTAGAAATAGACAAACACAATTGGAAAGCCTTGTGACAGAAGTGCCACACGGTGTCAATTCAGAAATTAGCTCAAAACTTTACCAAATTCAAAACCCATATCAGAGCCCCAAGTTTTAGCTAACAATTACACATAGGAAAAGATTCATCAATGCTAAATACTTTTGAGAAACAGACCAAATTATTTAAGTCACTTTCAACTCAAATCACAACAGTGGCCACCTTAGATGATCACATACCATGAGAGCATGAATAACCTAGTATAATCTCATATCATCCAACTAAATTTTCTTACAGGCTATTGCACCGATGGTGTACAAGATTTATCAAAATATAATCTTACAGCCATCGACATTCGCACCTGAAATAGCTGGTGATGATTCAGAAATACCATGACAAATGCAAATTGCAAATGGGACCAGATGTATGCTTCTAAATTCTTCCTTGGATGTTTGAGGCTCTGAGCCATTCTAGACCTGGCTTTTTTAAGAGTAAACTCATGATTATGATTAATAAATATGGTTGTCAGTTTGTCTTAGATTTAGTTCAGATACGTAGAAGGAAATGGCATAAACGATGAATTCCTAAGGCACATCGTATAAAGGAGAACTTTAATCATCAGCACCTTATGATCAGATACATTCCTGGTCTCGTGCTTGGGGAAGCTCTTGGACGAGCTCTTAACAACCTGCATACTGCACGGAGCACCAGAGCAACCACTCAACATTAAATCCATACACGATCAGCAGCTACATAGTAAACAATTAACGAGTCAGTACCAGAGTCATGAGCAATTAGTAGATTTACCTGAAATCCACGGCATTGATGCCGACCGGGGGCATCAGCCCACCGTATCCGGCGGCAGTGCTAGAGTTGAACACGGCAGAAGCTTCTCCTCCTCTCGTCGCATCCCCCAGCTCCGTGAGACCCTGCGAACCAGCGACGGCGAGGGTTTAGGCCAGATGCCGCTGCACAAACCCTGTCCCGAGGGAGCGTAGGGAAGCAAGAGAAAGCGGTGAACTTGGCGACGAGGCGGAGCAGGTGGTTGGTGGGGATGGAGTCGTCGACGGGCGCGAGGGGCGTCATAGTGGTGACTGCGACGGCGGAGGCAGCCTTCGTGAGGTTCTGGTCACGGAGGTGCGCCACGATGAGGGCTTGTGGGAGGAGGGAAGGGCAGGGTGCAGGGCGGCGCCGTGATGAAGGGTGGGGTGCAGGGCGGCGCCGTGAGGAAGGGTGAGGCATAGAGGAGGAGGGAAGGGCGGCGCGGAGGCGGGAGGCGGGCGGCGGCGGGGGGTTGGGAGGATGCGGGAGGCGCCCATGTGATGTGGGAGTGCTGCTGGAGAAGGCGGGGAGGCGGCGTTGTATCCGCGTGGTCGTCTGCGCGTGCGTGGTTTGGGATGTTGAAGGAGGAAACAGATCTCACGAAATTAGAGGAGGGTTGCACGATCGGATGGCGGCGTGGGAGAGTTTAGGCGGGACGGGGAGTAGCTAAGATTTGATGCAAGCGATTAGACGAGTGAGTACATGAACACTTAACTTTATTAATTATATATAGTAGGGTAGATATTTATAAAAACACGATAACCAAATCTGCCCGGAGCTGGTGGCCGCGTGCGACGCCATGGGGTGGAAGGAACCCACCGGGATCCAAGCCGAGGCCATTCCCCGCGCCCTGGAAGGTACGTTGCTCTCCGCGCGCTACCGGGGACATGTCAACGGCAACGGTGGCGGCAGCGACGGGCTGTTGATGCGAGCTGTGTTGTGGTGTGTTCAGGGAGGGACCTGATCGGGCTGGGGCGGACGGGGTCCGGGAAGACGGGCGCCTTCGCGCTGCCCATCATCCAGGCGCTGCTCAAGGAGGAGAAGCCTCAAACGTTGTTCGCCTGCGTGCTGTCGCCCACAAGGTTGCATTGTCTTCTATTTTTTTCGTTCATGGGTTATATTCTCTCCTTGAGAGAAGGTGTGTGGTTGGTCTTTAACCATCGCGGGTGTGCTGGTTCAGGGATCGGAGTTGGCTATTCAGATCGGGCAGCAGTTTGAGGCGCTTGGTTCCGCGATCAGTTTGCGTTGCACAGTGGTGAGTGATTCTGTCACAACTTACAAGTGACATTATGGTTATTTTCCATCCTCTTATTGTGTGAAGCACGGCAACAACAGATCAGATTATGGGCTGCATTTGCTTTCTTATCTCCTTATGCCGTTCATGTTTGTTACTTACCAAACGATCGGTTGTGATTTGTGAATGATGTGATCAAGTCCTAGTGTAGGCCATTTGGCTGGCTAATGTTCAAAACATAGGTTTTACCTTCATATGCTGGTTCGTCTTCGTCCCGGCTTTTGGCACATAATTTTTGTCAATTGATGCTTCAGTTTGAGGCTTCCATGCTGATCTGTGCTGTCTGCTTCCACCTGCTGCATGAAGGTGGAAATATTTCCTTTTGATTTAGTATAACATGAAGAATATGGTAACTCCTGTAGGTGCTGTATCTATCTTAAGTCTTAACTTCAAATCTAACTCTTGAGTATTCTTGATATGGTTCACATCTATTTCTGTTTTTTACTATATAAGCGAATTCTCTGCTGTCTTTTCTATTCTTCTTTCCTCTGCTTGGTTTACTACTCTCTCTAATGTTAACTTTTCTCTGCTCAGTATAATTGAGGCATGCACTTTTCTGGTGTTATTAGATGCATAGAAATGTTCCTTGGTTATCATGCCACTGTATGCGTAAGAGCAAGTCTTCATATCATCAATTTCAACATGTTTATTTTTAACCATTTTCAATTGAAATTTCCCCTTTCCCTAGCTTGTTGGAGGGGTTGATCAAGTGCAGCAGACTATATTGCTTGCAAAACGCCCACATATTGTGGTGAGTGTATTTTGGTAAATGAATTTCTTTACCTCATATCATGCTAAACACAATGCGGTTTTGATATGTTCATATCATTCCTATCTGTGAAACTTTCTTACATAAACCTGATATCACCAATTTTTTGCCTTCATCTGGACTCAGCATATTCACTGTGTCATTTCCCTAAAAACATAGGTTGGAACTCCTGGATGTCTTTTGGACCATTTGAGAGATACAAAAGGTTTTAGCCTTAATAAATTGAAGTACTTGGTATGTATCCAGTTTTTTTTCTTGTTGGTCCCTGTTAGTTTGCGATGCTGTGGCCTGGTGTATATTTCAACATTTTTCTAGTTCCCTATGCCAATAGCATTGCTCGTGTCAAATCCAATTTTCTTGACACCATAGTTCCTGCATTTTCCAAAGTTATGCTTCTTTTTAATGTGTCAATTATTCTTCTGTTACATTCATTTTCAGATCATTATCAAGTATCAACATCTCTGGGTATATTTTTTACTTTCTCGATGCTCTGTGTGAATCTTTGGAGTTTTAGCAAGACTAGATTTTGTTAGTCTAGATTTTGACTTTTACTTCAAATATCATCTTTGATTTCTGCAGATACAACCTTTAAAATAAAGACTTAGCAATACCTGTTGTAATATCCATTGAACAGTCTATGAGTAGTTGAGTACCATTCCAACAGTTCTATGCAAAATAATATATCATTCAAAATGAGCATCATTGTATTCTTGTAGAATCTTGAAAATAGAATCTTGAAATGGTCGTATAAGCAATATTATTGTATTATCAGTATCTTTCCCATTTTGGGCAGCGGCTTTTTTATGTGCATTTGCAAGTTTACTTATTATAATGCGTTATTTATTGGTCGTAAATATGCATTGCATGCA
Organism: Zizania latifolia; assembly: GCA_000418225.1. Taxonomy (NCBI): domain Eukaryota; kingdom Viridiplantae; phylum Streptophyta; class Magnoliopsida; order Poales; family Poaceae; genus Zizania; species Zizania latifolia. Next base: position 64,667 of record KE372984.1, on the reverse strand, counting down.
CAACTAAGTACCTTCCTTGTATGACTATGTTATGACATTTTTGTATTATAGCTAGAATTTGGGTCAAGTATATTAAATTCTTAAAAATTCATATGCTTTTGTTTTTGTCTGTCCTCTATCTTTTGTTTGCTAGGTATTGGATGAAGCTGATAAATTACTTAATGTGGAATTCCAAAAATCCCTTGACGACATTCTGAATGTTATCCCTAAAGAGTAAAGAGTGGATAACTTATCTTTTTTCTGCCACAATGACCAGTAAGGTTGGTGAATAGGAAGTATTTGTTTACCTATTTATTTATGAGAAGATTTATGATTTCTCTGTATTTGAGAAACAAAAGGAATTAAAGATCAGTGGTCTGCCATCAATAGATTGTTAATTACATGAGATTGATGTGGTCATGTTCGCAACCTGGGTTGATAGTTTCAATTGTATGACTCCAGTTTATAAATGCTTGAGGTAGTGTAATGGTAGATGATCTGATTATTCTGACTACATGCCATATTGTTATGATTTTTCCATATCTTTTATATTTCTAAGACTACATAAATATGTCCTTCGTATTATGTTCTTTTCATCTAGTAATTGATATGATTGTGGCCTAATTTCTAAATGGCGCCTGATAACTATGCTTTCTATTTGTTTATGTTAGATTGAATGCAGTTTTCTTTGCAATAACATCTATTTTCTCTTCAGGTCACCAAACTGCAGCATGCTTGTGTGAGGAATCCTGTTAATGTAGCCTTCTTTCTTAGTATTTGAATCATTTAATGAGCAAAACATTCATGAAGGGGGAGTTTTTCAGGTATCTTCTAACTCTTTTTACTAATAGTCTCAACCTTTTTTTTTCTGGGATCAGGTGGAGGTAGCCTCCAAATATTCTACAGTGGACACACTTAGACATGAGTTTTATTTTGTCCCTGCAGATTACAAGGTCAGTTCTTGTACCTTAGTTGGTTTTATCATCCATGTGGTTTGATCTTATTAAACTGACAGCATGCATGATTGATGATTCTACACGAAGACTATCTTTGATTGTATGCATGCAGTGTATCACTTTGAACTTTCTCCCATACATTTAGTAGGCAATCTGAAAATTGTTGTCCCTGAATCTCGTGATGAAACTCTTGCATATGCTCATCACCACATGATATTTTTCATCACAATAGAGTGTCATTTTCCTTCAATGTTCTCTGAACTTCTTGTAAGCAATTTCAGGATTATTATCTCGTTCATGTCCTGAATGAGATGCCAGGGAGCATGATCACGATCTTTGTGCAGACCTGTGAGTCAACAAGGCTCCTTGCTCTCATACTAAGGAATCTTTGTTTTAAAGCTATCTCTATTAGTGGCCAAATGAGTCAGGTTACTTTCTATAACATTTCTGTCAAACATAAAAAAATATTCATTTCTTTCATTCAACTAGTAGCCAAATGAGGAGGTAGAAGTGATGTCATGTATATTTTTTCCATTACAGTACTTATCTTACATCTTTTTTGTTTATTTTTCTTTATCAGGATAAGAGACTAGATGCTTTAAACAGGTTCAAAACGAAAGACTGCAATATTCTTATTTGCACAGATGTGGCAAGCCGTGATCTTGACATTCAAGGAGTTGATGTGGTTATCAATTATGATATTCCAATGGATCCCAAGGTTTCCATTTCAGTAATTTAATGCCCTTTCTTGATCAATTCAGAGTAATTCTATTCTCTAGAGGTTGCATTTTGAAGATACCTTTTCTCTGTGGTGATTTCACTTCCTTCATATAATTTCCTCCGTGAAATGCAGGACTATGTTCATCGAGTTGGTAAAACTGCAGGTGCAGGGAAGACGGGATGCGCTGTATCTCTGGTGAATCAATATGAGGCTGTGTGGTTTAAGATGATAGAGAAGCTACATGGTAATAGCACTTCCCCTTGTTACCGCTCCCCTTTGCATTTTTAACTGGAGAGGCCATCCTTCTGAAACCTGCATCTGTTTATCAACTATTTTCTGCTGGTCATGAGATGCATCATCGTAGGGCAGATGATGAAGAAATCATGATACTTCGTGAGCGTATCTTGACAGTATGTGCTGAATCTCTGGATGCTCTGTCAATTTGAATTGCCTGGTCTATGGTGACGGTGAAAACACTGGAGTCCTAAGGGATACTTGAAGCCTTGGTATGGAATGAGTTAGAATTAGTATATACCAGCGTAACACAATTAGAAAATTCTTAGTGTAGATCCATTTTTACGAACCAGGTATTCATTTACGTAGGGAAATATGAAAAATTTGAAAAGTTACTATCTATGAAGTTTGGTTCGTCGAAAAGATATGCTCATCTGCCTGCAGCAACAACAATAACAAAACAAAAAAGAGAGAGCTGTTGCACAGCATTTCATCCCGTCAAAACTTAAAAACCATTCTCACCGAATATGCTTCGAAAATCTAGAGGCGATACTCTTATCCACCTTAATCTGAGTTTTGAAAGTCTCTAGATGAGGATGTTTCATGGATTCCGAGCTGTTATAACAGCTAATCCTAGCAAAAAAAAAATTATAATCTACTTCATTCGTCCGCTACCTTTAATATTCAAATTTTATTTAAAATATAACTTTTTCTAGACCTATTTTCTCATCTAAGGCTACTATCTCTTATTTTCTCATCTACGAATTAAAACATCAATCAGGGAAAGTAAATATAGTGATGTTTAGAAGTAACTACAAAATATTGCAGCACATATTTCCTGTCATAAAATAAGTTGATTCTTAGCATCTCAAGAAAAAAATTAGCGTGGAGGTGAAAAGACAAAAATGTCCCTCATTAATAGGAAAACAATATTGCTAGTACAACTGCCTAAACAAGAAATAAATTTGGTGAAGATGGATTTCAAATTCTTTATCATATGACATTTTTAAATTGGCGACACATAAATCACCGAGATGATCTCTCGGTGGAAGCACATAGATTTGTTGTGCCACCCTTCATTGGTCATGCTGGCCTTTGGCCACACCACCCTTGGTGTCACCGTTGGCCGCGTCACGTTGTTCTTTTCTTTTGCCGTCGGATCACCTGTTCTTTATGTGACATGTCGATCCCACAAAATTTATTTCGATCCAAACATATCCATATAGTTTTCTAATTACATTCCCCAAAGAAGCCACGACAAAGTGATAGCATAAACCCAAATTTCATCCGCTTAAAACATTGGGCAAGGATTATTTTTTCTGCTTTCTAGCCTATTTCTATCAAACATCAGCTAGACTGCTAGCAAGGAGATAGTAACATTGAAAATTATGTTAAAAATATATTGGAAGAGACGATAAATTAAAAAAAATTGCAAACAAAGAAACCATGCTACTATTTACCAGAAGGAAATAAAATGGTCGCTGGTTAGATGCAATTGGATTTACAAGCATCATGTAGTCGATTTTTTAAATAATATATTTTCATGAAATTATACTTCTGGATAGTTGTTTGTGAAAATCGCAGAACTAGATCACTATCGACACTTTGTGAAATTACACTTCTAAATAGCCGTTTGCAAAAATCACAGAATTAGACCCCTGTCCACACTTGAAGTGTCGACACGGGGAAAAGTGGACCATGTCGACAAAATTTGGTCGATAGGTTCCTATCATCCTTTCAATGGTCGACAGGAACCCTGTCGACCAAATCTAACTAGATGAACAAGCATCATGTAGTCGAATTTCTTTAAAGAATTTTTTCGCGAAATTACACTTCTAGGTAGCCGTTTGCGAAAATCGTAAAAGTAGACTACTATCGACACTTGAAATGTTGACAGGGGAAAAGGTGGACCCTGTTGGCCAAATTTTGGTCACAAGGATTTTTTTTTGAAAAAAATGTTCAGAAAGAAAAATTAATAAACAGTACAAGCTCGATGAGTTAGAAATACTTATGGAAAAGTACAATACAATACAACATTTTTGAAGTTTGAACATTATAAACTAGTAGATAAGCTTCGCGACGCTCGCTCTAACGACGTCTTCTTTCTTCTCTCGCTTGCCGTCTTTCTTCTCTTATTGCGCTTATTCGTTGTCATGTTTCTTCTCTTGCTTGTTATCTTTCTTCACACATTCTTTCCTATCGTGCGGTAAGGATTGCTTCTACACAGCCACATTTAGGTCGCTAAGCCATAGAGGGACTTCGATTTACGAGTACAGTTCATCCGAACATAGAAGTTAACTAGCAGCGGTCTGCACAACCGTATTTAGGTTGCTAAGCCATAGAGGGACTCCGATAGGATTAGTCCTTCAATCATCTTGTTCAAACTGAGCATGACGCTCGTTCTTTGCCTTCCTTACAACGTATTTGACATTTGTTTCGCTAAGAGAGAACCAACGTCCATCTCAAACTGAATTCTTCATATCTGCCACTCAATGAAGCCACATTTTCTTCGATACGAATGGTACCACGACTCTATCTTAACACTGGAGCAAAGGAAATACCTCCTTCCACAAATACTACGCCTCTTTGTAGTTTCAAGTTAGCTCTTTGTAGTTTCAAGTTAGCATCAATCGCCATAGTGCCATAGTGGTACAATGGTCGATCAGTTCACGAAGGGATGAGGCAAACGAAAGAATCCCTCATCAATCTATGTGTTTAATCCTCTAAGATTAGTAGATGAGAAAGCCATCTTGTTGAGATGAATAAAACATAAAGAATGTGTTATGTTGGTTGGTAAAATCAAGTAAGCAATTCTATCATAATTGAATTATGCGCAAACAAATTCGATGAACACAAATCGTAGATGGAGAGCATAACAAAGCTTTAGAAATAACGTCAATGACAATACATGCATCACATAATATCAAATAGTATAAAAGGTTATGTCCAACCTAATACGACCTAGTACTACTACTGCATAAACTACTGCCCACCCCTTCTACCCCCACCACGCTTCGGACGATGGCCGGAGTGGGTGAACCTATCTGGCGAGTGTCGCCTCCTTGCCTGCCTAGAAGACAACTGGTCGTCGATGGGCTGCGTAGCTAGCGGAGCTCCTTGGAGCTGCGAAGGCCCAACCTCTGCAGCATCCCGATGCACCCAGGACTGCCACTCATGTGATCCTCCAGAGCCGTGTAAGCCATACTGTGCTAGGTCTACCATGCCCGTAGGGCTATAGTACGCAGGGTCTGTCCCTCCTTGGTAGTATTGTGCCTGCGACACTATTAAAACAAGTTGTTACGATGATTGAAAATACGAAGTTTAAATATATATATATATATTGGTTCAATACTTACTAGGTATAGGTGGCACTCCCTGAGACGTTCCCGCCGCGTAGCTAGAGTAGTAACCTGCGAGTGGAGTAGGCGGCAGGCACCAAGACTGAGATCCTACAGCATTGGATGCTGGCGGTCTTGAAGGTGCATAAGAGGTAGCAGCTGGTGGTGGTCGTGGTGAAGTCAACCTAAGGGACTTGTCGAGGCGACAAATGATTGCCTGTAGGCAACCCTTCATCGTCTCATGCGGCACGCCGTAGCCCAAGTTCCACCGCTGGAGCATGGAGTCAGCCTCATGCCGCGCTTGCCAAACCAAGTCCGCCTAGAAAGGAACAAATCAATTAGAAATGCAATATTACAAAATGAATAGAATCAAGACTTAGTCGCTTACCGATGCATGCACTGCAGCTAGCATGTGCCTAGGGTAAGTCTCTGTGACGTTTGCAACGCGTG
>KE372984.1:25246-43472 GCA_000418225.1 Zizania latifolia | reverse complement strand
CCGTCGCCTCGTCGTGCCGCCGCGCCCCTTCGCCCCTCACCGTGACCGCGCCGCCCCTGTTTTTTTTGGTTTTCTTGTTTACCGAGTACCAAAATTTTGACACTTAGTAAATAGTCCGTTACACTACTGTTAGTCACTTTTTTCGCCGAGTGCTAAATTTGACACTCGACGAAGTATTCACCGAGTGTCTGATGAAAAACACTCGGGGAACCCTGTTCGCCGATAGCAGGTTCGCCAAGTGCAACACTCTGTGAACTCTTCGTCGAGTGTTTTTTGAGATTTACCAAGTGCTATATGCACTCGGTAAACCCTGTTTTCTAGTGGTACGTGGCCGATCGGAACAAACCACCGATCGTTCTGCCCGGCCGGCCGGCTCGCCCACTTTCGCACTTGTAGCGAAGAAACCGAAGTTGCTGATCGACACGCATGCATGCGTAGAGGCATCTACAAAAGATGAGAAAAAAACAAGGCGTCTTTCGAGGGGAGGAGGGAGCTAAGCAGCAGGAAAGCAAGCAGCGCGAGTGATCGGTGGTAGATAGAGTGAGGACAAGGGGACAGGATGGGATCGAGACTGCTCGGCTATCCGTCGATCCATCGGACGGACGGATCGGAGGATGTGTCCTGACACGGGATGCCTACAATTATTATATAAAACGGTGTGCAGGATTAATCGATCTTAGATTCATTGATGAATGATGCATACACGATATATGTGGGCATGTTACATGCGTATTAACATATATATAAATGGAATCACAATCATATCAAGCTTCAAGCTTTGTATTGATGCATCTACTGATTTAATTGGAATTTTTGGAACGAGGAAGTTTTTACGGGATATTCACAGGAATCAGGAATCAGTTTAAATTTCACGAAATTTCTCTAATTCTTCAATGTTTAACACGGTCAGTTTTTAATATTATATTTTTTATATTATTTTAATAAAAACGGAATAAATTGATGAAAAATGTATAAGTAGATGTAAAAACCAATTTGACACCTAAAAGTATATGAATATCATAATATTATATTTTAGAGGGTTACTATAATTATAATATCACAACTCATAAACCCCTAATAGTAGCTAAGCTATTTAATAAAATTTATTAAAATGCATAAAAGTATGAACAAACTTACTCTCGGGTCCACATACATTTTTCTATCCTACCCTCAAATACACAATATAAAAATGTACAAAAAGATTAGAGGGGTATTTGTGTTCCATCATGGAACCAGATTGTTCTCCAAAATATTACTGGTTCAACGGTTCAACCAAAAATCAGCTGATTCATTCTGTTTTCGCCGGTGGGCCGGGTTAGGATGAGTTAGAGAAAAAAATAGTATGTTTTTAACTACAAATTTACCCCGACATGTTCATATAACAAATTTGCATATCTTACCAAAGTTTTTGAAAAAAAAATCAACACGGTTTGATTGGAAGAAGTGAGCTGAGACTGGTGTGCTTTCTTGTCCGAAGAGCAAATGCCGGCACTAACACTGTCCTCTCATTTTCCCCTTGTTGGATTCTTTCATGCCGTGTGCTAGCAGAGTAGTTAGCACATCTGGTGTCCTATCGGTTGCCTTTCACGTTCTTTCAATAATCCAACACTACGAAAAAATAAACGATTTTTGTAGCTTCCTTGGCAGGACGGGAAATGTTTTTGACCAAGCTATAATTATCAATCCAAATTGACAGTACCTCCAGAATTAAAGACCGATTTGACACCGGCACAATGAACGTGCTACAATGCAGGGTACGTGGATAGGACGCCGTCCTTTCACTTTTCAGCGGCAGGAGGAGGCTGTTCTAGGTTTCCGTCCAGTCCCTGTCCGGAGTCCAAGTACATTTGTTCTGTTTAGCATGGACCCCTGTGATTAGTGAGCCCCTTTAATCCACTAATTAATTGGGGAGAGATTATTGAGATGTGGTTAACTGTCAGGCATCATCCATGTGTAATAAGCTAAGATATATGTTGCTTTCGCTGTCACTCACGCAATCGCATACAATGTCTCATGTGTCCCTCCTCACTAGCTAGCTTTATATCTTGTTCGGATATATTCTAACAATTACAACTATTTTTTTAATCTATGGTTTCTTAAACAATTTGAATTCTTATTTAAGATTATAAAACTTGATTGCTATAGAATCTAGAATTAAACGATATATAAAAATTAAGAGACCTCAGCTTCTTCGAATACTTACTAGCTAGATGCTGACCAATTATTTTTTACAATTTAAGCTTTTAAAACAGGGTTGAGTCAACTCAAGGAGTAAAGGGTGATTCCTCCATTTATCTAACAAGATAGATTAATTAATAAAGCAAGGAAGGCAAAAAGGTGATCGAGCCACCACATCAGTTGAAGGAAAATTTTCACTGGTTCACGTGTGGTACCCGGGATTCGGGGATTTCCATAGTTGAAGGGAAAAAAAAGAGCGTAGGTACCAATAAAATTATTGGACCAGTGTTGAATGTCACTTAAAATTATTGGACCAGTGCTGAATGTCACTTAGTTTTTGTCATATTGTCAATATGTATAATTTTTTATGCTTGATCCTCCATAGCAACAATGAAACAGTGGCTCTCGTTACAGTGTTTTGCTATGGTATTATTGTTCATAGCATTGTAATTTACCGTGCAAGACTCATCTATAGTAGTTCTCTGTATAACAGCAGAGAATCTGGATCCAATGTTTTTAATATTTTAGTCTCTTCTCGAGGTTAAAACCTTGTCATGCTATATGCGTGGGAGATTTGATAATTTGTCACTAAAAATTTTGTGCCATTTGATTATTTGTCCCTTGTATGGATAACATGCATATAAGACCATATGAGTCTATAACTGTAGATTAAAGTGGTATGTGATCAAAGCTACTTTTTAAAGGTAGCAAATCATCAAATATTTCAATTTATTTGAAGGCCAACATTTTGTTTTAATCCAAGCATGGAGACACTTTATGAAAAAGCAAATATAAAAAGGTAGTGGTTATATATACCACTCAACCATAAAAATTCACCTAATATTAATAAGCTGTCACATCTAAAACCTAATGCAATTAGAAGGGTCATTTCTACATTGGCTTAGCTCAAAGGTGAATATGGGTGAAAGGAAATAGATGGAACATGGTTTGACAAAAGAAAAGGTTGAAGGGGGATTTTTCATCCACAAAAGAAAGAAAGAAATATCTTTTTATTCCTAGGTCCTACACATAGTGCAGCTCATGCTTGATACCTATCACTTGATCCTTTAGTGCTAGCTTCTACATCACTAAACATGTCACTTAATTATTTCTCCTTGGAAGACAAAATATAAACAGCACCCAACAAGGATGGCACATATTTGTTCCCATGTCCATATGCTATGATTAGCCTTTTGGATCTACCAATTAAGCATCATGCATGGGGTCTACTAAACCCAAAAGATTATCCCATAATTTTATACCACAAAGCAATGTGCCAAATGCAGGTGCTGCTTTTTTGTGAGCAAGATCATGTCCACCTTTTCATGGCTGAGATGGTGGCCCTGCTAGTAACCAGCATTGCTCCCAACACTAGCTAATCTGATCCCCTCCTTTCTTAATGCCTTGTGACTATGAAGGAACCTGAAAAGGTAAAAAAAAAACTCATGCTTAAAGATATCAATTATGCATTTTTATATATGTGAAGACCGTACGATCACACGGGAACATCTATATAGGTAGGACCACACAAAGATGCAAGCAAAAGTCTTGCTTCCATTGGTGCTAATGGAATTGTTTCTACTTTCCTTCTCTATGATATGGCAGAGAATTGTGATATTGAATAGAGAGGTGAAAGGGATAAAAGTTGTAGAAAAAAGGAATGTGAAATTATGCCTACCGCTCAGAATGTGTAGACATGCATGCTGATGATAGGGTTCCATTCCCTTTAAATTTGCAGAATTCTATGACTCTATTATTGCTCCCATCAGTCCCAACGTAACGCACCATGCATATATATGTTGCTTGTGTACTAAAACACCTCATCAGTCATCATAATAGCCTAATGGACGATGCAAGAAAGTTAAATAATACTAGAAAATTAAACATTTAGTAAATGGAAAAAGAGAGGTCATAAGCTAAAGAAGATTGTCAAGTAGCCCTACTGCCACCTCTTTAGGTAAATCCAACACGTTTGTAAAGTGGTTACAAAGATCGCCTGATTCCCGCACCTTATAAGTGAGAAAGAACCATGGGCAAATTGGCATAAAACTACGCATATTCTTATGAGTTGATGAGCCCTTTTGACACAAATGATGACTACCCAATCCCATCCCACCCCATATGTTGGTGAGAATCTAACTCATCCCCTCCTCACCTCCTGCCCACCATCTTTACTTCCTCCCATCATGTTCTCCCCTTTTCCTTGAGATGCCTCTGATCCTTGGGCAAATGATGCATTCAAAGCTAAGCTAAGGTTGCATAACAACAACAAATAACTCCATCCATTACTAAAGAATTTATTTTTAAGTTAAAACTGATAAATTAGTGAAAAAACCAAAAGACCCTTTATTAACAAGAAATTAGTATTGTGAGATGATAGTTAAACAATAGATAAGAGATACTATCAAAAGAAATAAAAGTTCTTTAAATTAGGGAAGATGAGAAGATATAAATCAATACTACTTTAAAAGTAGCTAGTGGTGGTGGCAATCTGTCACCACTATAATCTTTCTCATTAATACATAAGATCTTATTATCATTAACATATAATAATATGATAATGTGTTATTTTTTTAATATTATAAATTTTTTTCATCGTAACGTACGAACACTTGATTAGTAATTATTACATGAACTGACCTCCAACAGGTGGCGCCCGATGGAATCAGGCACTGTGTGGAGGTCGTACGTGCATCTGTACAGTTGCCTCGGGCACAATTAATCGACCGTACTACGTTAGTGAGTGTCTGCGTCGTCGGTTTGGTCCACGCGCGCACACGCGTGCATGCACCCGCCACCCGGCTGCTGTTTCTGGTCAAGTGATAAGTGATTGGGGCGCTACGCCTACACTGCTCTGCCTAGCTGCACTGTCCCGCCATTAGCCGACGAGAATAAGGGTGTGATTTGACGGCTATTATTATTTTTGTTGGGTTCACCGATAAGGGACAGACGGCGCATTATATCTCCGGTCTTTAGCATTAGTATTAAAAAAAGGTAAAAAAATATTACTATCTTTTATTAATATTTAAGAATAAGTAGGGTGTGAGGATCTTACGGATAGAATAATTATTTCATCCATTCCATAATATTATAACTTAGAATTAGATTTGATATAATAGAACAAATTTAGTTAGCAAGTTTGAAATAGTTTTCTCTCGAACAATTTATCTAATATGTGATTCATGATCCAATTACAATGTTGCATTCATTGTAATGAAATATATAAAATAAGATCTCAATTAGTTACATCTTTATTAAAAATTATAACAAGCAGGATAATTAAATTTAAATTTATCATGTCCAAGTTACATCTCTGAAAATAGTTATAATATCCACACAATCAAACAATTAACATATATCATCTCATCCTAGCCTTAAACTAGAGATCTTTAAACTATGAATCAGTACGTGCTATCCAAACCTTAGGCTGTCCTTGAACAAAACGGATCCAAACTCGTCGCGTATACATTTTCAAGAGGTCAAGTTTCCAACGCGGTAGTGGGTGGATGCATGCACGCATGCTGCTCGATCGGCTAAACTCGAAGCAACAGCCTCCAGTGCACCACACGCCATGGGAGGTAGTGAGGTAGTTGTGTGGCGACTTGCCCGTGCATATTAATTTCATCATGCTCCTGTGTGTGGTCAGGAACACCTACTCTTTATTTTGCTGTACTTTGTCTGAAAAATAATAAACCGGTTCACGCAAAATTCATGCATTTCAAATTGAAATACCAGGAGTTTCACAAGTATCCTCACATATATCGACCGTTCAATTCCAATGAGACGGCACACATATCCATTCATTCTTTGAGAAAAAAGGCCAAAATAGCCAGCTTCAATATTCCTGAGTAAAACTAAGGTTTGCAATGATTTAGTTAGTCTTACCCAAATTTTGGAATTTTCTGGGCTGCTCTACCGCTGATATATCCTCAATAAATGCTAATATATATAGATATACATATAGATATTTCTATTCCTATGTATACATCATTATTACATCCTAGCTACTAGTTTCAATCCATCTGAAATTCAACATGCACAGGTATTTCCTCCAACTGTTCTCATTTTCTTAAACAAGGGGTCCCGTTTAGGTATACATGGATTCTTGAGTTCTCATGCTACATCTAATTCTTTATATATATCATTTCGAACTTGTGCACAAGATTTAAGGTAACGATTTAAATAATTTAATTCTCTTATTTATTTTACTTTAAAAAATGACTTATTTATTTATGTGAGAGATATCATTTATTTGATAATAATAAATATTAAAAAATATAAGAAGATACATATATATTCTAAAATGAAAAATCCGAGGGAGCATATACTTGCAGAAAAAGTAGAAGATGATGACAAGTGCCTGGTCCCTGCAGCCTCGGCCATGAACTTGTTGCTTGTACAGAGGAATATTAGCTCCCCATTTCGCTCGTCGGCCACGCACGCACGCACGCACGAGTGAGTGCACACCACACGGTGCACCGGCCCACGCACGCCGTTGGCGTGAGGCGACGATGGCTGCCGTCTCAAATAACCCCCAGCTACACAACCACCGAAAGCTACCACCGCCGGCAGTCACTGCCACGCCGGCCGGCCCGGCGAGGTGTCCTTGTTGAATTTGAGGACCCACACGTCAGCACCCACGATGCATCGACCCTGCCAGAAAAGTGCTGAAATACAGGAGACAGTTTTGTACGTATGCGTTCTTTAGATAGAATTGTTAACTTGCTATGACTTTGTAGCTAGCTTCAATGTTAATGTACATCTCATGACCCAATTTGAAGGCCCCTAAACCTGACAGGATGATCATGGAGGCTGCACCCAAATATCATCCACTCCACAGTGCTGCCACCTGTCACTCAACAACCCAAACTTATCATTGTATTTGGAACACATAAAAATATTATAGTAATTATTTCCTATAAGATTTTTTAATAGAAAATTTCCTTGCCTTCCATTTGGGCGCAAGAATGTTATTCGCATATGTTTGCGTAGGCTCTAGGCTGTGCAGGCGTCGCTTTTTCTGGGTTTATGGAGCAACACCGCCGGCCGGCCGCTGCTCGTGCACCACCACCGTGCGCCATGATTGCTGCAGCAGGATGGGGCTGGATGGAAGAAAAGGACCTGGGAAATGAAAGGTGCTACCTAACATTAGCAGCCATTTCTTTAACAAGAGAAAAGCAGAGAAAGGCAGCGGCGAAATTCCTCGGGAGACGATTCGTTTTATGAGGTGTAGGAGAAATGGCAGCAATGGGGGAGAAAAGCGTGTGAGGTGGACTGATGCTGAAGGGAGCAAAAGATACAGAGACCAAACGGATGGCAACAAAGGCGAATACCTCCGAGGAAATTTTGTTAGGCCGAAAGATGCAGAGCAGCAGGTGGCTTCCATCTACCAGCAGCACACGAGAGCATGACCTGCAGGATCACTCAGATCAGAAGCAGCGACCAGTGACAGAGCCAAGAAATTTTTTGAGCCCACACAAATCTAACTACATTTAGTATTTGATATAAAAATTCTATTTTTAATCTCTAAAATAATACTAAATTCTATAACGTATTCGCCGACCAGCCGGGACGGCTGCCCAGGGTCGCCGTAGATGCAGCTGGCCAGCACGCCTGCACAAGTCATTGCCCGTAGGGTTTCAGTAATTGAAGGCCAGTACATGGGCGTAGGTAGATCAGATAGGTTGGCAAATGGCAATTAGAGCAGCACATTAGGGTGGCCATCATCTTCGTCATCATCTTGTTGCACAAACAAGCCGTGACGATGCCGACAAGAGATGCAGATGCTTAGCTTTAACAAAAGCTCATAATTTCTGCACTGTAACCTGCAGATTTGTGGATTCAGCCGCCGGACATGTTAGATCTCACCAGACTTTTGCTTATCTCTTCGATTGCATTCCATGGTCTAGAGAAGGTGCAGTTTCCTGCTTTTACGAAACGCTAGGGGTTGGATAAATTTGCATAAGAGTATTCTATAGACTGTAAGTACAATGCTTCTTGAGTATTAAGGTGGAATCAGGTGCAAGAATTTCACAGCGCCTGATAAAATGCAAAAGAGGATTTTATTCCAGCCAAAACCTATCTCAAATAATTACCTAAATTGATCGACTGGGTTTGTGGGTTTGGTGGTGAGATAAAGATAGAATGATTCATCTCCTTATCAGATGCTCACTCACTCTGATTGACATGGAATAAAATCGTTTCTTGAGTTTTCAGCTGGAATAATCTCCCTCCTTTATTCTCGAGTCATAGAATAATCTCCCTTTGATAAGTCTTTACCTGGCAACATGCATGACAGAGAAAGAAAGATCAGGAAAACTCGGAAACACTACAAGAACAAGGAACTGGATGCAGAGGGACAGGCATCCTCATTACATGCCAAGATTGTGAAATCTGAACCAACTAAACCACTCAGCTACGGCAAGGTGGACCCCCTGCACCGGATATATCAATGCACACATTACTTTCTTCAGATGAGACAAGTATAAAAATGACTTGCTGCTAGAGGCTACGCAGGGGAAGGAAGAAATGAGACTCAAACATGATGCTGATACATAGTCCAAATATTTGTCCCGAACCATGGATGGTGATGGCCAAGCAGGCTGTGATGTTCAAATCAGGATTCTTTGCTTGCTAAGTGCCAGTTTGCTCACTCAAGCAAGGAAAAAGAAAAAATGTTATATAACACATATGAGGTGCTTTCTTCTCCTAATGGATAGACATCACTACATCAGGCAGATGATGACACAAACAGGGTGTGGTCTGGACCGGCCACCCTAATTGTGACGTTCAACCATCAAAGAGACGTTGGACGATGCAATTCACGGGGCGGCCTTCTCATTACTAACTTTCTCTAGAGTTTGAAAAACCCCAAGAGTTGAAAGGTAAACCACACTCATTATAAAAAGCTAAGAATAAATGGAAGAAGACATTCATCAGAAATATGAAGAGGTTAATGATGTTTTTTTCAGAGAGAAGGTTAATGATGCATTGATCAATAAGCTACAAGATAAAGTAAACATACCTAATTATTAGAATAATAAGAATAGATTTAGGTCTATCTAGTGGTAACTATGATAATCAAAGTGAAAGACAAGTAAAGATAATGGCAGCTTCCCAAAGTCAAGGCAGGGTCCAGAGAAAGGGACAGCAAAACCAAGCGGTTCTGAAGCAGTGATAACTCTTGTGATTTTGTGGAAGTTGCCAACTTAAAAAGGCAGGGCCCAGCCACACACAAAAGTTGTTTATGGAACGGGTAATGCTACTACTCAATGACAGGGGCAGGGAGGCAAAGACTGGTGTACAGGAAAGACACATCAATTGGAAATCCAGATGGGTCACTAGAGGCTGAAGGTGACTGGAGGGCAAAGAAAAGCATCTGCTCTTGGTGGTCAATAATAGAGCCAAAAAAATTAAGAGAGGCCAAAGCAAGGTTCACACAATGACACAATAAGTCGTGGAAGTAACATCACACGGAAAGGCTACTGCAGAGGGAGGCATAAATGCTTACCAGAAAAAATAAACAGGATCAGAAAAGGGCCTCTAGTCTCCATCCACTGTATTTGTATGACTAGAGGAGAGGCCTGTCCAAACTAACAGCTACTAACACCCATCCAAATCTGGCTTTTAGTGCATCTGATAAGGCTCATGACCACTATCATTTATAGGTGCTCTCTTAATATCTGCAGAATCTGGTCTCAATCACTGCTCCCGTGTATGCTCCTCACTTTCATGGGCTATAATTGAGCAGCAGCCAGTTGGCCTCATTTCACTTCAACGTGTCCAGGCCACCCATAATTTTGTCGGACGATCTTTACTTAGCATATGTTCATCTGATTATCTCAATGGGTCCATCTACAGATTGATTTTGTGTTGCAAGCAACTATGGAAAACATCCTTAATGCATCTCCCACCAAGACATTCTATGTGGACAGCCACTTTCATGTGCAAATATCAGAAACATACTCGACATAGTGTGGAGGTATGAAAGGGATCCAAATATGTGCCTGTTGTTAGCCTGTAGCAGGATTTGGCATAGACATTAATAAAGCTTCCCATGTTTAGAATATGGTCTCAGATCAACAGCAATGTGTGTCCACCAATTTCATCGGCTATTATTCAGTAGCAAGCTACTAGTTAATATACAGGATTTCAGGTGATGTCATTATTCAGCTCTTTTCCCAATCTGTCAAAATGTTCCATTATAAAAAAAAATTGTACTTGACAACTGAATAATGTCTCGATTCTGACACAAAGAAGCGATTGCTAATTACACAAATAACATTGGCACTACAGATTAGCCACAGAATAATCTGACAACATCAAATTGCATTATAATTGCAATGTCAGACGACTGATCTAAACTGAAAAATAGTAACTTCCAAATTGCAACTTATTCCATAGGTGCCCTCAGCTCAGTGATATTTCACTTGCAAAGATTTGGTCATTCTGTTTACACTGAGACATTAAAAAGAAAAAAGTTCCTGCTGGCTTGAAGCATACCTGTCCGGCTCTTCCTTCTGGATAAAGATCATACAGTAATTGATAGGTCATTATTTCCTCATAGTTGACAGGGCCAAGTGTTCCCTCCATTCAACATTTGCCTGTGTGGTTGTGTAGATTATAAAGACATTGATTACAATCCCATGATAGGAAGACCACAAATCTTTCTTATTAACAGAAATTGGGCAATGTGCAGCACAAAATTGGTCATTGTTAAGAATGCACAAGCCACATGGCATAGTTATGAGATAGCACAGAACAAAACCTACCAGGTCTTTTGTAGAGAAAAATTCATGAACCAGCTGAAGCACATCCTACAAGTCTACAACTATCTACATTATACATCAGGCCACTGCAAATCATAACAGTCAATTTTATATGGTTCTAGCGTACTTGTTTTTGCCTGGCTCCATGCAAAACACCTAGTTCAAAAGATGGAACCTAGACTGTATGAACCATTAGAGTACAGACACACATACCACTAGATGCAATTATAATTCAGGATCACAAAGCATTAAACAGATCACCATACTGGACCAGATGGAATGTCAGTTTATACTCATAGGATCAAAGCAATTATGAATAAGTTAAATACTAAGACCAGTAATGCACAGAATCAATGATAGGGAAGTTAAAACATATTATTCTGATATTTCTTCTCATCGATGTACATGACGACGTCGCAATGCAAAGCAGACAGTTGAAAATAGAAGGCAGAAGCTGAAGTTATGTAGGAAAGTTGCAGCAATTTAAGCAATTGCTTCAAATCATAATCAGCACGTGAAATTAAGACAACAGTCTTTCAAATTTCTGGTGTCAAATTTCTGAGCAATAAAGATTTCCATGGCGGAAATTGGTATCAAATGGCAAAATAGAACTAGAAAAAACAACATAAAATACATGGCTCGTGACATATTTTGACAATTCAACTAATCCAATTGAACATATGATCATTTTGCATGCACAACACAGGATACCGCTACTAGTTGTTCCATTGAAAAAAAGAGATCCATAGCAAAGCAAAAAATTATTGGTTGTTCTCTGCCTTTTAGTAATGTAAACAAGTAACCTGACATCTGAAACACACGAGGATGCTGGAGATGATTCAGATTTCAGAACAGTAAGCCTCATATGTTAATCATCTGAAATACTGCGCCATATCTGTAGAAGTGTCAGCAATTTATCATTTATGTTGCAGTCTCACCAAAACGAAGAATATTACCTACCAACATTATGTATATGTGTACAAATTGCCAGCAGTAATGTCACAACCTATTAACATAGTTGCACGTACTAATCTTTTTCACAGACCATTAATCAGGTGTTAAGTTAATACACACTCAAGATGTAAATATCACATTGAATTCACTTTCCATCCTCCTTAGATATCTCAGCTATCCTGCTTATTTATCAAACAGAACATGCAGATTTGGAAGAACGTGGACAGTAGAGACTAGAGTGACAGAACCTTATGTGCATGAAAGAACCATCGAAGCAACTAGGTAACATAAGCATCAAAGTGTGTGTATGTGCGTGTGTTGGGGGTGGAACAAAATGAGAAAAAGTAGCAGCATGGATTAGTACCATTGCCATTAGCTCAATTGATTCATAAGTAAAATGCTCACCATGATGAACTAAGTGCATATAATCGATCAAAAGCAGTCTAGTGGTTTGACACATTCTAAGATTCTGAAGAACAACATCAAGTACCCTTCTGCAAGCAGAATCAAATAACAGTACAATACATTTTCAGATCAGTTAGTATCTGACAATATTTATTTATTTATTTATTAGAACTTAAAAGGTCAAAATGTCATACAACCATCCAAGAGAAGAAAATATTAAGGTATACGAGGCTAATACTGTCACTTTTTGGAATATAAGCTAAAGATAATACTATCCAGAAAAACCCAACAATGATAGGAACTGAACCTACAACCTCTCATACATCTTATCTGCTAAGATAGGGCTTGCATGGTTCATACTTCATTCTATGCAAATGAGCTCATGTTTGAGCTAACCTGTGGGTGCATCAGCCACCTACATTGTGATTTATCTTTCTCTCATGTAAATTATTACTCCAATTATGCTGTAGATAAATCATTTGAATCAGAGCATGTCCGGCCGATTAGAGATGTAAATCGATCATGGAATTTCAACAGAGGACACTTCTCAATAAGGTTACTGTTGTCATAGGCCTCCTTGAGGAAGACAGTGCTTCTTGCTACCTTATTAGTGATGTAGAATATCCCATGATTTTTTACTGAACAGAGAAGTAGCTTACATGGCAGCCTGTACTCACTAAGGAAGACATCTAGCTTATCAGATGTCAGTCTTCTCTCCATTGTCAGGCTCCAAAGCTCATGCAAAAGAGCAACAGCTCGCTTCCGAGCCTGTGGTGTTGCAGGCTCCACCTGCCTAGCATTCAGATATGGTGAAGGAAATGACATGCATCTTCTGCCACCTGACAACCTCTTCGAGATACTTCTGGTTCAGCCTAAATCCCGCTGGATACTTCAACTTGAAAGAAAAAGGACCAACGATATTTCCGTCTTTAGGAATCCCTTTATGTTATTAACTTTGTGGTCTCTGTTTTGAAATCAATATGGTAGATCATAGGATGCACGATGCAATATAAGCACAAATTCAGAGCACCCCATTTTGTTCAACAAACCCTAAAAGGATGCAATGTCCTGTTCTTCTTCATCCTGCATTCTATTACTTTTATAAAAAATGAATCAAATCAAAAGGAAGTCCTATAGTGTCTATAGTCCTAAATGGCTAAACATTAACCGAAGGCTGTATTGGACTAACGAACATCGAGCCGGTAAAAAGGACTGAACCTGGAGGTTCGGCCGCTGTGCGACGACCAACCCCGCGCCCGCGGGCGCGGCATCCCGGCACCACTAGGCGACGAGCCAGGAAAACGTAAAGGAGGCGAGGTGGGGGGGCTGGGTAGAGGAAAGTCGCCAGTCGAGGAGATGGGTGCAGGCTGCTGCCCCCGGGCGTGCGCCGCGTGGCGAGATGGCCAGGTTGGGGGCCGCGGCGGCGGCGCGCCGCTCGGACGTGCCCTCCTTTTTCCCTTTACTTTGGGCTAATTGGGCTAATGGGGTAATGGGCTAATTGGGCAGAGTGAATGTAGCAGGCAGAGGCTCAAAGCCATCGTCGGCCCAAAATTCAGACAAACTCTGTTTTGCTGCAACAATAAACCTCGTCAGCTATTGTATTTCAGGACCGTTCCGGAGAATTCAGGGGCAATACCTGCTGTTTTAAAATAAAACTGTAAATTGGGGCATAAACTTTTGGTTCTTCTACAGTAAACCTCTCCACAGCTCCTTTCTGAGCAGAATCATATTTTCTAACCCGGTTTGTGAGTAGAAGAATGGCTTGCAAGTTGGAACACTAGATCAACTAATTAATGATGATGCTCTGAGCTGTGATGCACATGTACACAAAAGATGAAAAGAACAAAAATTAATGGATGCACTTGTATATTCAGCGGTCATCAATATAATTATTCAATGGAATAAGTGAATAACAATAGGAGAAAAATAGGGCTTGGGAACTGTTGGAGTGATCTGATACTCTGATCAGGCGTGGATGATTCTTGTCCAGCATATATATGCATTACATGCAGGATGACCGAGCTTCTAGGCTATCCAAATCTGAACCTCTATATTCTAATTTAGATGGCCATCTAAAAAGATTCTTCCTCTATATTTCAATACACTCCAACAGGCTATCCATATTATACCATCCATATCACACTCTTTTATAATTTAATAATATCTTTCAACTACCATATGAGACTAGGTGACCATGTGAGCCTATATGAAGCACATATAAAATATTTGAACCATACAAATCAGATTACAACCATACAAACAGCACACATTTTTGTAACAAACTATCATACTGCAGTATTTCTACTAGAAATTTGACTTCCAATTTGAATGAACCAAATTAGAATGACCAAATCAGGGCTGTCACAACAATGACAAGAGTTCAAGGGCTGGAGGCACAAGCTTCCTAGAAAAAATGAGCCGTAGATGACCAAAAACAAAGCCTGCACATCCTTCTCACCGTCGAATGGATCTGGGCCAGCTCACCTCCGAATGGAGGAAGAGGGAGAGGAAGAGAGGAAAGAGGGAGAGATGCGGGCGCTGTGCGTCGCTTGTGCGGGCGCTGCGCTCCGCGCGTCGCCGCTGGCCAAGGCGCGCCTAGCGCTGGTTTCCGCATCTGCCTTCCGCGACCGTGAGCGAGGACGCTTCTCTTCCGCCGGCGAACAGCGTTTCGAGCAGATGCGGGAGCAGATAGCGTGAGGAGAGAGACACGTCAAAGTTGGCGTGTCTCTCTCCAATTTGGATGGTCATCCATTTTTAACTGGTGAGATACATTAGCTGCTGGAGACCAGTTTAGGGGCAAAAAACGCCATTTCAAGGATAGATGCTAGGATGCATCCCCTGCTGGGGATGCTCTAACTAGCTATGTGGTTAAAGATGTCTCACTCAGTGCAACGTCTGGCTTGTCAGGTCCATAAAGAGTTGTCTCTAACTAGCTATGTGGTCAAAGTGCTCTATAAGAGCTCACTCTGCTCTGGTTTTAGCAGCCACGGAGAGCAGTTCCTCGATTAGTTAGGTGGTCAGAAAGCTCCGCATGGACTCACCTGCTATAGTGATCAGGTTGTCATCTTGATCTATTGGTCATGGCGCCTTCCTCGCCGTCCTCCTCGGTGCCGGCTGCATGTCCGTCA
The DNA here is from genome assembly GCA_000418225.1 of Zizania latifolia. Lineage (NCBI taxonomy): Eukaryota > Viridiplantae > Streptophyta > Magnoliopsida > Poales > Poaceae > Zizania > Zizania latifolia. The sequence continues at coordinate 28,039 of KE372984.1, read as the reverse complement.
TGGCCAAGTGGGCGTGATCGATCAGCGACACACATGCACCGTACCGGCCGGCCGGCCGGCGGCATGCATGCACTCAACGGATCTGTGCGTGTACGTACGTACACAACCTGCATGATGTAACCTTCCGCTTATGGTGTATGATTGTAATATATCGATCAGTACCGTTCAGTGATGCGACTAGGATACCTATCGTATAATCCAGGTTGATATGCCCTTATGCAGAGCTTCTGTTTCTTCAGTTCTTTTTGTTCCAAATTTCTGCACTCTAGGCCATGCATGTTGCTATTTGTGCTTCAGATCAATGCGACAACATACATAGGGCCATTGTGGGCAATGGGCGATCCATGCACGATCTCCTAGAGCCTCACCAGCACGTACGGAGCTCCGGAGCTAGCGACGCCTTAGCTAGCCCTTCTCCCTCGAAGTACGACAAACTCGATCACGGGCGTGGCGCGTGTGGACGGGATCAAATTAACTAGGGTGGCCGTGGTAGCTCGTCGGAGATCATCACGGCGGCCGATCGTCACCATTGTATTAAGCCGTGGCCCCGTACGTAGTACGTGATGCATGCCTCTCATCCTTCGGCTTAGATTGATTGGTAACGAGGCCTGAGACACTTCCCTTTCGGCCTTTTGGATGGCATCCTTCCTTTCCTGCCCCATCTCATTGTCGGAGAAGCTTCCCACTTCCCATCTTAGCCGCCGTTCGATTATGGGTGGCAACATAGCCGATGAGGCGATGAAGCCAGAGATCTGCCCATACTAGACCAGGGCTAGATCAGATATTTGATACACGAATCTACCGAGTTAGGGTCCTACATGAAAGCGATGTTAGGTGTAAGTTTGTTATTTGATGTCTATATATAACTACTTAAAAGATTTAAGAAAGCTGAAAAAGGATGTAGTATACAAAGAACTTGCAGCGTGCTCTGTCATAGTCATAGGTGGAGAAACTCTGCAAGCGCCTGCAGCGAACTACTTATGTGTTCACGGTAGGGTTTTAATTCTAGATTCCCGTCTCGTGGAGCGACGGTTGAACTAGATTCTAATATTTAAGCGTGGATCTAGGTATTCAACAATCTCTATAGTCTATTCTCCGATAATAAGTAATTCTCAAAGATATAGCTAATTTTTTTCCACAAGGATTTAACATGAAAATGCCACTCTCATCAGTACAACAGGTTGAGACGGTTTCCTATCCATGTCTCCGTTTTCCCTTGATGGTTCAAATACATTTGTTTTCACTTGATTGATCTATTTTAATTTAAAGTGCAACTCGCTATTTAACGCTTAATTATTTTAGTCTTTTTATACTTATTTTTAAAAAACTTTTCACGAATAATATAAAAAAATTATTTTAAAATCGTTCACTAGTATTTTAATATTAATTTCATTCGTTTAAACCCTCGAATTGTCCTGTCAAACAGTCCAATCATCCATCGACACTGTAGATCGCCCCTTCGTTACTCACCTTTTGCTTGCTGCTGCCGCTGCCGCTGCAGCCTTAACACGGATTGTCGCTCTGTTAGGCGGGCCCGAGATAAGATTTACGTAGATACGGCGGAATCCAACGCTGGTGTGTTTCAGTGATTGTCTGATGAGCTGTGTTCCATCTGTAGATGCTTTGTATGCGGCTAGGTTTTAAGGGCCAGTTCTTGCCTACATTTATCAGGGGTTGGACTGGTCGAACCGTTTATATCTTAGGCTATAGACTTGATATTATCGTATCAGATAAATCTTAGGCTATAATAACGACACTACACCGCAAGCAGTACATGGCCAGGATAATTAAACATTTAAACTAGAATGCTAGTTAAAAATTAGTACTTCATCTGGTCCCAACTCCCAACATGTCGGTTCTTTTTTCAAGTAACCAACTAGTGAAAGAGAGCATCTACCCCAGCAAACTAGCTAGTCAACGTCAAGGTCGTTCCCCCGTCGATCCAAACCCCACCACCACCGCCGCGGCTGCGGCCGGTAGCCATGATGCGCACACACCCTGTGCCGCACGGCCCACTGGCACGTGGGCCCGCCGCTCACGGAGCGGCCAGTCGGCAATCCGAATCCATCCGGATGACTGACCGGAGTAGGCACGGTATTCCTCGCAAGACGCGGCGAGTTTTCTTCCCGGACGACGTCACCGGCGTGACGTTGGTCGTCGCGTCACGGCCATCGCTCCGCCTTCCTCACATCACCACGCCAAAACACGCACGTTCTTGTTTCCTTCCCACCACTCCCGTCGATGGAGCCGAGAGGCGATAAAAGAAGAAGATAGAAAAAAAACGCGCGGAATTTCGGGACAAGAGGGAGGAGGGCGGCGGCTGCGGCATCGTTTCGTCCTCTCTGCTCCGCTTCGTTGCTTCCAAACCCGCGTGGGCTTTGTTTCCGAGGGTGGGGGGGTTAGCCGCTGCTCTGCTTTTTCCCCTGCCTCGAAGGCTCGAAGCTCCCCTGAGCGTGTTGGAGCTTGGATCCGGCGCTCCCTGCCCGGGAGAGTTTGCCGTTCTTGGTTTGGATTCTAGGGAACCTCGAACCTTTCTTCATTCTTGGCTTGATCCTAGGAGACTTCTGCTTAATTTGGTAGTTCTTGTGCTGTTTGGAGAGTTTACCTCGGGAAGTTTGAGTCTTGCAACCGTTTGATTCCAGGCTTCCAGCTACTGACAGTCGAAATCGTATGTAGAGAAGCCTTCAATCTTTGGAGCATGTGGAAAAGCTTCGATCTTTGGGGCCTCCCAGGGTTGGGATTTTTACCTATACGACTGCAAGAATCATAAGACTTCTAGAACTTTCTAGTACC
>KE372983.1:263298-287895 GCA_000418225.1 Zizania latifolia | reverse complement strand
CACTCTAAACCCTCGAGTCAACTCCGGCCAGTTCTATTCATACGAGCTGTGCAACCATCGGGTCTTGAGTGCAGCGCTTCCCTGCCACTACAAATCACCCCTCGGACCACCCCCGAGGAGGATTGTCCGACCACCCGTCGACAGACGGTAACTGGATCGACAGCCAGCGTGGCGGCTCGGGCAAAAATAGATCTAATAGGTTTTTTATATTAGATAATCTGAATATGAATTATTTGGATTATTCGAATAGGTGTTATCTGGATTATCCAAATTTATATCTATAAGATACTAACGATGTCATATCTGTATTCGTATGTAAAAAAATATGTAATATTTATATCTAAAATGATTGATCCGAAAGTATTCACATCCATTTTTAAATGTAACAGATCGGTTTTCACGATGGAATGGAGGAAATAGCAACGTGAAAGGTGGATGACACCGTCGTACCGATGCACCATACGCGTTTCCTGAGAAAGCGTCTATCCGTTTTCCCGCGAAGGAGACGCCTCCTCTATGGGCGCTTCCCCCGTCATCCATCCCTACCCCATCCTCTCGTCTGATCGTCTCCTAAATCCAGCGCCCTCCCTTCCTCACCAATCAATCCCTCAAGGACCAAGGATGTGCTCTCGCGCGCTACTCCCGCACTCAGTCTGCAAACTCGCGACCCCTCCAAACCTCAAGCCCAAGCTCGCCACCGCCCACGTTTCGTGCGCACCCGTCCGCGCCCTCGTCGCGCGCGCGGCCGCGCGGGACGACGCGCCGGCGCCGCCGTCCAGCTTCGACTTCCTCGCGCTGAAGCGGCAGCTCGAGGAGGAGGAGGACGAGGAGGAGAAGGACGAGGAGGAGAAGGACGAGGAGGAGTTGGAGAAGGTAGCCGTGGAGGCGCGGGAGGGAGGCGGCGGAGGTGGGGTTGCCAGTGACGAGGACGATGGCGACAGGGAGGCGAAGAGGAACGGTGGCGAGAGCAGCAGCAGGAGGGGGAGGAGGAAGAGGAGGCAAACGGAGAGGCGGTCGGGGCTGCTCGCGAAGCAGGTGATCAGCGTCAGCTCGGCGTGGAGCCTCGGGTTCGTGTCGCAGCTCTGGGTCGACGCCGCGTCGGTACGGTCTGCTGCTGCTCGCTGCATTTGTTTCAGTTTGGGCGAACTATCTGCTGCAACCTTGGGCAGTTCGTGAGTGGCTATCACGATTAGATTTGTTTTGCAACACCGTGTTCGTTTGTTGCTTTAGTTGCTTCAATATTTCATTGAATGGTTAGGATATACGACCGCGAGGTGATAGTATATTGTGCATTTGTGCCTAGCGGAAACGAAATCGAGGCTGTTTGGATTGGTAGTCTTTACTCCATATATTTTAGAGTAATGTGTTTATCATCTACTAAAGTTATGCACGAAAATTTTGTTCTGGATTAGCGCGCATTTGCTAGTTGCTAAGCGCTTTTTTCTGAGCAGAGGTTGGATTTCTCTTTCATACATAGGGTTAACTACCTGTGGATGTACGCTGGTGTAAGCCGTAGTATCATGTATAGGCAGGTGTGACTTTGCTTGGGGATGCTAATTAGTTCAAACTTCATGATTACTATGCTGACAGGCTACAGTCTAGGTAACCCTAAACAATTGCTTGATAATAGAATCGACTGACACATTGGCATGGATATAAGATCAATGGGTGAATAGAAATGTTGCCCACAATATGGATCTGAACACAAATTCTGATGTGTTCATGGACTGTAGTTCCACTGTAGATCGGCATTTCCCTGGGACTGGGAGGTGGGGATAGTTTGTCCCTGGCTGGCTTTGCTAGCTTGGAATAATGTGAGAAATGGATAGCGCCAGCTAGGGATGGGGGGAGGGAGGAGGGGTTTTGGTTCATGTTTTGGCCTACTGTACCAGACAAGTTTTTACCATTCATTAGTTTCTAGCCATTTTCTTGACCTATATTATTTTTTTTGCACCCTAGCTTAGAATGGTTAGTCTAAATCCCCACCGCACCTTTTTTTTTTTGCTTTGGAGTGAAGCCCCGGCTTATAATAGAAACAAAATACCAGCGGTTTTTCTCATTCTTGATTCCTATTCTGCACATCCAAGAAGAGGGCTGCAGCAATACAGTGCTGGAGAAAGAGGAGCGTCTAGTTGTAGCAAAAAGGATGGTGACATCGTTGCATCAGTTGGGTGGAGAAGGAGTGGAGAAGAGGAAAATGGAAGGGAAAATGGATGGCTTAGGTCAACTTCTCTTGAGATGGATGTACCAGATTGAGACATGAAAGGATTTGAGACTTTAAATTGGGAGGATATGATATGCTGATTGAACATGTTTGCTGACTAGGTTATCACATCAGTACAAACTGTCCTACAAACCAGAATTTCATGAAAAGTGAACTACCTTTTTTGTATAGAGTGTAATATAGGCCTTCATGGAGGTGGAGAGAAAGGAACCGGGAGTGGGGATCAATCGCGCTTTTTCATAGAAAATGAACTATGGCAGAGTAAAGATGGTGATCTTGCTTTTTTCTTACAAAAAACAAGTCACAGTAACACTACATAGTACACACTATTGAGAAGCACACAGTCATTAGTAATTCAGCATCAATCATCAATAACTGAATATTCTGGCTTGCTAGTAGCCCACAGCTAATCATTTGCACCTGTATATCAGATAAAGTAGCCCAGAAGTAGCTGAGTAACTTGACAGTAATATATTTGATTTATGAACGATGTGTAATATCCCTAATACTGGAAGTCGCGTTATTCTCCAAGACCAAAAATAGTGCATAGTAACTCTGCAAGATCGCCATCCTTGTGGGTCTTATTCAAATTTACAAGCATAGAGCAAAACTGATAACAGTCTATTTTGTTGTTGCAAACCGCACTTCACCTTCCTCTCTATCTCTCCTTTTTTCCATGAGCTCGTTCTCAGTATTAGTTTGTTTAAAGAGGCCTTTTATTGGGCAGCACACCTTTTTTACGCAGATGTCATAATTGAACTTACTGTGCACTGAGTTGGGCATTATTGTATATGGCTAACTATTTAGAAAGTAGTACCCAGTACTCTATTTTTAAGACCAGTATCTTGTTTTCTTGATTCTGTTCTATCTTTCGTTTTTCTTCAGTGGGTTGTTGCATTGGTTGAAGTGAGGCCAAGCTTGCTTTCAGGAGAAGCTGAGAAATTCCTTTTTGAGGACATATATCAGGTGGGACGCTCATGAATACTTGACTTATGTTCCATTTTACCTTGTTCTTGCATCCACGGAAACATAAGAGTATATTTTTATCCATAGTGAAGGAGAAACTTCATTTTCATTGATATTCAACGCATAAGTCCCTTTTGTAGGTTGGAGATGTTGTGCTTGTTGAGGATGAAACTGTGGTTGATAATGAATTTAAACTAGTTGGACTGCACACCATGGTATGATCTTTCTGAATTCAAACATTTGTTTCAATATATATATATATTGTTAGGTAAACTCTATGCAAAACCTTCTTTCTTGTATAAAATGCTCATAGATAGGGGATTATTAGAGTAGCTTTCTCTAAAAAAGAATGGTTCCTTTTTCTCCGGTGCCTAGAAATATTTGAAATGATGAATACTCACATTCATTGCCTGTTTACTATTGGGGCATATTGTTTTTAGGTGGGCTACAATGTTGTTACTTCTAGGCGGCATAATGTTGGTAAGGTGAGTTTGTCTTATCTTCAAGAGAGGTAATCCGTGTAATTTTCATTTCTTATTTGAATCTGAGTCCACTTAACATTGATGTTTTTAAGCCGCTGTTTTCATCTTTAGGTGCGTGATTTCACCATTGACATCAACTCAGGTGCTATTGAATCTCTTGAGCTCGACTCATTTGGGCTTTCTATTGTCCCAGCTAGTCTGGTAATTTGTCTGGAAACCTTAGCTTAGGTGTAAGCGTTTAAATCTTCTGTTGCCATCTCAGAATAACGCTCCTTTCTTTCCAGGTAAGCACATATTGTTTATTTGTTGAGGATGTGCTTGATATAGTCTCTGATACGATAGTGGTTCATGAAGATGCAATCTCTCGGGTTCAACGGTTAACACAGGTTTGTTTTATGATTGTCTCTGATAGAACTATTCAACTTAAAATCCCTGACTAGCCTGAAAGTTAAGTCACGATTGAATAAAAAATCATGTGAGTGAAATATTCGTCAATCAAATGTCAGGGTATTTGGGGCACACGAAATATCCAAGGACCTGGTGATCAGATGAGTGAGTACAGTAGATACCGAAGGAGAAGAGCTCAGCCTGCTCAGAGACAAAACAGTCTTCGAAAGCCCAATGGCCGAAAGCTCCATAGGAAAATGAGGGACAAGGATGATGACTGGGAACTACCAATGGACTATTGACACGAGATGCTTGTTGGAGCATCAGGGAGTAATTTTCCCTCCTGTTCCAGTGAGTGCTAGCCATGCGCCACAATAGGATATGGATATGCCTTTAGTTAGTTGTACATATTGGAGGATCATACAAGGGTTGCTTTGGCTTGGTGGGTTGTTGAAAAGCGAATCCATTTGTCACACATTGATGCCATATAATTCCCCTTTTGACTGTACCAACACTGAGTACGTACAAGTGATCATGGTCGTGGAATGTTACCGGACTGGTAGCATAGCTCTAGTCAGAATGTTCGGCGGCTTCTTTTCAGATACACAAGAAGGGAGTTTGGTTTTACACAAAAGCGAAGGATTGGCCACTTCAACATGAGACAACTACTACAGGACAGTTCACTCTAACAAGACTAATATATATCTCGTCTTCTTTTCCGTGTCGTGTGCCCTCAGCTAGTGATGTGAAGGCCCATCGCCCACTAGTGCGGGATCATCCTACCTGTCGTCGACCGTCTCACGTGCTGCATGTTGCGAGTGACAGCCGACCTTAGCCGGACCCTACGTTTCTAGTCAAGCGACGAACCCAGCTCATATAAGCTCATGAACGTCTAGTCACGATTTACCAATCCTTGCTCTGCCGACAGTGCCAGTAACTGGTCTAGTTACTGTTATAACTTACAACTGATTTAATTATTGTTGGTTTGGGGTTTGGTAGTAACAAATGTTACCCAACGATTAGCTTGAAAACCATAGTTGCCATCGACCCACCTGTAATCGATAAGCCAGCAACCGTCCTAGTTTCCATAATAAACGATTTGAGTACCGCCAGTCTAGTTTGGTAGTAATAGCCGCTAGTGGTACTGTGTTTTTGTTAACCATGTCCTACTACAGTAGTAGCAGCTTGTTGTTTCAGTCGGTGAACCGATGAATGCATGAGCATGACAGCGCCGACTCATTCATTGGCACCACAGTCCGCTGTTGCCCAAATTTATGGCACCGGCATTTTCCTGGATTCCTGATTAAAAATACATTCTACTTGATGGCGTCGATGCTGCTTCATCTCGTCGTCGTCATGTCCTAGCCATGGCCGAGAGGTGTTATCTCTTTCCGTCTCATTTTCACACCACCTGAAGAATGCCGATCAGCCGATGCGAGATCACTGCAGCTCAGCTGAAGCTGCTCGGCCGTAGCCTCGCCGGCCTTATTGCCTTATGCTGCGGCAATGACGCTCAATGGGAATATCCCCCAAGTCCAACAATCCTCTGTCGACACGGCCGTCTTCTCCGTGAGATCGGAGCATTTCGAAACCTTCAACAGAAACCGGCTCCAGCCATCATTGAATGCCCTCCCCTCCCTAGTCCCTACCATACATGGGACATCTGCTTGCTCATCAGAGTCCTACAAACGTTTGACTACGACGAGACCTATCAGAGTCACTCACGACCGTGGATGGACGACGGAGCAGGGCAAGTGAGACGAAGACGGCGAAGGCATCAGAATTCAGACGTTCACATCAGCAGAAAGAGAGATACAGAGAGAAGCATCTGCCGTTGGTCTCGTTTCTAGAACGCTGCTGTCTACTGCTCTACCCGTTCCAAAAAAGTATACATTCTTTAAGCCGACCAGACTTCGTCAAAAAAATATTTTAACCTCTTTCTTTCCTCGGATGATAGATTAAAAGGTTTTGTTTATTTAATATATTTTATTTATGCTTCACTTATTTTTCATAATAATTTAAATTAGAGATAAGAGTAAAAGATAAGCGCCACTCATTAAGAATATATTATTATAAAGTAATGGATAAGTAGTAAGTAAGAGATATTAAAGGAATAAAATTTCTCTATGAATAGAATCTTTTCGATAAAGTTGAAGATCTATAAGTAAAATATTTTTTAAATAGATAGAATACTTACTTATTAATAAATATATTTTTATCTTTTACGCTTACTATAATTTATCAACTTTATGTAAAAACAATTATTTACGGAGAGTTGTAGTAAAAAAAGGTGTAAAACCGTTCTCACCTACCTCCCGGTTTCTCCGAGCCTTCTCAGCTGGCCCCCTGGTCCACCAACGAGGCGGAGCAGCACGCGTGGATAAGGGTCCCGGGCCCACACGCGCGGCCTCCACCACTGGTCGTCCGGAGCGCGGGGATGACGTGGCGGAAAGTCAACACGCCCGTACCCGGTCAACCTTCAAACCCTCTCCTCCCCCTCGTCTCCCCCCGGTTTCTTTTACCCCCGCGGCCCGCCCGTTTGACCCCGGGCTCTCTCTCCCGCAGTACGCACGCACCGGCAGGCAAGCGAGCGCGAAGCTGCGCGGCGGCAGGAAGTCTCCGCGCCGGGAAGCCCGTTCACACCGGTGGTTGGATCGTTGGGGGGGATTGGGGCATTAAAAAAGCATGCTCTTTTAGTCATCCCGGCTCCTCTCCGAGGGAAGAACAATCCACCTCTCTTACCCTGCTCCACTGTTTCTCGCTTCGTTCCGCCTGTCTTCCGAGACGGAGTAGCAGTTGGGGCGAAACGCCGTCCAGTGGGACTAGAATACTGAACAGACGGGCGGAGGTGAGAGGTGGGTTTGTTTGCTTCTTCCCCCTCTTCTTCGCTGCCATTTCTCCGTCACTTCGGCCTCCGGATTTGTTAATTGAGTTGTGTTGGTGCCGGGAGTTCATATATCAGAGATTTTCCCCTGTTCCTCTCTCTCTCTCTCTAGGTGTGCTCAAGTTTGAGCCTGAGTTTTTAGGTGTTCATGGTGCTCGGTAAGTTTCAGTATTTCTGCCTTAATAGTTTTTGCTAGTTCAAGTAGGTTAATTGGTGTTCTTCGAAAAAAAAGTAGGTTAATTGGTGTGAGGCTGTTACTGTTAGTATTGGTACAACTGATCTTCTCTGAATTCTGATGATCTCATGAGCAGGGGGCAGAGATTACTGTCCTTAATTAGCTGTCGCTTTGCTTTTTCAGGGAAGTAACTTTTATTAGTTCGTTGCTCCCCTAATCAACAAATTCCGAATAAACTGCCCTTTAATCTGTGACTCTGTGTTGTCGATATGCCTAATTACATGCTTGATTTTGTATGCCAACCATGCCTTCGTATTTCTTAATCTCGTCCGGCATCTTTCCTGATTTGCATATGCTGCTCGAGTTAGTACTTGACACTTTGTCCCCAGTCGATGTCCTCATTGCTCTTCTACGGTCTGCAAGTCAACAGAGGCTGCTAGGTCATATTCTGACCAGTTTTCCTCGACACATCTGCAGGTACGGCAGAATTTCGTAGCATCGGAACTTAGGGGACGCCATGGACGAGCAGAATTAGTTCTGTGCCACATCAGTCTGGCAAATTGTGCTGTGGCCTGTGGGTGATGTTCTTGGCGTTTCTTGCTTCATGGCAAGTGCAGGCACTGGAGGGTTACGCCTGGTGAGATGCCCCAAGTGTTTCAACATTCTCCCAGAGCCTCCCAATGCCACCGTCTACAAGTGTGGCTGCTGCGACACCGTACTTCGAGGTAAATCCGATGATTCGCTGGGGGTAACTAAGCAGAACCAGCTTGCGTCGTGTGTTTGCTCGTCAGATTCTGACGATTTACTTCTTGCTGCAGCTAAAATCCGTGCCAGCAATGTGCAAGATGTAGCCACGAAACAGGTTCGGCAAGACTCCGATGATTCTTCCGGTGCTACCGCCGCGAGCAATGGAGTGCCTCTCCAGAACAAGGAGCTGGGTTTCAGTGGTGCCAGCATGGTCAGCTCCTGCACCCTTGATGGTCCGATCGTTGAGACAGAGCATGGCAGCAATGACACTAGCAGCAATGAGAATGGCCATGCTATGTCACCTGAGAAGAATGGTTTGGAGATTTCAGACAATGAGAATAAGGAAGATTGCAATTTGGATGGCAAGAACACCAGTGGAAGGATCGAAGATCCTTCTGACCAAATACATCCCAATGCGAACGCGAACGGTGTCGATATAGAAGAGTCCGACAAAGAGGAAAACAATGGTGTGGAAGGAAGTTCAGAGAATCCAGGGGATTGCAGAGTAAGCGAAGGTGATGATGATACGGAATGCAGAATGAATGCACCAGAGCAGGATGTGCCCTCCTCACATGAGAAGAGCAAGTCGGATAGTGAGTGTGACCAGATGGGAGCAAGCAAAACCGAAGATGAGGCGACCACGAGAAGTTCTCTCACGAGGGCGCAATCTCGGTCTTGTGATCTCCGAGAATTGCATCATGCATCGGCTAGCTCACTGGATTTCCACTCTACCCGGACTTCCCTCCAGTCCAAGAGCTTCAGGGCAAGCGAGCCCCTGCAGTCGAAGATCATGAAGACTGTGGATGAGCTGAGAGGTGATCTTTCTGAATTTTTCAGCAAGCCTGAAGATGGCAAGCCAGCGGCAGCAACAGCATGCCCTCCTCGGCCTTCAAAACGAGACGGCTACAGCTCCAAGCCTCGTGCAGCCATCACATCCAGTGCGCCTCTCACAGCTTATCACCCTGCAGCTAAGCATTCCGGCCATGTAGCTCGCCGGAGTAGGTCAGGCCAAGTTCCTCCTCCTCCTCCTCCTACTCGTGGGCCGCCCTCGCTGCGGTATCGCCGGCACGGGGCTTGCTCGTTCTGCCACAGCGGGCAGATGGAAATGATGAGGCGCACTTGCCCATCATATGGGTGTTGCCATAGCTGCCGGCCACCTTGTGATCACCACAGGCCATGGAAGCAAGAAGATGCGAGTGCGATGCAGAGGCCGACGGTCCAGGAGACGACGAAGCGCCGGCCTCCCCCGAGACACCACTGCCGGCCAGTGCTGCGAGGCGCGCCGTTCGTCGTCTGCTCCAGCTGCCACAGTCTGGTGCAGCTGCCGACGGAGTTCGCTGTCCCGAGCAAAGGGACGCGCCGGCTGCAGTGCGGCTCCTGCTCGGAGCTTCTCTCCTACTCGTACAGAGACCCAGCCAAGAAGAAGCTTCAGTCTCCATCAGATGAGTACCAGGACATGTACAGCACCGACGACCATGAGATCCACGAGGTAGACGACGACGACGACCACCGGACAGGCTTCAACGAAGCCGGCCCGTTCTCCTACTCGGAAGAGTACGGGCTGAGCTACTCCGCCACCGAGGACGAGCAGCCCCTGCATGTCTCAAGGAACTCGTCTTTCGACACCGTTGACGAGAGAAACAACGCCAAGCTCCACCGGCTGATGGGTTACTCGTCGGCGAGCGAGCTGCTGCGGCGGCGGCGTTCTCCCGATCTCTACCAGAGAGGCGCCTGCGTGGCTGACGAATATGACAACTCCGGCGGACAAGGCGGTGCGACGAAAGCGTCTAAGGCGAGAAGTGGCTCGCTCCATGGAATTCTGAAGAAGGGTATCCATGGACTGGAATCCCTGAATGCTAATAGACGTGTTAATTAGTTCATTTGCCATTCGTTTGTGTACAAGGTTGTTTCTTTGATTGGCAATTCTGTGTGCCCTTTAATTTGGTGGTGTGTGAGATTTGCAACGCTGTGATTGTATAGGCTACGACCTGTGTTCCAGTAAGTTGTTCAGCTGTTGAGCTCTCATCTTGACGGACGAGACATCTTCCTTTTTGAAGTTTTAAGATATGTCATCCTGATGAGATCACGGTGTGTCAATGTAGCAACAAGTTCGTGAGCATTGTCAGATCACAGGTGTACCAGGAAGAAGTTTTGCAGTGCATCGTTTTCTACAAGAAGTGAGCGCTTTCCGCGCTTAGCGGATGGAACCGTCTTGCTTCTCTGATTTGAGGGAGCAATTGCAATCTTAACCGTTCTTATGAAATATGATGGTGCGGAGTTACCTCGGCCACCATGAAGCCTTTTCTTTGACTGCTGTATAGTAAGTATTGGTGATCGCTCCGTACCGTTGAATTCCAGCGGAACAGTTGGGATCCGTCGACTACACTCTACAATCAGCTTTCTCGACTATAGAGGATCTCATTTCTCAGCAGATGATGCATATTAGGCCGTAGGACATGTAAAAAAGATCATAGATAAAAATACTAAGGTGTAGCTACTAATTGCCAACAAATCTGAATAAAGATTGACTATTGGATTACGATGTTTTGTTTCTAAATTTTGATCTAGATTGTAACTTTCAAAATATATCACCGAATGGAAAATTAATCGCTAAATATGTAGTTTTACTATAACGTGGCTCAGATTTATAGTTTCATAGTAAATTTAGTGCTAAATCTATATTTTTTGTGAAATTGTGGTCTGAATCGGTAGTTTTACGTTAGTTTTATGAAAGTACATATATATTTTGTAAAATTTAGTCTAATAAATCATGAAAGCTACAAACATTGTCTACCAAGCCTTCATCTGAGTAGAACATACTGTACAGTGTACACAATGCATAGAACTTTTAAAAAGTCGCCAATAGTGCCGCGAACAAAGCACTTTAGAGAAAAAAAAAGTTATATATGAATTTGAAGCTGAAGATGCAGAATGGATTCCCAAACCACCGGCACATCAGTTACCAAGGATGACCGAAAAATCTAGTTATTACTAATTATCAACCAACAGATATAAATTATAATTAGTAAGCTGGTAACTATGGTTCTGTTGACCTAACCATGTTTAAACATTGCACGGCAATCCAATTATGCTTCGTCTCCAAGGGAAGGAACAGAGGTGCCCAAGAAAGCCCCCCCAAAACAAGAGAGAAGGTTGTATGTAGTGTACTAATGCTGCAGGCTGAAGCAGAATCCACCTTCTAGAACGTAGTGTTCACACGTGCGGGGCCAGAAAAGGCGGCGAGAACACGGAAAAGCCGATGGATCCACGTCGGCCGATGTGCGCGCACGCGTGGCCTTGGCCTCTACCGGGGGATCTCCTGCTGCGACGACTCGTTTGCTCAACTTCGTCTCGTCCTACAAATTTGTTTCCATCCCTTGAGCAATCTGGTTAACAATTGCACGGCAAGTTCAAATTACTGTGCTACATCACTGTCTATCTGGTTGCATAATACTCCTAATTCGATCCGGATTTTTTTCAGATCTACGGAGGCCGGCTCACTTGGGATGGTACGTGCAGCTGGCTCAGCTTTCCCTTTTACCTGCACGGCTGCACCGCACTTAAGTGAGAGGTGAGCTTGGTCGTGGAGGAAGACGGCGGTGGGGCCCACAGATCAACTTGGTTTCAGAAACCAGAGACCTCTCTACTCTACGTACGCACGCACGCCGTGCCCTTATAGGGGGGTACACGTACACCCAGAAACGACGGCTGTATTTACCATCGAGACACTTGATTAGGCAGGGATTTTGTTTGGAAAATATACGGAGTTTTCTCTTTTTTTATAAAAAGAATTGCGCGTAGAGTTGGTGTCAGGTCGGGGAAGTTTACGTTGCGAAAGTACTGCTACAGTAACAGTGCTGCCCCTTATAAGTATAACAATTTAAAATTTATTTCAAATGTAATGATCTAATATTTATAAAAAAAATATGTATCTAAGTTTAAATTTATTAAATACATGTATCTAATTTTAAAATTATTAAATTATAGATTAATTCTTCGACCACAAGACCAAGAATCAATTGCTCGGTCAAATCAATATTTAAGCTATCAGCCACGGCCAAAAATCCAACTCGATCTAAACCAGTCTACCACAAGGCCACGTATCGAGAGCCTGTCACCAAATCGTTGTTAACACTATATCATCAATGTTTAGTGTTGCCGCTACAAGCCCCACTTAAAGATTGATGTTTACAATTCTCTAACCAAAACCAAAACAAAATCCTATCTCGATAACAATATGAAATTAATAAACAGCTAAAAACAACAAGAAATGTTAGCAAAAAAACAGCAAATGTTAGCAGAAGAATATTGCCACTCGCCATTCCACAACCTACTGTACATTTTATTTTTACCAAAGTGTCGATGTTATTAAGCAGCTCTAGATTTTAACCGCAAAAACCAGGATTTGGCAAATAATATTTTTTAACTCCGTGACTCTAGATACATTTCAAATTTAAATCCCTACTTACCCTTAGTCCCAGGGGCAAAACGGGGAACCTGAAATGACATGGTGCGCTGTGGCTGCCAACGTAGAAATCACACATCACACACACGTAAAAGGGAGGAATAATTGGCGCTCCTCCACCCCTACTAGTCTACTACGGTCACCGCACCGTACCGCCACCGCCTCCCCGATCTCGCCAACGCGGAAAAAGGGAAGCGAAAAAATAGGGGAGTTTCGCACACCGCACAGGCACACAGCTCCACCGTCTCCTCCTCCGCCTTCCCGCTCCTCGCCGCCGCCTCGTCGGCGACTCCGAAACCCTAGTCGCAGCGCCGCCGGATCCTGCGCCGGTCCGGCGCCCCGGATAGCGCCGCCACCGCCACCGACACCGACGCCGACGCCGACGCCGACACCGACGCCACCGCCGCGGCGCCCTCAGATCCGCGGATCCTGCCGTCCGCGACCCGCGCCGCCAGGGGGCGGGCTTGGCTCAGCTCGGCATTGGCTTGGCCCGATCCGGGGGTCTTCTCGTGGTGCGTGTCCTACCTTTTGCCTGGTCCCCGGTTGTCTCCGTTTGGCGCGATCTTAGCATTTTGCTTGGTGTCCTCCGTTTTTTGGTTGTTTTCGGCGCAGCGCTGGTTGCTTTCGAGATACCGCTCAGGGATTTACACCTTCAATTTTGCGTGGGATAATAGAGGTATTTGCAATCATCGGAGAGCTATTTTAGTCTGTTTCCTTGTGATGGATTAGTTGGAGAAACGTGTTGAAGAGGGGGGACTGGTGCTTGTTTTGGGTGGTATTCATGAAGCTTAGTTGGTGCCAATTGAGCTGCTTTGTTTTGAGTTACCTGCACTTGGATTAAAGACTAGACAATCTCGCGAAATGTTTAGTTCATCCTTTTAGCAATTACTCGTTCAATTGTGCCCGAGTTTTTCAGCTATTGATCTTGTAGTAACACATGAGCTGACGAAACTAAATCTAGACTAGTGTTTTCTTTCAATAGCTTGAAGAAATCTGCAGCTGTGGAGGTGGTCATGGCGCGGAATCATGTAACAATGAGACGGGTACGGATGGTTTACTGGAATCATGTATCTCTCTACTGCTGAACTTGTCTCGTCGGTAGCTAGACTGCTTCTTGAGATGATGCATGGGTTGGGTCACGGCAATTATATATGAGTACCGGTGAACCCTTGCTCCTGTCACCTAGAACTTCCGGTTCGCCTTCAAAGCACCAGGCTTCTGCTGGATTATCGGTGGGCTCATTGGGATGCCTCTGCCAGACTGATTCCTTCTCTTCGTCACTGTACGAGGATTGTGACACGGCTTCTCTGAACCATGTGGATGAAGAGGAGGTTGTGTCAAGGATCTGTCCAGAGTCTGATGTGAGCAGGGGGACAGAGCGTTTCCAGTCTGCTGATTCGAACCTTTTCAATCGTCTCTCGGTGGAATGCTCTCAGAAGGAGAGGCAGCAAAAGGTTTCTTGGGGTGGTGCAATGGAGATGCAGCGTTCTCCATCATCCCTAGAGATCGGAGTGGTGTCTTCCTCTCAGCCTCAGGAGAAACCAAACCACTTTCAGAGGGTCCGCAACAAGAGCTCACAGTTTGAAGACCCATTTTCATCTGAGCATGACCCAAGGTTAATTTACATTAATGACCCCAACAGGACAAATGATAGATATGAGTTTACAGGTAATGAGATTCGTACAAGCAAGTATACTCTGATCACTTTCCTGCCTAAGAACCTCTTCATCCAGTTCCACCGGCTCGCTTATGTATATTTCCTAGTTATTGCTGCTCTTAACCAGCTTCCCCCTTTAGCTGTGTTTGGAAGGACTGCATCACTGTTCCCACTTCTTTTTGTGTTATTTGTGACTGCTATAAAAGATGGCTATGAAGACTGGCGGCGTCACAGATCTGACAAGAATGAAAACAACAGAGAAGCTCTTGTTCTTCAATCTGGTGATTTTCGGTTGAAGACATGGAAAAACATTTGTGCAGGGGAGGTTGTCAAAATTTATTCCAATGAAACAATGCCATGTGATATGGTCCTGCTGGGTACAAGTGACCCAAATGGTATAGCTTATATCCAAACAATGAATTTAGATGGCGAGTCAAACCTGAAAACAAGGTACGCTCGCCAGGAAACTATTTCCATGATAAGCGATGGCTCATATTCTGGGCTGGTTAAATGTGAGCAGCCTAACAGGAATATCTATGAGTTTACAGCTACCATGGAGTTGAATAGTCAGAGGATTCCACTTGGCCAATCGAACATTGTACTGCGTGGATGCCAGCTTAAAAACACAGAATGGATTATTGGGGTAGTCGTCTATGCTGGTCAGGAGACCAAAGCTATGTTGAACAGTACAATATCCCCTTCAAAGAGCAGCAACCTGGAGAGTTACATGAATAGGGAAACCCTTTGGTTATCAGCATTCCTCTTGATCATTTGCTCAGTTGTGGCTACAGGGATGGGGGTGTGGCTGTTCAGAAATTCTAAAAACCTTGACGCGCTACCATACTACAGGAAAAAGTACTTCACCTTTGGTCGGGAAAACAGAAAAGATTTCAAATTTTATGGCATTGCTTTGGAGATATTTTTCTCCTTCCTCAGTTCTGTGATAATCTTTCAGATAATGATACCGATATCACTGTACATCACCATGGAGTTAGTTAGAGTGGGGCAGTCATACTTTATGATTGGTGATACACGGATGTATGACAGTAGTTCAGGTTCAAGATTTCAATGCCGGTCCTTGAATATCAATGAAGATCTTGGTCAAATACGGTACATATTTTCTGACAAAACGGGCACTTTGACACAAAACAAGATGGAGTTTCAGCAAGCCAGCATCTATGGGAAGAATTATGGGAGCTCCTTGCAGGTCACTAGTGACTTATCATATGAAATAAGCACTACAGGTAAGATCACCGTCTTCTGTTTTACGCTTTATAGGTCTTATTTTGTTCAGATCAGCCTTTCTTTTCCATGGTTGGAACATTCAGAATCAGCATCATATTTGGCTTGTGAAAATTGGACAAATCGGTCCTCAGGTTGAATCACTAATTTAATTTATTTAATTCGTGTAGCATCAATTTGAATGCATGCAGTTGTGAAATCTATAGACATACGCATGCAACTCTATCAATGTTTAAGTCTGTGTCCTTTTGCAGAATCATCGCGGCAACAAGGCAGGAAACCCAAGTTGGGAGACAATGTTGATTCAGTACTCATGTCACTTCTGAATCAACCATTGATTGGGGAGGAAAGATTCGCTGCCCATGATTTTTTCCTTACTTTGGCTGCATGCAATACAGTGATTCCAGTCAGCACAGAAAATTCTCCTGATTTGATCAATGAAATAAATGAGGTAGGCAGAATTGATTACCAGGGTGAATCACCTGATGAGCAGGCTTTAGTAACTGCAGCTTCTGCTTATGGATACACACTTGTGGAAAGGACAACCGGCCACATTGTTGTTGATGTTCAAGGGGAGAGGATAAGGTATACACTAGAGTATCCTTTTTTCTCCATAGCGTTTTTCTATAATTCATTTCACCCCAATTGACTATGAAATGCATTTTGTACCTGTTGAGCATCTTCTTCCTGTTATTTAACAAGTAAATTTATTGTCATAACCAGGTTGGATGTTCTTGGCCTCCATGAATTTGAAAGTGTAAGAAAAAGAATGTCTGTTGTTGTACGATTTCCAGACAGCATTGTGAAGGTTCTTGTTAAGGGTGCTGATACTTCAATGCTTAACATTTTGAGGAGAGCAGATGATGATGGACTTCACAGTTCTTTGCATGCTAAAATTAGAGAAGCTACAAAAAACCATTTGTCAAGTTATTCATCAGAGGGTTTACGAACTTTAGTAATTGGTTCAAAGAACTTGACTGATGCAGAATTCGGTGAATGGCAGGAAAGGTATGAAGAAGCTAGCACTTCCATGACAGAGAGATCAGCTAAGCTTCGTCAGGCAGCGGCTCTTGTTGAGTGCAATTTGACTCTTCTTGGTGCAACTGGAATTGAAGATAAGTTGCAGGATGGTGTTCCTGAGGCCATTGAGTCTCTTCGACAGGCTGGAATCAAGGTTTGGGTTCTCACGGGAGATAAGCAAGAAACCGCTATATCAATTGGTCGGTCATGCCGACTATTGACTCAAAATATGGATTTGATTATTATAAATGGCTCATCAGAGTTTGAGTGCAGGCGCCTTCTAGCTGATGCTAAAACCAAATTTGGAATAAAATCTAATGGTCACATATCTGATAGTGGTACGCAAAACATCGAGCTGACTGGAGTAATTGCTAGTGATAAATCAGAATACTCTGAGAGAGTGACAAATTTTGCTGACGCTGAGCTAGCACTGATAATTGATGGGAGCTCCCTTGTGTATATTCTGGAGAAAGATCTTGAATCAGAGGTTGGAGATCAATCTGTCCTATTCCTATTTTGATTTCTTTTGGTAGTAATATGTGGTCATTTTATTTGTTACATTGGTTGATCAAATACACCACCACAATTCAGTGAACCTAATAGCCAATTCTTTGGCACACATACACAATGGCTGCACAGCCAGTCATCTTTAGCTATAGGTGTGCCTTCATACTTCAACTAATCATTTATTTCACTACTTTTATGGCAGTTGTTTGATGTGGCAACTTCCTGTAAAGTTGTCATCTGTTGCCGTGTTGCCCCACTGCAAAAGGCTGGAATTGTTGATTTGATTAAAAGCAGAACGAGTGACATGACCCTGGCAATTGGTGATGGTGAGATTTCTATCTGATTTTAGTTGCGATGCTGGTAGATGACATCTCATTTATTGTATACTAACATATTCATCCAACATTGTTATCCTGCTGGTGATGATATCCTGTTTGAATTAGATGTGGAACTTTGCAGGTGATAAGTTTCATTTTAGTTTCCTGTTGTAGTTAAAATATTTTAAATTGCATCATTAGATGCTTGACACTTTGAAATTTGAATGTCATTGAAACCTACCTTTTGTACTTCAAACATTCTTATACCGGATGCTTTGTCTTGTTATATCTTGGCCATCCTTTGATGTGTTACATTTTCATAAAAGTCCAATTCATAAAAAACAATGTCCCTATTTTTTGAACCTGACAATTAGCATGGGTAAATGCTTTCAGTGGAACAGGAGATCAAATTATATTACTGTCTAGAATTAAGCCAGTTTCAGTTTCAGATGTATATCAATGGTGGCATCTTACCTTGTATCCTTTTTGTGGCCAGCAAAATTTTCCTACTTCTTGGCCTTGATTGATCACTCACCATGTTCCACAGCATTGACAACCTTTTGTATTTTGTGATTTTGTTTCTCTTTTCCAGGGGCGAATGACGTTTCAATGATACAAATGGCAGATGTTGGTGTTGGAATATGTGGTCAAGAAGGTCGTCAAGCAGTGATGGCGTCAGATTTTGCTATGGGGCAGTTCCGCTTTCTGAAGAGATTACTACTTGTACATGGACACTGGAATTACCAGCGTATAGCATACATGATTCTCTACAACTTCTACCGGAATGCTGTTTTTGTGCTAATGTTGTTCTGGTATACATTCTCCCTCTACTTATTCTCATATTTGTAATTTCAATTGATATTGATTCAAATTTTACTTAATTTTTGCAGGTATATTTTGCATACAGCTTATTCTGCAACTCTCGCATTGACAGATTGGAGTAGTGTTTTCTATTCCCTTATCTACACGTCAATTCCCACAGTGGTGGTTGGCATTCTGGACAAGGACTTGAGTCATATTACTCTACTCCATTATCCAAGACTATATGAGGCAGGGCTTCAAAATGAGGGCTACAACTTGACACTCTTCTGGATCACAATGCTAGATACCTTGTGGCAAAGCCTTGTCCTTTTCTATGTTCCCTTCTTCACATACAATATCAGTACAATGGACATATGGAGTATGGGAAGCTTGTGGACAATTGCTGTGGTTATACTTGTCAATATTCATCTGGCCATGGACATTCAACGCTGGGTTCTTATAACCCATCTTGCCGTATGGGGCTCTATAGCTGCGACATTTTTGTGCATGGTGTTAATAGATTCTATTCCAATTTTCCCTAACTATGGGTAAGTTCTCACCGAGTGGCTTCCTCCATCCTTAATATATGTTATCTAAATGACAATCTTATCATCCTATAACTGCAGGACAATATACAACATGGCTGCTTCAAGAACTTATTGGCTTAGTGTTTGCCTTATAATAGTCCTAGGCTTGCTTCCTCGGTTTCTTTGCAAAGTGGTGTATCAGATCTTTTGGCCATCTGATATTCAAATAGCAAGAGAAGCTGAGTTATTAAAAAAGCTACCTCGGCAGTTGGGTTCAAGGTCTGACAATGACATCAGCTGACAACAATGGTTTCAGGCAGTTGCTTTGTGATCCCAGTTTGTGGGCTATGTTGATTCAATTGTTGAGCTGAATTTCACCAAAATTTTTTGGTAAGTTTTATTCTCGAGTTTTATGTTATACATCATTTGATAGAGATGGTCTAGTGGATATTGTTTGCTCCGTTTTCATTTGCAGTGCCCATGTTTTATTCTTGTGACTCTCTGTCATATTTTTTTCTTACATGCATATGCCTAATCATAGATTGCATTCCTTAACAGTTTCAGCAATAAACAGTATTTATAGGGCACACAACTCGTCATTCGCTGCTATTTAACTGGCTGCTTGTTTTCTCCTATGAATGCATTATTAAGTTCTCAGTATGCACTAGTGCTGACCAGTTATCCCTGTTTCTCCTAGTTTTGATTAACTACGGTCCTATATTATACTCGACGACTGGAGTAAGACATACAAATTCTGCTTGCAGGAGAGGCTGAAAATGCGATGAGGCGGTGTGGCAAAAGGATACTGACTGTACGGATAGGAACCAAACAGCTTCGTCCCTCGGAGTCAAGTAATCAATGAAATGACAAATGTACAGATATGGGAGAGCAATACATACACTGTATTTTAAGGTAGATTTTGTGGTTAGGAAATAAATAGGTACATAAATACGAATTCTTTTCGCCCCTTGCCAATCTTTTGTATTACCTGACTATATGTTAACCATTTTTCTTTTCCTCCCCTCGTCGAGGTTTTAGGAGCCCTTAGTGGTGTGTCCAAATGAGATTTTACGCTTTTACAAAGATACAAAGGTTCATCCTCCTTTTGTGAGCCATAAATTTTATGATCTGTTTCTGTATACCTCCTGTCACAGTTGCTTGCATGTTTTGATTTGGAAGTCTTCACATTTTTAGACAGACATTTGTTATACAATACTAAATACTCTGATTTTCTATATAGGTCGTTTTAAACTTGTGCACAAAAATTAAGAAATCAATTTAAATGATTTTGTTATACTTTATTTATTTTGCTTTGGAAAACATGAGTTGTTTATTTGTGAGAGTGGTGATATTTATTTGACAAAGTGGTAAGGAAGAAAAACGAAAAAAAAGAATTAGAAGTTCTAAAAAGAGCTGAGAAAGCTAAAATGGCTTATAAGAAATTGAAGTATATTGTTATAAACTAGTAAACCAACATCGTGGAAAATAATTTGGAATATAAAATTATGAATCTTTTGTACACGATTAAAACTTATAAATTATGGCTTTCTTACGTACATACACGTTCTATATTATCTATTAGGGAATTACTCGTATTTAACTGTAAATATTTGCGGTGCATCGTTGAGGTCGGACACGCAACAGCCCGCAGTCGGTGCATTATGTCAAGCATTTGCGATTATTACTTGAGTATCTATAGATAAAAGCATTTGCGATTGTCAAAATATTTTTTTTGTATTAGTGAGAGTTTAAAAAATGTTTTGTTTTCTTAAGTATAGAGTTTATGTTACCAGGCATATTTCTTCTTATATTGGATTAATTCTCCTAGAAAATCTATCTCTACATATGAAATAAATCATATGTAATTCTCATAAGAAGTTATCGCTCCAAAAGACACCTTTTCACTAATACAAACTTCCATCTCTTCATGGTTCTTCAACACTGCCCTCTTTTTCTCTGTTTTTGAAACGCCACATGTTATGATTGACGAATACACGCACCAGTCTACTTCATAGCACGAAACCAACCCACGCGGAATGTAGAACCGAGCACAATTCGAGCCGTACTGCCAAGTCAAAAGAGCAAACGATGAAGAAATATATATCTATAAACCCCAGATTGAATCCGCTCCGTATCACGTACACGAGATCAATACATAAGCAGTTGCCACACCATCGGATCAATGCTGTGGGAATGCCCTCAAAAGTGTTTAGCAAAACACGTTTCTACCAGAAACTATTGAGTCTACACAATAGGAATCACAGCAAGTAACCCCGCCATGCTCTCCAAGTGGTTGTTTATTATCACGGACGTTTTGTATTGGATAGTCACCATGGGATGAGAAAAATTCTATGGAAGTCAAATCCATCAACACAAAGTCACCACCTGTACACTGGAACTGCACGCAAGCTTTAGAAGATGTAGGCTAGCCGTGGATCCAGAGGGAAACGGTACTTCACTGCAATCAAGAACAAAAGGACAAAACTTAGCACGATAACAGCACACCATATAATTGATGACGATCTCAATGTCAATTCGATTTGGACAAAACTTACGAGGGCAATAATGGTGACCATATCGTAAAAAAAACTGGCAACAAGTTTAAACTGGCAAGTAGGAAAATAAGCTGATGGCAATACAGTTTACTGCCTCAGTTATGGTTAACAAATAAAAATAATTGAATTGTAGTCCAATATTGTCGGTACGACCTCCATAAAGGGAAAATGAAAAATCCGCACGATTTGTAGCTTGCATCTACATAGCATTCTTTTAGTGTAGTAAAGTTTTGCTGCTATAGAATCACTTAACAAGGCTGATCACTACACATGGCATAGAATGCACCTGTGCATACATGTCAGATTGGCACCAAGCATAATAAACAAATACTAGTACATGGAAGGGCAATATATATAAACAAGGGAATGGAAGGCCAGAATGATCTGAAGCATTGGTCTCACTCAGAAAGGAACGTAATGATAGTAGAAATTGAGACTTAAAAAACAGTTTAAGTGCATACATATTCATTGCATGATCTGATGATCCCACCTCACTAATCCTGAATGTACTATGTGCTAACAAAGTATCGAGACAGTATTGGTAAGATAGTCGCTGTCAATACACGTGTTCAAATGTGTGTGATGTGTGATTGAAGACAAAAGGACAACTTACCATAGCATTCAGCCAGGAGTACAGCTGTACTAAAGATAACAACTTGTCATGCACGTTTATCCTCTGGAAACACATGCATGTTCACCATGTCTCCAGTTCCTTTCACAGCACTGCCTACAAGAGAGAGCCCTTCCTCACCAGCCTCATCAACCGTATCCTCCGAATACGCAAACCTGTACACAGCATGGACAGCACAAAAAGATGTTTAAAATAGTAGGTAGTGACCAGAGATACATCCTAGATTTTTTTCCCTTTTGAACAGATGGTTCAAGACCCAAGTCCAATTTTTCAAGAAAAAAACAAGACATTTGTCCATACACAAATCCAAGATGTATAACCTCGTGACTGGCTAGTGGCTAGCGTGTTCAAATTGAATTAACTTATCTACTACTTACATAAGAGGATAATCCAAACAAATTATTAAATGAGAAAGTGAACTTCATAACCAGTGCAGTACCCTGTTGGATTGTGGGATGGAGACCAAAGGATGCATATGATGGCAAGGAGGGCATAGGAGAGAAGATTCCAAAACGCAGGGATGATCCAAGCCCTTTGCCAAAGCTCACTCAATGGATCAGTTGCATTGAAGTATAGCTGATTCAAGAAAAAAGAAGTCAGGCCATATTGTTAAAGCATGGTTCATGTAATAGCAACTTTATTTCCCAAGAGAATCACTAAGCATCTCCATGGCTACAGTAAAATATGTGTTAGTAGTGTAGTACAACAATTATCAGGAGCCATGTAGAACATTGTTGTTTAATGGTCATATCCTAATCTAAATATGCACATCGTATATAAAGGCAAGAAATGATCCACAAGTGTTGATTAATTCATGATTTACAACCTTATCTCAAATAGGACTACAGAGTTGACACAAGTTTATACCTCATAGCCAATCCAAGCAATCGAGATAAGTACTGACATAGCTAGAGAATTTGTAAACTTCCGATATAATTCAAGTTTTGCCATACTTCTCCGCACCTGTAATGTAGTTAGAGCCATATGAGTACAAGGAGATATGAAAAAAAGGATGAACAAAAAAATATAAATCATCTGTAAATCATTTCTACCGCACATAGATTGCAAAACAAAATAATGGACATGTAACACAAAAAGTAATTGTTGAAACTTGAAAGGCATTGCCACAATGGAGTATTGGATGTGATGCTAAACAAAGACCGACAAGCTACAGATTTTGCTGAACAAAGGCTTCGTAAATTCCTTACAGAAAGAACAGAGTTTTCTTTGCGATATTAAAAAGCAACATGGTGTGTGAGAAGAAAAATCATAATAACAACAAGATGGGTAGATCCAAGGAAAGTTAGGAAACATAAATTAGAATAAATTATTTACTTGAATAAGCAACACCATGAAGTTGCTACCTGCAGCTTCTCCAAAGTTCGAGACAGGGATGAAAATATCCAGATGATGAAGGTAGCATCAAGTATAGCAACAGGCAACACTAGAAACAACCTTGCTTTCCCAGAGAAGTCATTGATGTTTCCAAGATTCTCTACAAGTTCAAGTCCTTCCGAAGCAATAAAATAGATGACACCAAGAGCACCAACTTTTGATGTAACCCCACCTAATGTGGGTCTAACAACACCATATCCCATTGAAACTACTAATAGAAGAAGGCGGGATATGGTCTTCTTCACAGCAGTAAATGTAACTGCCCACAAGGTTATGGCCATAGGTCTGGTTCCAGTCGAATTGAAGTTAGCATACTCAAAGTACCAGAGAGCCATTTCACACATACCAAGAGCAATAACAGCTGTTATATGGTAGTGCAGCTGCAAAATATCTTTCAAGCATCGCACAAACTGAAGAAACCACACAAGTCCAAGTACAAGATATGCAAGCGACATGAAACCATAAAATGTCATCATTGGAGCCATTTTACCAGGGAGATAACCTTGTGGGTTTCGCCAAACAGTCCTTCCTGTAATCTTCAATCCCTTGAGTTGTGGATCACAGAACATAAAATAGAGGTAGTACATCCCTGTTTTGTTTATAGATACGCTTTGTGTCACCATGGTAGCTTCTTCATTCCTACCTTCAAAGAATGTCTGGACCCTTTTTGGCCAGTCAGGATTATCAGGATTTGGTTGTATAATCACTTCACCTACTTTGCATGACCTCTCTTTGTCAAGCTCAGGAGTGCAACATATTTCATCAGAATGCAAGTAAGAACCACCAATCTTGCCTCTGTCCTGGATCTCAACAATAATAGCCTCCACTAATCCTGTCTTTTGCTGCATCTCCTCATGCTTAGCTGCTGACTCCTGAGTCCGTCGAAATGTAACAGAGTCAAACCTGAAAGAGTAACCAATTAACAGTGAAATAAGACCATGTCATTCTTCTTTCCATAGCATTTCTGTGTTCACCCATTCATTTAACACAGCCACAGCTTCTTCAAAAAAAAATTAACACACAGGTGATCATGACAAAAATGCTTGATCAAACGGATACTCCAAAAATAGCCAGTTGTAATCCGTAGTTATTTTTGCAGTAACAGCGTAATAGTGTCATGCAGCTTGTGCCATGCGTGTTAATTCAATGCTTCGGTCCAATATTTCCCATGTTGGGCATGCAAATCAACCTGAAGGGTGGTAAACAAAGAACACATTTCATGCCCAACAAAAAGCTTATTATAGCAGCAAGAAGGTGCTAACTCCCTGGATAACAGCCTCAACACATGGCAGCCAAAACGAATAATAAAAAAACTAAGTTTGTTGAACACAGTAATACACATTGGATCACAACTGAACAACAATGAAGCAGGTTTTAGTAGCTGTATGACTGTATCAGATCATCTCAACAGGTCAATCTACGCGCGCACAAAATTCTACATATCCCATTTGATCCCTCGGGACCAAACAATAGAGATTCCACAAAGTTAGCCAAATCAAGCGGCACTTTGGAGCAATTACGACACCAAAACGAAACGCAATTCTTCGTCACTAGCTCTTGCGTTCTCCGCAAAGCCATCTTACCCAAAACTACACGTTCGAGATCGCCCCCCACC